>JAUNZO010001591.1:0-33360 GCA_031894775.1 Chloris gayana
TTGGATGATTTAGGAAAGTGTGGTTTATACCGGTTCGGCAATCGAAGCCCTACGTCCGCCTCGAGGATTGTTCGTGTTTCGTCTTGTGAAAAGAGCTACAAAGGATGCGAGGGAGGAGGGTTGCTCCAAGCCTCTCGTGTGCTATGTGCTCTAGGATGTGTGTACGGTGAGTTCGATTAACTCGATCTCGTGGTGTCCGAAAAATCCTCCCTTGCGCGTGTGCGTGGGGTCCCTTTTATAGTCCAAGGGACCAGAGCCGAAGCGAGGTCGGAGCCGCCGTGCATCACCCCCGCTTCGCATGCGGGCCGCTTCGGCGCAGCCGGTGCGAGCCGGCGCACGGCCGGCCTTGATCGGTAGCGCCGGTGTCGATGCCACGCCGCCACCGTGGCAGCCCGTCCCGTCGCATGCCGGCTCTCCATCCGTCACTCCCGTTCATCACGGCCCCGGCAGAGATGGCGTTGACGCCTCCGTCTTGTCGTCGTGCCGTGGTGTCGCGACGCGCTAAGATGAGACAAGAGGAGCCGCGCGCATCTCACCCGATCCCCTGTGGATTGGTGAGTTCCTGTAGCGGAGTTATGGCGATCCCCGTTCACCCTCGTGAGGCTTCATGAGGAAGCCATTTGCTCCCGAGCTCGCGGCGAGGCGGGACCGCCGAGCCCGCCCCGAGTCCCGACGGGAGAGACGGGGACCACCGGGCCCGCCCGAGTCCCGGACGGACGAGGCGGAAGTGGTGCACTCGCCGACCCGAGCCTGGCGAGGCGGAGGCCGTGGGCCCGGCTTTCAGTAGCCCTCACTGGCCTAGGCGGACACCGTTGGTCAGCCACGGACGATGACAGTGCTATCGTCTCGTCAATCGCCCGGCCTCCGTCCCGCCACATGCCATCATGGGCTTGGTAATGATCACGCCGCTCGCAGCCTAAGCTAGCGCTAGCGTGCGGCGCCGCGGAATGGGACAGAGGGCACCGCGCCGGTCACATCACGTCCCGTTGGCGAGACGAGTTCCTGTGCGCCGTAATTGCGCCTACCGCCCGTCGTAATTCCTCCCCATCCGGTGGGTGAGGTCGCTTCTCCGCGAAGCAAAGGCAAACGCGGCAGGATTGCGGTCCCCACCCGACGCCGAGCCTGGGCGAGGCGGAGATCGTGGCCGCCCGCCCCAGTGGCCCGGCGAGGCGAGATTTATGGAACCGCCCGCCCCGGGCTCGGCGAGGCGGAAGTCGCGGAACCGCCCGCCCTGGCTCCGGCGAGGCGGAGTCGTGGACCTCGCCCCGACTCCTGGCTCCGGCGAGGCGAGGTTTCGGCCCCACTTCGTATCCTTTATGCGCACAAGACAGAGCCGTAGCCAGCCTATGACGGTGGTTAAGCACCCCGATTAGGGTACCCTAATCTCAGGTACCCGACGCAGCCCCGAGCCTTGGCGTGGCCAAGGGCAAATGGTCGCCGTCGAGGCTTTTTCCCGACAAACCCTCGCATTTTCCTCGTGTATTTGTTTCCCGCGGTGCGCGCGAGCGCACCCGCCGGGTGTAGCTCCCCGAGCCTCGGCAAGTAGAATACTTGCGCCGAGGGTTAACGATTCTGAGCGGCTTATCGCTTATTTGCGAAAGCGAGCCCCGAGTCTTCGCTCGCTGCTCTGATCCGTCCGAGGGCTCGTTTCGTCTTTTTATTTCGTTCACGCCCACGCGTCTTTGCGGTAAGACGAGGCGTGCGCGTGAGCGGCCACGTCATTCCTCGATGGTTCGACGCGTGGTGCTCGTTTAAGCTCCAAACGGGAATGTCCGAGTGATGGCTCTCGCTTGCTCCTTAGCGGGGATCCGATGGAGACTAGCGGAGTCGGCCTCATTCATATCCGAGTGCTCGTTTTAGTGATCTCCGACCCCTTTCGGATCGGGGTCGGCGGCTCGTTGCCCTCCCTTCGCGGGATTCAAGACCACGGCTTTTTCAACTCTGACTCCGACGCCGTCGCAGAGGCCCATTGTGCTATCTGCAGCACGGGTGTTGATCGCTAGGGATCCCTCTCCGACAACCCCTCACTTAATTTTGTCCAAGGGCGGGCGTCCGAACCCTTTCGCAGGCCGCCCTTCGAACCCCGGGTCGGAACCGGGCGCCGTGGCGTCTTCATCCCCTAGCCTTATCTACCTCGCGGGCCTCATGCGGATTCCAAGCCCAATCGGCCCGTCATCGGCGCCGTCGAAGCGCAACGGTTCGCTCTTCCATGATGGCGCGCATCTCGCGGCGGTTCGCTGCAGATGCGAAACTCGCGTCGCATTATGGCTGCGCGTCGCGCGTGCGGCGGCTCTCTAGGTCCCCGCGACCCTGCTAAATCGCGAAACAGCAGCGGCGCGGGAGTCGAAGCGCCGCGGGGGCGCTGACATGACCGCTATTTAAAGGGAAAGGGGGACGATCCGGCTACCTTTCTCTCACCTCGCGCCGCAAAGAAAAAACCCATCCCCTTCCTTTGCTCTCGCGTGTCCGTCGATTCGCCTTTCTTCGCCGCGTCCGCCGCCGCCGCCTCTCCTCACTTCTCCCCAATCCACCGTCGCGCATCCGACCCGAGCCCCGCCATGGCGGATTGGATTCCGTCCCGCCGCACCGTCGGTCCTCGAGGCCCTTGTCGCGCGCGGACTTCTCGATGCCGCGCACCGACGCCATGGAGTGGCTCGGTGCCGGGAATGAGGCCTCCGCCGGCGCCGCCGGACGGCCACGCTCGTCTCCTTCCGCCACTTCCACGAGCGCGGCTTGGGAATGCCGCCTCACCCTTTCTTCCGCGCATCCTCCACCATTACGGGCCGGAACCGGCAAGCACCTCAACCCCAACTCCATCCAAAGACCTCGCCGCCTTCGTGGCGCTCGTGCGAGGGCTTCCCGGGGATCGCCCCCATTTCAGTGCTATTCAAGCACTTCTTCGATTGCCGCTTGGTGACGAAGAAGGACGCGGCCGGAACCCTCGCGCCGTCCCCATCTGGCAGCGCCGCCTTCCGATCGCGGGCGGCTCTGGCCCAAGAAGTACATCCCCATCGCCCTCACCGACTCCAACAAGGGCCGGCACGAGCAAGTGGTTCTACCTCAGGAACACCGCCGCCACACCCTCCCCGAGTTCACCGGCAACCTCATCAATGCCGCGCCGAAAAGTGGCACTCCGGTGCCCGCCGACGAGAAGAGGGGGATCGCCGCGCCGGCCGGACGCGGCCGAGGCGTCGACCAGGCCGGCGTGACCGGCGTTGGGGTCATTGGCTCCTACCACCCGCGCGCCGCACCGCCGCAGTGCCCGGCGTCTGATGATGCTCTGAGATGGGAGGTGACTTCACCCGGGAGGGAACCCGCATGGTGAACCCCGGGCGGACCCTGATTTCGCCCTCCGGAGTTGAAGGCCCGACTCGCGGAGGCGATGCCGAAGACGGCCGCCGCGTGGGACCAGCTTTGAGTGGCTCGGTCCCCAACCACCCACCAATGCTCCTGAACAGTGGGGCAATTTTGCTTGTAAGTTTTTAATTCTGCCTTCTGCTGAGTCGGTCTTAAGTTCCGACCTCTTTACTTTTCTAATTTCGCGCTGTCGTCTCCTACTTGTCTCTCGTGTTGCGCAGAGGTTTGCAATTCATTCCTTCCCCGCCCCATTGCCCGAGGATGCCGACGTCCGGCCATCAATCGGCGCGCGCCGAGGAGCAAAAAGCTCAAAAGGACGCCAAGAAGGCCAGAAGGCGGCGCGGCAACGGCGGAAGGCGAGAAGGAGCGCCGGCGCCGCTCGGGCCGCATCGTCCTCTCCGAGAGCAGCAAGCACCGACTCCGACGACAACGACGGGGTGACGACGAGGAGCTCATCGACATGTCCCCCCTCATCGACGAGCTCGCCGAGGAGGAGGACATCGAGCAGGGCCCGACTCGGCCGGCTCCTCCGGAAGTGGGCCCCGCCGGGACGACGCCGCACGTCGCTCGCCGGCCCGAGCCAGAAGGAGCACCGGGCTCCCCGCAGGCCGAGGCGCGTGCCGGCCCCGCAGCGCCGACTTCGGCGCCCACCACCACCACAACGCCGACCGCCCCGCCGCCGTGCCCGGGTCGCGCCCCGACCTCCGCGGCCGTCACCACGCCGCCTCGCCGCCGCACACCAGGTGCCCGTGGCGACGACCATGGCGGGGGCGATGATGGCCTCGGCCGCCGCGGTGACGTCGACCGTGGGACCGCAGCGCCGCAGCGGTGGCGGAGGGCTCGCCGACGACGTTGGCGCCGATGGCCTCCGCGCCCCGCTGGCGTCCCGTCCGTGCGCCGGTGACGATGGCCTCAGCGGCCTCGCCGGTGTCCGTTCGTGCGCCGGCAGATCGCGCCCGCCGGGCGGCTCCGCTCCGGCGGTGGCCGCGACCCGCGTCGGGTCCGAGCACGGCCGCGCCGGCCTCCATGGCCTCTTCATCCGCGGCGCCGAGGTCGGCGACGGCGCCGCAGTCTTCCGGCGAACGTCGGCCCTCGCGATACGGCAGCGCCGAGTGCCCCTGGGCGGCATTTGGCAAGAGGCAGCCGTGAGGGTCTCTGGTCGGCTGGCCAGCTCCGCCACCCAAACGACAACCGCACGGTAAGTGTTGCTTCCTTCTCCGTTCTTTCTTTCTTTTTCTCGACTTTCGGCTTGTTGATTTGCGCATCCCGCAGGGGTCCGTTGGTCGGGGCTCGGCAGCACCGGCCCCTGGGGTCTGGAGGGCTCCCGTCGCGCCATCCCCCGCCGGCCCTCAACCGGCAAGCACCATGGCGGGGGTCGGCCGCAGACGGCGGCGCCAACGATGGCCATGGTGACGGCGGCTACCGCTCCGCGCCGTTTCCGCCGCAGGGACCTCCGCCGAGCTCCTCCGCCACGCCGCACCGCCCGGCCGCCGCCTCGTTCGCGGCCGGGGTCGTGCACGTTGTGGGGCCCCAAGGGCCGACGCACACGTTTGACGAGCGGCGGAGCGGCACAATTTGGGGCGCGTTCCGCCACGATCGCGCCGTGCCGCCGATGTCTTGGACGCGGCGCTCCATCTCGTCAGTGCCGCCGGCGAGCCGCCGAGGTGAGCGCGTGTTCATTCCTTCGCGGAATATCGGTCTCTTTTTGCTTCGCTCATGATTTTCTCCTCCTTTTCGGACTCCGGATATGATGAACCTGCCAAGCATGCTCGCATCCGCTTCCAAGAAGGGGAACGGACCCGCCTTGACCGGGAGGCGCAGAGCGCCACGGGAGCAGTGCCCCTCGAGCCATCCGAGAGGCCGAGGACGCGAAGAAGGAGAGAGCCGAGGCGGCCAGGGTGGCGGCCGAGGCCAATGATGCGCGCGCAGATCGGCCGAGTCCCGCCCGGCCGAAGCCACCAAGAGGGCCGAGGCGGCGGAGGAAAGGGCCAAGAAGGCCGAGTCCGATGCCGCGAACGCTCGTCGTGGTGGCCGAGTCCCGGCCGGCCGAGGTCCAGGCGGCAGTGGCGAGGGCGTCGAAGGCCGAGGAGGACGCGGCGAGCGCGCGCGAGGCGACGCGACACCGAGCGCAAGCTCAAGGAGGCCGTCTCCCGCCGGTCTCCAAGCTCACTTCCCAACTCTCGACGTTGGAGAGTGAGGTTAATCGTAAGTTTTCTTTCTCATCCCTCCTCCTATTTTGCTTTTGATTGGTGTCCTGTCTCGATGATTTCTTCTTCCTTTTCATTTTCGTAGCTCAAGATGGACCCAGACGGGCTGCGGCAGAAGAAATTCGCTCGACCGAATCCGCATCGGTGCCGAGTTCCTCTCGCAATGAGCCGGAGGTGCCACAACCGCCCGGGACCACCAATTTGGAGCCGCGCCTTCTCTCCATCACCAATCGTTTTGGTGCTCTCGCGGCGTGAGAGTTTTGAAGCCGGGGTCCCGTGGACTCGGTACCGGAGCGCACACACTTCGAGGATAACCTCGACCTCGACATGCTTGCACGGCCGGGCATGGTGCCCGGCTTCTCCGAGCAGGAGATCGAGGACATGAAGAGGAAGGCCGCGCCGATCGCCGCCAAGCTTGCCGAGCTCCTCGCCTCGCACGCCTTCCCGCCGCCGCCGTCGCCGCATGACGAGTAGATAATGTAATGTGTTAGCTGAGTCCGCCGAGTGGCCGCAGGTCGAGTCGGCCGGTGGCCAAGATGTAAGGAAGAACTCGCTTATTTTGTAAACAAGTTATCCTGCTTTAATTTCGTTCCAAATTTCTCACATGTTCCCCTTTGTGGCTTCCTTCTCGTTCGTACCATCTAGTAGCCTCGCATTCCTCATTCGATTGACCGGTGACTTAGGCCGCCTCTAGCCGCCGGGGCGTCGAGTCCCGAGCCTGCGCCACTGGATCGGCCGAGTGGTCGTTGGCGTTCCAGTGTCCCGTCCGAGTTGGACTTGCACTATGGGATTAAACTTCGTTCGAAATTTTAAACTCTTTGCCCTTTCCGTGACTCCTTTCTCTTCAGCACCGCCTAGTTGCTTTAGATTTTTCATTCGGCTGACCGATAACTCGGCCGCTCCTAGCCGTAGAGGCGTCGTAGTCCCGAGCCGACTCACCGACCGGCCGAGCCATCGTCGCCGCTTAGGTTTTGTCCGAGTCGGCCCGCACCGAGGGATTTTCGTGTGAGTTCCGCAGCCGTGGGCACAACCGGGACCCGCACACGGCCTCCTTTGCACACCCGCCGGTGGGAGCCCCCGACTCGGGAGAGCTCGGGCCTGGCGGCCGGCAAATTTGGACTTTATTCGTCATTTGTCGAAAACAACAAGAAAGAGAGAAAGGTTTTCTCTTTATTTCATTTGCATAAATAATTGAAACAACAAGCTAAGGGTAAAAGCGACGTAGCTGCCCGATGTTCCATGCGTTGGTGAGCACGCTTCCGTTGGCGTCCTTGAGCTTGTACGTGCCGGCGCGAGCACCTCGGCTACCGTGTAGGGCCCTTCCCATGGCGGGAGTTAGCTTGTGCCGCCTTGACTCTCCCGGAGGAGTCGAAGGACGAGGTCGCCGGCTCGAAGGCGCGCTTCTTGATCTTGCTGGCCGTGGTAACGGCGGAGTGCTTGTTGGTATCCGTCGAGTGCAAGCAGCTGCAGCCTTCCCTTGTTTCGTCGATTTGGTCCAGCCGCATCTTCGAGATAACGCTTATTGAGTTCTCGGATCGAAAACTTGCACGCGCGGAGCTCCATAATCCAGATCTCGTGGTAGCACGCGCCTAGCCCCGTACACCATGAAGAAGGGAGTGTGACCCGTGGCTCGACTCTGCTGCCGTCCCTCGGCTCCACAACACCGCACCGAGCTCTTTCGCCCATTTCCCGGCAAATGTTCCGAGTTTGCTGAATATCCGGGGTTTCAATCCTTGGAGGACCATGCCATTTGCGCGCTCACACCGCCCCGCTCGTTTGGGGGGTGTGAGACGGCCGACTCACCAACTCGGATGCCCCTGGTCGCAAAAGTTTAGGAACTTTTTCCCGTAAACCGCGCACCGTTGTTCGGTGATGATTGTGTTTGGGACTCCAAACCGATGCACTATGTCGCTGAAGAATTTTACGGCCCGGTCCGAGTCGATTTTGCCTATCGGCCTCGCCTCAATCCACTTGGAGAACTTGTCCACGCGCGACAAGCAAGTGGGTGTAGCCTCCCGGTGCCTTTTTGAACGGGCCGACTGTGTCTAGGCCCCACACGGCAAACGGCCATGTTATGGGGATGGTTTGCGTGGCCTCGGGCCGTGCCGGTGTGTTTTACGTGCGTAATGTCGACACCCTTCGCAGTGCGCACGACTTGTTCGGCCGTCTGCGATCGCGGGCCGCCAATAGAAGCCATGTCTCGAAAGCGTTGCCAACGAGACTTCGTGGTGCGGCGTGATGTCCACACGTTCCACCATGGATGTCCCGGGCAGCCGCTACCCTCGTCGAGAGGGATGCAGCGTTGGAGGACGCCGGTGTGCTCCCTTTTTGTATAACTCATCGCCGATCACGACAAAGGTTTTGGCGCGTCTGGCGAGCTCTGCGCGTTCCATGACGTCTGGGGGCAATTTTTGCCGCAACGCATAGTCGAGGTAGGGCTGCCGCCAATCATCCGCCGACTCTCGGCGCAGCCTCCGAGTCCCCTTCCAGTGGTCGGGAGTCGGATCGACCGGACCCGCCGTGTCGTCGTTGGCGCCAAGCTCGGCGACCAGACCTCCGCGGCCTCGGCCGGAGCCGGCTCTTGTTCTCCCTTTGTGTGGTCGGCCGCCGTTGGCTCCTTGATAGACTCGCTCATCCCCGTCGCAAGCAAAAACGCCTTCCGGTGTTGGCGCACGATTGGATCCCATCTTGGCCAATGAGCTCGGCCGTTTCATTGTCCCGCCGAAGGACATGTTTGACTTGGAATCCATCGAACTTTTTTCTTCAAGACGCGCGGATCTCACTGCAATAAGCCGCCATCTTCTGGTTGGTGCAAGTCGACTCGTTCATCACCCGATCCACGACGAGCCGGGAATCGCCGAAGGCTTCGAGCTCACGGATCCCCGTATCAATCGCCGCCTTCATGCCGTTGAGCAAGGCTTCAGTACTCGGCCACATTGTGAGAGGCCGAAAGTTGAGTCGGATGACGTATTGCATGCATGCACCTCTCTGGCGAGATGAGCTGCCATCCGCTCCCAAAGACCCCCTCTTCGTGAGGGAGCCGTCAAAGTACAGCCCGCCAATGATCCGTTTCGCCCGAACCACAGTAACCGGTCTCTCGTCCACCTCGCTATGAAATCTACCAGAGTGTGTGATTTTATGGCAGATGGGTGCGTGTATTCTATACCCCGGTCCATTAATTCTAGCGCCCACTTCGAGATTTTTATCGCTACCTCCGGATTACCCAAAATTTCAGCAAGCGGGAAGGAGGAGACGATCACACGGATGAGAGTCGAAATAGTGCCGAAGCTTGCGCCGAGTGACGATCAGCGCGCACAACACCTTTCTGGATCTTCGCCACCTCGTCTTGTAGTCTGGAGAGGACTTCGCCGATGTAGTAGACCGGCCGCTGCACCTTGAGCGCCTTTTCCCGCCGTCACGCTCCACCACCAACGCCGTACTCACCACCTCGATTTGTTGCCGCTATGTAGAGCAGCAAAGGCTCCTTCTCGACCGGCGAAGTCAAGATCGGCGCGCTTGAAAGTTTGGCTTTGAGGCGGCCGAGGGCCTCTTGCGCCTGCTGTCCGTACAAAGTTGTCCGACTTCTTGAGCGCACGATAAAGTGGCAGCCCCTTTTCTCCGAGCCCGGAGATGAACGCTTAGCGCCGCGAGGCAGCACAGTGAGTTTTTGCACGCCCTTACGTTTTTTATCGGCCCCATCTTCGCGATGGCTTCGATTTTCTCGGATTGGCTTCGATGCCACGTTGCGAGACGCCGTATCCCAAGAGCATCCCCTTCGGACCCCAAAGACACATTTCTGTGGTTGAGCTTGACTCGCTGGCTCTCACCGCTGGAACACGGCTTCGAGGTCGGCGACTAGATCGTCGGTCCGAGTGGACTTGACTACGATGTCATCCACATATGCCCGCACAATGCGTCCGATGAGGTCACCGAAGCATTTGATCATGCAACGTGCTGGTATGTGGCTCCCGCGTTTTTTAACCCGAACGGCATAGTGATGTAACAAAGACGTGCCGAAGGGTGTGATGAACGCGGTGGCCTCTTGATCACCAATCCTTAGCGGAATTTGATGATAACCCGAATAGGCATCTAGGAAACACAGTGGTTTCGCACCCCGCGGTCCAATCAACTATCCGGTCTATGCGTGGCAAGGGAAACGGATCCTTCTGGCACGCCTTGTTGAGACTCGTGTAGTCAACACACATTCTCCATTTCCCGCTTTTCTTCCTTACAAGTACAGTGGTTGGCAACCCATTCGGGATGGTACACCTCTTTGATGAAGCCGGCGGCAAGGAGCTTTGCTAACTCCTCACCAATTGCCCGGCGTTTCTCCTCGTCGAGCGGCGGAGTCGTTGCTTGACCGGTTTCGATCCCGCTTGATGTTGAGGGAGTGCTCGGCGATGTTCCTTGGGATTCCCGCATATCCGAGGGCTTCCACGCGAAGATGTCCTTGTTGGCGCGTAGGAACCTCGACGAGCGCGCTTTCCTATTTGCTCGGAGAGCGCGGACCCGATGATGACCTTCTTCCCCTGGGCTCGGCGGGTCGAGGGGCACCATCTTGGTGTCTTTGGCCGGCCTCGAAAGAGCCGATCGCCTTCTTTGGGATCGGCGTGTCCTCCGACTCCGCAGTCGCGACCGTGGGAGGTCGGACTTGTTGACGAGCGCCGCCGCCGCTCGCAGCACTCCACCTCGCACTCGTAAGCACGCTCGAACCGACGTGCTCACGTGATGATCCCCTTCGACCCGGCATCTTGAGCTTGAGGTAGATGTAGTTGGGGACGGCCATGAACTTCGCGCGTAACATGGTCGCCCGAGGATGGCGTGGTACGCGCCGGGAAGTCCACCACGTCGAAGGTGAGGGTCTCTGGTGCGGTAGTTGATCTGCCGTGCCGAAGGTGACTGGCAGTGTCGGACTTGCCCGAGTGGCACAGACCCGCTCTTTCCGGCACAACCCCGTGGAAGGGCTCGCCCGATGGCCGGATCCGAGAGCGGCCGATCCCCATGGCATCAAGAGTCTCCAGCATACAAACATTCGTGCCACTACCCCCATCCATCGCACCTTGGTCGGCCGTTTGTCTGAGACGATGGGGTCGACGACGAGCGGGTAGCGTCCGGCTCGGGGAACGCGCTCGTGGTGGTCGCCGCGGCCGAACGTGATTGCCGCTCGACCACCCGAGGTAGGTCGGCGCCGCAGTTCGGCGGCGTAGACCTCGCGCCGCTCCCCGCTTCGGTGCCGCCCGGAGGAGCCGGCCCGCGGCCCCCGAAGATCATGAGGCAGCCGTGGTTTGCGGGAAACCGCCGTCCGCGTCCCTGTCGCCGCCGCTGCTGCTCTTGGGGCCGGGTTCTTGGGGTCGAACTTCCTTGCCTTCATGCCCAGTGAACTTGAGCATCGCCCGTCAGCCCTGAGGGCGTGGCTGACTGGCCGGCCGTGGCTGGGACACCGCGCTCCAAAGATCTTCTCGAAGTGCCGGCCCTTGCTGCCGCCGCCGCCAGCCGCTTCTTCGGCTTGCGCCTGCGGCGGCGACGAGGTTGGTGTCGCGCGGTATTGGTCGCCGCTCTTCCTCTCGCTTCGCTTCTGTCGTGCGGATCGGACGGGCCCGCACCGAACTCTCGCTCCGCTCCGCCTTGCCCTTGGCTCCGATGAAGGAGGGCATCCACGCGTCTTCTTCCCGAGGCGTGGCCGGTTGCCACGTCGAGCAGCTCCTCGACGGTGCGCGGCCGTTGCGTGCCGAGCTCGTGCACCAGCCCCTCGTTGTTGGTGCCGCGATGAACGCCGAGATCACCTCTCGCGCTGGCGAGGTTGGGGAGCGTGTTGCACTTGCGGGAGAAGCGCTTGACGTAGTCCCTCGAAGGACTCGTCCCGCCCGCCGCCGGCAGGTCCCGAGGTCCCACGGGTTCCCGGGGCGCGTGTACGTGCTCCGGAAGTTGCCGATGAAAACCTCCTCCGTGTCCCACCAATCGTGGATCGACCCTCCGGAGGTGCTCGAGCCACATTCTCGCCGAATCCGGCCAAGAAGAGTGGTAAGTTGCGATGATGAACCGCCGGCTGGTGGCGCTCGCCGGCTTGGCATGCCGTGCGGTAATCCTCCAGCCTATAATGCGGGGTTCGTCTCCCCGTTGTATTTGGCGATGCCGCCGGGGGCCGAAACGCCGGGGCACCGAACCCGCCGAATGGCAGGCCCAAAGGCCTTGGGCCCCGTCATAACCGGGGTTTGTCCTCCTCCGGATCGAATCGCCTCCGCGCCGGGGGCGACCCGTGGTCCTCGCTTCGCGCCTTGAGCGCGGTTTTGTTCCCCGCGCCGGCGGTCGTGGTATCGCGTGCGTCGCGCGACTCGCCTATCCGCCGCCGAATCGGCGGCGAGTTCCCTGGCTCCGCTTTGCTCAGCCGGTTGGGTGGGCCGAATCCTTTGGTCCCCGGGCCGGCTTGGCGTGTGGTGGGAGGCACCGGCCTCTTTCCGCCGTGCGGCGGAGCTCCGCTCACGCTCGGCCTCGTTGGACGGCCGCTAAGTCCAGGAGGTCTCCCGACCTCCTCTGGATCCTCCGCCGGTCCTCGTTGGACCTGGCTGCGGAGCGCGCGCATCAGCAGTCGCGCGCCGCAGCCACGTTCCGGTCGGGCCTCTCGCACCGGGAACGAGGTGGTTTGCCTCGTCCAGATCCTTCTTTGGGCTTCGCGCCCATGCCGGCGAGCGAGTTCGCGCTGCGCCCGGCGCCGCGCCACCTCGCACTCGAGGCGCTCGCGCTCCTCCTTCAACCGCCGTTCGGTCTCCGCGACCTCGTGTTGGCGTCGAGCAGCCGCTCTAGGTCGTCCTCCTCCCGGCTCCGGGCTTCCCTGAGGGGTTTGTCGTCGTGGCACCGCGGGCGCGCGGCGGCCGTGCGTTCCCGGCACCGCCGGTGTTCACCGCCGCGTGACGGCGGCGCCGCCTCGCCCGGAGCCCAGCCGGTCGCCGGGCCGCGCGGCCCATGTCGTTGATGCCGCTGTGCCGCCGGCGTCCCCCGACCTCCACCATCATGCACTCCCGCGAGGGGTGGTGGCCGCCGGCATCGACCCGCCGCCGGAGCTCCGCCATGCCCGCGAAGCTCCGCGCCGGCGGACACGGCGGAAAGTGGTGTAGTGGCCGGAGGTCGGCGGGAGAACGCGCGATAGCTCCCGCTCCGGCCACGATGAACTCCGTGCTCCCGGTTCACGAGGGCGCCCGGAGTCCGCCGACGGTGTGGCTCGCCATCTTCAAGATCGTCGAACGCGTCGAGGTTCCCCTACCTCGGCGCGCCAACCGTCTGTGTTATGAAACCGGCCGACAAGTAAATTTGTGTTTGGAGGGGATCGACGCTACTACTCGATGGGCCTTGGAAGATTTAGGAAAGTGTGGTTTATACTCGGTTCGGGCAATCGAAGCACTACGTCCGCCTCGAGGATTGTTCGTGTTTCGTCTTGTGAAAAGAGCTACAAAGGATGCGAGGGAGGAGGGTTGCTCCAAGCCTCCGTGTGCTATGTGCTCTAGGATGTGTGTACGGTGAGTTCGATTAACTCGATCCGTGGTGTCCGAAAAATCCCCCTTGCGCGTGTGCGTGGGGTCCCTTTTATAGTCCAAGGGACCAGGCCGAAGCGAGGCCGGAGCCGCCGTGCATCACCCCGCTCGCATGCGGGCCGCCTCGGCGCAGCGGTGCGAGCCGGCGCACGGTCGGCCTTGATCGGTAGCGCCGGTGTCGATGCCACGCCGCCACCGTGGCAGCCCGTCCCGTCGCATGCCGGTCTCCATCCGTCACTCCCGTTCATCACGGCCCCGGCAGAGATGGCGTTGTCGCCTCCGTCTTGTCGTCGTGCCGTGGGTGTCGGCGACGCGTTAAGATGAGACAAGAGGAGCCGCGCAGATCTCACCCGATCCCCGTGGATTGGTGAGTTCCCGAGCGGAGTTATGGCGATCCCCGTTCACCTCGTTTAGTGTGAGGCTTCATGAGGAAGCCATTTGCTCCCGAGTCGGGCGAGGCGGGGACCGCCGAGCCCGCCCGAGTCCCGGACGGGAGAGACGGGGACCGCCGGGCCCGCCCGAGTCCCGGACGGACGAGGCGGAAGTGGTGCACCCGCTCGACCCGGAGCTCGGGCGAGGCGGAGGCCGTGGGCCCGGCTTTCGTAGCCCTCACGGGCCTAGGCGGACACCGTAGGTCAGCCACGGGACGGATTACAGTGCTATTGTCTCGTCAATCGCCTCGGCCTCCGTCCCGGCCACAGTGCCATCATGGGCTCGGTAATGATCACGCCGCTCCGCAGCCTAAGCTAGCGCTAGCGTGCGGCGCCGCGGAATGGGACAGAGGGCACCGCGCCGGTCACATCACGTCCCGTTGGCGAGACGAGTTCCCGTGCGCCGTAATTGCGCCTACCGGCCCGCCGTAATTCCTCCCCCATCCGGTGGGTGAGGTCGCTTCTCCGCGAAGCAAAGGCAAACGCGGCAGGGATTGCGGTCCCCACCCGACGCCGAGCCGGGCGAGGCGGAGATCGTGGCCCGCCCGCCCCAGGGCTCGGGCGAGGCGGAGATTTATGGAACCGCCCGCCCGGGCTCGGCGAGGCGGAAGTCGCGGAACCGCCCGCCCCGGGCTCGGGCGAGGCGGAAGTCGTGGACCCCGCCCGACTCGGGGCTCGGGCGAGGCGAGGTTTCGGGCCCCACTTCGTATCCTTTATGCGTACAAGACGAGCCGTTAGCCGCCTATGACGGTGGTTAAGTACCCCGATTAGGGTACCCTAATCTAGGTACCCGACGAGTAGCCCCCGAGCCTTGGCGGTGGCCAAGGGCAAATGGTCGCCGTCGAGGCTTTTTCCCGACAAACCCTCGATTTTTCTCGTGTATTTGTTTTCCGGTGGGTGCGCGCGAGCGCACCCGCCGGTGTAGCTCCCGAGCCTCGGGGCAAGTAGAATACTTGCGCCGAGGGTTAACGACTCCGAGCGGTTTATCGTTTATTTGCGAAAGCGAGCCCCCGAGTCTTCGCTCGTTGCTCGGATCCGTCCGAGGGCTGTTTCGTCTTTTTATTTCGTTCACGCCCACGCGTTTTTGCGGTAAGACGAGGCGTGCAGTGAGCGGCCACGTCATTCCTCGATGGTTCGACGCGTGGTGCTCGTTTAAGCTCCAAACGGGAATGTCCGAGTGATGGCCTCGGCTTGCCCTTAGCGGGGATCCGATGGAGACTAGCGGGAGTCGGCCTCATTCATATCCGAGTGCTCGTCTTTTGTGATCTCCGACCCCTTTCGATCGGGGTCGGCGGGCTCGTTGCCCTCCCTTCGCGGGATTCAAGACCACGGCTTTTTCAACTCGGACTCGGACGCCGTCGCAGAGGCCCATTGTGCTACGGTGCACGGGTGTTGATCGCTAGGGATCCCTCTCTCGACAACCCCTCACTTAATGTTGTCCAAGGGCGGGCGTTCGAACCCTTTCGCGAGGCCGCCCTTCGAACCCCCGGGTCGGAAACCGGGCGTCGTGGCGTCTTCATCCCCTAGCCTTATCTACCTGCGGGCCTCATGGGATTCCAAGCCCAATCGGCCCGTCATCGGGCGCCGTCGAAGCGCAACGGTTCGCCTTCCATGATGGCGCGCATCTCGCGGCGGTTCGCCGTAGATGCGAAACTCGCGTTCGCATTATGGCTGCGCGTCGGCGCGTGTGGCGGCCTCTCCGGTCCCCGCACCCGGTTAAATCGCGAAACAGTAGCGGCGCGGGAGTCGAGCGCCGCGGGGCGGTTGACATGACCGCTATTTAAAGGGAAAGGGGGACGCATCCGGTTACCTTTCTCTCACCTTGCGCTCGCAAAAACCCATCCCCTTCCTTTGCTCTCGCGTGCTCCGTCGATTCGCCTTTCTTCGCCGCGTCCGCCGCTCCTCCTCACTTCTCCCCAATCCACCGTCGCGCATCCGACCCGAGCCCCGCCATGGCGGAGTGGATTCCGTCCCGCCGCACGGTCGGGTCCCTCGAGGCCCTTGTCGCGCGCGGACTTCGATGCCGCGCACCGACGCCATGGAGTGGCCGGTGCCGGGAATGAGGCCCTACCGGCGCCGCCGGACGGCCACGTCGTCTCCTTCCGCCACTTCCACGAGCGCGGCTTGGGAATGCCGCCTCACCCTTTCTTCCGCGGCATCCTCCACCATTACGGGCTGGAACCGCAGCACCTCAACCCCAACTCCATCCAAGCACCTCGCCGCCTTCGTGGCGCCGTGCGAGGGCTTCCGGGGATCGCCCCCATTTCGAGGCTATTCAAGCACTTCTTCGATTGCCGGCTGGTGACGAAGAAGGACGCGGCCGGAACCCTCGCGCCGTCCCCATCGGCAGCGCCGCCTTCCGATCGCGGGCGGCCGGTCCAAGAAGTACATCCCCATCGCCCTCACCGACTCCAACAAGGGCCGGCACGAGCGGTGGTTCTACCTCGGGAACACCGCCGCCACACCCCTCCCCGAGTTCACCGGCAACCTCATCAATGCCGCACCGGAAAAGTGGCACTTCGGGGTGCCCGCCGACGAGAAGAGGGGGATCGCCGCGCCGCTGGACGCGGTCGAGGCGCTCGACCAGGCCGGCGTGACCGGCGTTGGGGTCATTGGCTCCTACCACCTGCGCCGGCTCGCACCGCCGCAGGCCCGGCGTCGGATGATGTCGGAGATGGGAGGTGACTTCACCCGGGAGGGAACCCGCATGGTGAACCCCGGGCGGACCCTCGGATTTCGCTCCGGGAGTTGAAGGCCCGACTCGCGGAGGCGATGCCGAAGACGGCCGCCGCGTGGGACCGGCTTGAGTGGCCGGTCCCCAACCACCCACCAATGCTCCCGCAACAGGGGGCAATTTTGTTTGTAAGTTTTTAATTCTGTCTTTGGTTGAGTCGGTCTTAAGTTCCGATCTCTCTTACTTTTCTAATTTCGCGCTGTCGTCCCTACTTGTCTCCGTGTTGCGTAGAGGTTTGCAATTCATTCCTTCCCCCGCCCCATTGCCCGAGGATGCCGACGTCCGGCCATCAATCGGGCGCGCGCCGAGGAGCAAAAAGCTCAAAAGGACGCCAAGAAGGCCGGGAAGGCGGCGCGGCAACGCGCGGAAGGCGGAGAAGGAGCGCCGGCGCCGTTCGGGCCGGATCGTCCTCTCCGAGAGCAAGCAGCACCGATTCCGACGACAACGACGGGGGTGACGACGAGGAGCTCATCGACATGTCCCCCTCATCGACGAGCTCGCCGAGGAGGAGGACATCGAGCGAGGGCCCGACTCGGCCGGCCCTCTCGGAAGTGGGCCCCGCCGGGACGACGTCGGCACGTCGCTCGCCGGCCCGAGCCAGGAAGGAGCGCCGGCTCCCCGCAGCCGAGGCGCGTACCGCCCCGCAGCCGCCGACTTCGGCGCCCACCACCACCACAACGCCGACCGCCCCGCCGCCGTGCCCGGGTCGCGGCCCCGACCTCCGCGGTCGTCACCACGCCGCCCTCGCCGCTCGCACACCAGGTGCCCGTGGCGACGACCATGGCGGGGGCGATGATGGCCTCGGCCGCCGCGGTGACGTCGACCGTGGTGACCGCAGCGCCGGCAGCGGTGGCGGGAGGGCTCGCCTCGACGACGTTGGCAGCGATGGCCTCCGCGGCCCCGTTGGCGTCCGTCCGTGCGCCGGTGACGATGGCCTCGGCGGCCTCGCCGGTGTCCGTTCGGCGCCGGTGATCGCGCCGCCGGCGGCTCCGCTCCGGCGGTGGCCGCAACCCCGTCGGGTCCGAGTACGGCCGCGCCGGCCTCCATGGCCTCTTCATCCGCGGCGCCGAGGCCGGCGACGGTGCCGAGTCTTCCGAGCAACGTCGGCCCCCGCGACAGCGGCGGCGCGCGAGTGCCCCCGGGCGGCATTTGGCAAGAGGCGGCGTGAGGGTCTCGGGTCGGTACTTGATCGGCGTGCCGAAGGTGACGGGCAGGTCGGTTTGCCCAAGTGGCACGGCCGTCTTTCCGGCACAACCCCGTGGAAGGGCTCGCCCGATGGCCGGATCCGAGAGCGGCCGATCCCCATGGCATCAAGAGTCTCTCGCATACAAAACATTCAGTGCCACTACCCCCATCCATCGGCACCTTGGTCGGCCGTTTGTCGGAGACGATGGGGTCGACGACGAGCGGGTAGCGTCCGGGTCTGGGAACGCGCTCGGGGTGGTCGCCGCGGTCGAACGTGATTGCCGCCTCGAACCACCCGAGGTAGGTCGGCGTCGCAGGTTCGGCGGCGTAGACCTCGCGCCGCTCCCGCTTCGGTGCCGCCCGGAGGAGCCGGGCCCGCGGCCCCCGAAGATCATGAGGCAGCCGGTGGTTTGCGGGAAACCGCCGTCCGCGTCCTTGTCGTCGCCGCTCGCCGTTCTTTGGGCCGGGGTTCTTGGGGTCGAACTTCCTTGCCTTCATGCCCAGGAACTTGAGCATCGCCCGCGAGTCCTTGAGGGCATGGTTGACGGGTCGGCCGTGGTTGGGACACGGCGCCTCCAAGCATCTTCTCGAAGTGCCGGCCCTTGTTGCCGTCGTCGCCAGCCGGCTTCTTCGGCTTGCGCTCGGCGGCGGCGACGAGGTTGGTGTCGCGGCGGTATTGGTCGCCGCTCTTCCTCTCGCTTCGCTTCTTGTCGTGCGGGACGGACGGGCCCGCACCGGAACTCTCGTTCCGCTTCGCCTTGCCCTTGGCTCGATGAAGGAGGGCATCCACGGCGTCTTCTCCGGAGGCGTGGCCGGTTGCCACGTCGAGTAGCTCTTTGACGGTGCGCGGGCCGTTGCGGCCGAGCTCGTGCACCAGCCCCTCGTTGTTGGTGCCGGCGATGAACGCCGAGATCACCTCTCGCGTCGGCGAGGTTGGGGAGCGTGTTGCACTTGCGGGAGAAGCGCTTGACGTAGTCCCTCAAGGACTCGTCCGCCCGCCGCCGGCAGTCCCGAGGTCCCACGGGTTCCCGGGCGCGTGTACGTGCCCCGGAAGTTGCCGATGAAAACCTCCTCCAGGTCCCACCAATCGTGGATCGAGCCCTCCGGAGGTGCTCGAGCCACATCTCGCCGAATCGGCCAAGAAGAGTGGTAAGTTGCGGATGATGAACCGCTCGTCGGTGGCGCCGCCGGCTTGGCATGCCAGGCGGTAATCCTCCAGCCCATAATGCGGGGTTCGTCTCCCCGTTGTATTTGGCGATGCTGCTCGGGGGCCGGAAACGCTCGGGCACCGGAACCCGCCGAATGGCAGGCCCAAAGGCCTTGGGCCCCGTCATAACCGGGGTTTGTCCTCCTCCGGATCGAATCGCCCTCCGCGCCGGGGCGTACCCGTGGTCCTCGGCTCGCGCCTTGGAGCGCGGTTTTGTTCCCGGCGCCGGCGGTCGTGGTATCGCGTGCGTCGCGCGACTCGCTCATCCGCCGCCGAATCGGCGGCGAGTTCCCTGCTCCGCTTTGCTCGCCGGTTGGGTGGGCCGAATCCTTTGGTCCCCGGGCCGGCTTGGCGTGTGGTGGGAGGCACCGGCCTCTTTCCGCCGTGCGGCGGAGCTCGCTCACGCTCGGCCTCGTTGGACGGCCGCTAAGTCCAGGAGGTCTCCGACCTCCTCTTGGATCCTCCGCCGGTCCTCGTTGGACCGGCTGCGGGAGCGCGCGCATCGCTGTCGCGGCCGCAGCCACGTTCCGGTCGGGCCTCTCGTACTCGGGAACGAGGTGGTTTGCCTCGTCCAGATCCTTCTTTGGGCTTCGCGCCCATGCCGGCGAGCGAGTTCGCGCCGCGCCCGGCGCCGCGCCACCTCGCACTCGAGGCGTTCGCGCTCCTCCTTCAACCGCCGTTCGGTCTCCGCGACCTCGTGTTGGCGTCGGAGCAGCTGCTCTAGGTCGTCCTCCTCCCGGGCTCGGGGCTTCCCGGAGGGGTTTGTCGTCGTGGCACCGCGGCGCGCGGCGGCCGTGGCGTTCCCGGCACCGCCGGTGTTCACCGCAGCGGACGGCGGCGCCGCCCAGCCCGGGGCCCGGCGGCCGCCGGGGCCGCGCGGCCCATGTCGTTGATGCCGTCGGTGTCGCCGGCGTCCCCGACCTCCACCATCATGCACTCCCGCGAGGGGTGGTGGCTGCCGGTATCGGACCCGCCGCCGAGCCCGCCATGCCCGCGAGCTCCGCGCCGGCGGACACGGCGGGAAAGTAGTGTAGTGGCCGGAGGTCGGCGGGAGAACGCGCGACGAGCTCCCGGCTCCGGTCACGATGAACTCCGTGCTCCCGAAGTTCACGAGGGCGCCCGGAGTCCGGCCGACGGTGTGGCTCGCCATCTTCAAGATCGTCGAACGCGTCGAGGTTCCCCTACCCGGCGCGCCAACCGTCGGTGTTATGAAACCGGCCGACAAGTAAATTTGTGTTTGGAGGGGATCGACGCTACTACTCGGATGGGCCTTGGAAGATTTAGGAAAGTGTGGTTTATACTGGTTCGGGCAATCGAAGCACTACGTCCGCTTCGAGGATTGTTCGTGTTTCGTCTTGTGAAAAGAGCTACAAAGGATGCGAGGGAGGAGGGTTGCTCCAAGCCTCCGTGTGCTATGTGCTCTAGGATGTGTGTACGGTGAGTTCGATTAACTCGATCCGTGGTGTCCGAAAAATCCCCCTTGCGCGTGTGCGTGGGGTCCCTTTTATAGTCCAAGGGACCAGGCCGAAGCGAGGCCGGAGCCGCCGTGCATCACCCCGCTCGCATGCGGGCCGCCTCGGCGCAGCGGTGCGAGCCGGCGCACGGTCGGCCTTGATCGGTAGCGCCGGTGTCGATGCCACGCTCGCCACCGTGGCAGCCGTCCCGTCGCATGCCGGTCTCCATCCGTCACTCCCGTTCATCACGGCCCCGGCAGAGATGGCGTTGTCGCCTCCGTCTTGTCGTCGTGCCGTGGGTGTCGGCGACGCGTTAAGATGAGACAAGAGGAGCCGCGCAGATCTCACCCGATCCCCGTGGATTGGTGAGTTCCCGAGCGGAGTTATGACGATCCCCGTTCACCTCGTTTAGTGTGAGGCTTCATGAGGAAGCCATTTGCTCCCGAGCTCGGGCGAGGCGGGGACCGCCGAGCCCGCCCGAGTCCCGGACGGGAGAGACGGGGACCGCCGGGCCCGCCCGAGTCCCGGACGGACGAGGCGGAAGTGGTGCACCTGCTCGACCCGAGCCCGGCGAGGCGGAGGCCGTGGGCCCGGCTTTCGTAGCCCTCACGGGCCTAGGCGGACACCGTAGGTCAGCCACGGGACAGATTACAGTGCTATTGTCTCGTCAATCGTCCGGCCTCCGTCCCGGCCACGAGCCATCATGGGCTCGGTAATGATCACGCCGCTCCGCAGCCTAAGCTAGCGCTAGCGTGCGGCGCCGCGGAATGGGACAGGAGGGCACCGCGCCGGTCACATCACGTCCCGTTGGCGAGACGAGTTCCCGTGCGCCGTAATTGCGCCTACCGGCCCGCCGTAATTCCTCCCCCATCCGGTGGGTGAGGTCGCTTCTCCGCGAAGCAAAGGCAAACGCGGCAGGATTGCGGTCCCCACCCGACGCCGAGCCGGGCGAGGCGGAGATCGTGGCCGCCCGCCCCAGTGGTCGGGCGAGGCGGAGATTTATGGAACCGCCCGCCCCGGGCTCGGGCGAGGCGGAAGTCGCGGAACCGCCCGCCCGGGCTCGGGCGAGGCGGAAGTCGTGGACCTCGCCCGACTCGGGCTCGGGCGAGGCGAGGTTTCGGGCCCCACTTCGTATCCTTTATGCGTACAAGACGAGCCGTTAGCCGCCTATGACGGTGGTTAAGTACTCCGATTAGGGTACCCTAATCTAGGTACCCGACAAGTTCGCATTAAACGGATGTCTGCAGCCAAACCTGACACTGTCCGGATGTACAAGAGTGGCATTGGCTTTCAGCTCATGCAATCCCCGTGATGCCGTAAGTAGCTCTTCCTATTTTTTAAATCTTTATTTCTTATTGCCATCATTTACTTATAAAGACTCAATCTCTATAATTGCGAGAAAATGGACAATTACGTAAGTCATCCCCCTCTTCCTCCTAATGATACTTGGGGAGAGGACTACGCCAATAATGCCGCTCCACTTGCTCGTTCAAGCCGGTCCGACTCAAAGATCCACAAACCGGTCTTTCCCTTTACCTCCAAGCTTAGCCCCAAAAATCACAAAATCTGGGACCGTAGTTCAAGCTCCTAGTACAAGAAAACGTACTACTTCCTTGACCATCGGCGGACTCGCTGCTCCTCCTCGCTACTTCGGCGATACTCGCTCGGAGGCACAAAGACTTGAAGACCGTCGGCGAGAAGAAGATGCCGTCGAAAGGGATCGCCAAGCAGCTCGGCCATCCTCGAAGCTTCTTTGGGGAAAACTCAAGGCACTTCGCCTCGGTTGATCCTTTGTCGAAGGTCCCCAAACGGTCCCGGTATGGTCACCGGACCGGTCCTATTGATGTTGGGGATGCAGCTCCAACTCCGCAAGCCAATCCAGCGGAGAAAAGAGCTGCGGATAGCGATGGTGGAGTTTCCCAAGGCCCACCCAAAAAGGTCAAAACCTCCACCGGCTTCAAAAAAGACTCCACGTAAGTTTTACGGATTATTACTTTGTTTTTCCGAATTATTCCATCTCGTCAAAAACTCCTTAGGTTCCGAAGCTCCTCGCTCTAATCTAATTAATGTCGCTTTTTCTTACAGGATTCCTTCTAGCTTCCAAGCTAGCATAGTCGGCTTTCCGAGAACCAAATCTTCCTCAAAGGCACCTCCCAGCGATGTTCTCGCTTCTTCCCTGGATGTGCCACGGACCGGTTCCACTCTTGGTGCCTCCACCACCACTCTTACCACTTCAAATGTAGAAGCTCAAAGTGCGACTCTCGCAAAGGAATTCCCTGTCGCCTCAAGCTTAGAAGTTGAAAAGCAAACCTCCAATGTTGAAAGCTCCTCTTCGACAACCCTCTTCCCCAAGCCACCTTATTTCAAATCCCTCCGGAGCTCTCATTGGGACCGGTCCGGACGGAAGAAATCCCTCGCCGGGCCGGGGCAACTCGTAAATTTCTGGAGAACCCAAACTAGCCAAAATAGTGGTCGGGAAGTAAAGGTGGACAGTTCTAGTGGAGCTAGGACTTTTACCGCAACGGCTCAATGGGATGCCCTCCAAGAAGAAGAGGCCTTGAAGAATTTCTCGGAATCGGCCAAGTATATCTCTATCTTTTGATAATTTCTCCAAGGAACTTCCCTTTAATCTTCAAATTTCTTACTCTCTTTTTCTTTTAGGTCCTTCCGAAAAGCTCGAGGCCAAGACTGCTATTATCACTCGCTTGCCGGAAGAACTCAACACCAATCAAGAACGATTGGGTGAGCTAGAAATTCGGACGGCCGATCTAAAGGCCAAGGAAAACGACCTCCGGAGGAGAGAGGCCGGTCTGCAGGACACCCATCGCATGATGGAAAAACGCCGGCAAGAAATCATCAAGCTCCACTAAATTAATCAAAGTAACATTCTCAATTTGCCTTGAATCTGTTGGATGAGAGCTAGAAGCTTCACCACTAGACCACAATTGTCCTTCTAATTAATCCCATCTTTGATTTCAGCGCTTGAGAGTCTTGTTGCTGCCCATAAGAAAGCTCGAGTAGGTCCTTATGGAAAAAACAACAGCTCAAGAACGAGCACTCGGAAGAAGGCTCTCGTATCGAAGAGCAACGAGCGGCACGGATTGGAGAACTTGAAGGCGAGCTCATCTGCTAAAGATAGCATACTAGCTCAAGCACTTCGCTCCAACAAGATGCTAGAGGCGAGAACGCTCGCTTGAAAGCTGAACCGAGTCGAAGCATTAGAAGCGGCGAAATCAGCTCAAGCGGACAAAGAGAAGGCCTTGAAGACTGCCCAAAAGCTGAAAGAATCCAATGTAAACATCAAGGGCAGATTCGGAGCAGCTGAAATCGAGGCACGGGCGTAAGTCCCATTTTTCTTGATTATTCTTATGTTATCTCTTGAACATACCGGTCTTCGAGCAATACCCGGTCTTAAATTTACACTTGTTGTTTCGGAACTTACTGCGAGCACAATTCGCACTCCGGAATACCTCAATGGCGGTAAAACTATTGATCCCAACGAGATAGACCTCGAGTCCGCCATCCGGGCAATCCCGAGAAGGATCGAGAGAGCACTCAAGGCTGGTCACTGCTTCGGGAGGGGGACATATCGCCGCCATAATCCAATCTTGGACTCCGGTGGATGTTTGCGACTTCAATTTCATCCGGGATGGTGCCCACCCCGATACCATCGAAGACCGGTTCAATGAGCTGAGGAACTCACTCATTGGTACCGTTTCCGAATTGGTGGAAGATGTTCTAGTTGATCCATCGGGCATCCCTCCGAATGTAGCACAAGCAGCTTTTGCCCTAGATCAAGATGCTCGAGATATCTGCAACTGCCGCCGGACGGACAATAGAAGATGCCTTCGAAGATCTTGACGAGAGATTTAACTGTAACTTCTTCGATTCCGAAGAAACGCTGGATGATAGGCTCGAAGGAAATCCCAAGACTGGTGATACCGGCACTTCAAGCGGTCCCGCTTAGAAAGCTTTGTAATAGGGCCATTTTGAAATTGAACATCTTGTCCATTACATTGTTTGCTTATAAATATCAGTCACTTTTTCTTGTTTTATGAATACTTGGTTTCACCATTATGCTTACTAACTTATTTGCTCAAGATATGATATAGCATGAGCAAAAAAGTTAGTTTGTAAGATTTCCCAAACTGTTCTTAATACAACGAGTTTACCAATCAGTATTCATAAAAAAGAATGCTATACTTTATCTTTTCCTGAATATACCAGTCTTAAACACAAGCTTATAATTTCAGTAGACTGCTTTTATCACAACAATCCATCAACTAAATGACTGGTCTTATTATTCAAGAATAGCGGCATATCACGATCTGCTCTTACCATAGCAGAATAACAAAATATCACGAGACCACTCTTTATCATAGCAGCCCCTGACTCAATAATTTAATTCACAATTAAAGTATGGAGACACAAAAAACAAACACATCATTATTAGATAAAATTACTTTATTATAATAAGAAAAACTTTACAATAAATACTCTTTAAGTATAAAAACGACGAAGTTGATCAATATTCCAAGAATTTGGAATTTCTTCCTCTTCCAAGGTCATAAGCCTATAAGCCCCTGGTCTGGATACCGATTTAACCAAAAAAGGTCCTTCCCAGATTGGTGACAACTTATGACTGTTCTTGTTAGATTGAATCTTCCGCAAAACCAAATCTCCGATTTGAAATTCCCGCATGCGAACATTACGATCATGATAACGACGCAATCCTTCTTGATATTTAACGGCTTGAATCGGAGCTTGATCTCTCAATTCTTCCGCAACAATCGGTTCAACCTGACGTTGATCATCATATTTTTCTTCATCGTAATATCTGAACCCGAGCTGACACCATATTCACCTCGGTAGGTAACATGGCTTCGGATCCATATACCAAAGAAAAAGGAGATTGTCCCGTAGCTCTGCTAACATTAGTGCGCAAACCCCGGAGCACCCGGGGCAATTCCTCAACCTATTTTCCCGCATAAGGCTTCAATCGATCAAAAATTCTCGGTTTAAGACCGGTCAAAATCATTCCATTAGCTCGTTCCACTTGTCCATTGCTCTGCGGGTGTGCCACCGACGCATATTGTACCTTGATCCCTAAGCTCTCGGCATAATCTTTGAAAAACTCTGAAGTGAATTGAGGCCCATTATCGGTAATAATACTGTATGGAACCCCAAAACGCACAAAAATGTTCTGCAAAAACTTGATTGCACGGGCTGTAGTCGTGCTTGGTAAGCTGCTTGACCTCGATCCACTTGAAAAACTTGTCTACTGCCACAAAAATATGTGTGAATCCTCCTGGTGCCCGCTTAAAAGGTCCCACTATATCCAGCCCCTAAGTAGAAAAAGGCCAGGTCATTGGAATTAATTGCAACTCCTGAGCCGGAGTATGAGGTTATCTTGCAAAAAATTGACATCCTTGACAATTCTTAACCACTCTATGCGCATCATCCATCGTCGTAGGCCAATAAAACCCCCGTCTCGAATATCTTCCCAACCAATGTCTTCGAAGAAGCATGGTTTCCACAAATCCCCTTGTGTATGTCTTCAAGCAATTGAATACCATCGAAATCGATACACATTTCATCAAGATATTAGCTCCACGCTTATATAATTCTCCTTCAAGAATCAAATAATTGCGGGCTCGAACTTCCAATCTTTGCTTTTCCACCTTATCCTTTGGTGTTTTGCCGGATTGCAAATAGTCAAGATACGGAGTATGCCAATCGGAATCAATAATCATAACATCCAATGGCTGAATATCACCGATATTGAACCCGCCTTCGTCTTTCCTGGCAAACCCGTACTACCGGATCGGTTCTTTAAGACCGCTTTTTCCTCCCGACTTTCTCGAAACCGCCTTATCTTCAATTTCTGTAATGATAACCTTGGGCTCCATCTTTATAGATGGTTTATCCAACACATGAAGAAAAACGCCAGGAGGAAGCGCCTGTCGCGAAGATCCCGATCTAGCCAACTCATCCGCAGCAGAATTATTTCCGCGCGAGTATATGAGAAAATCGTAAACCATCAAATTTGTCTTCAAGTTTCCGAACCTCTTGACGATAAGCAATCATATGATCATCATGAGCATCCCATACCTTGTTAACTTGGCTGATCACTAACATCGAATCACCATAGATATCCAATCGTCGAACGCCCAACGAAACGGCTACTCCGAGCCCATGAAGCAAAGCTTCATACTCGTTGTATTGTTTGAAGCTCGAAAATGCATTTGCAACACATATCCGAGCGGTTCCTTTTGTGGAGTGAGAAGGACCACGCCAGCCCCGCGCTCGAAAGCTGCGGGGACCCATCAAAGAACATCTCCCAATACTCCAATGCTTGAATCTCCCGCGGCACTTGTGTTTCTAGCCACTCTGTTATGAAGTCGGCTAATGCTTGTTCCTTAATAGCCGTCCGCGAAGAGAACGTAATTTCATACTGGCCAAGTTCTATAGCCCATTTAGCAACTTGACCAATCGCTTCCGGTTGCGAATAATATCTCCAATGGCAAACCCGATCTTAACCTCAATAGGATGCGCTTGAAAATAATGCTTTAGCTTCAGAAGTTATCACTACGAGCATATATTAACTTCTGCAGTTGGAGATACCTTATCTTAGACTCGGTAAGAACTTCACTTACAAAATAGACCGGATGTTGCACCAATTGCAGGTGTCCTTCTTCCTTCCTATCAACCGCGAACCGTGCTCACCACATGGGTTGTTGCGAGAGATATATAACCGAATAACCTCATCGAGCTCCGGCGGGACCAACACCGAGAGGGTTCTCGAGATACTCTTTAAGTTGATCAAGTGCGGCTTGCGCTTCACTAGTCCACTCAAACTTATCTTGTTTTTTGAGCAACTTAAAGAACGGAAGTCCTCGTACTCCCAGTCTTGAGATGAAACGACTAAGAGCCGCCATACGCCCGTCGACTTACGGACATCCTTCAAACAACTCGGGGTTGCATGTTAACAATCGTCCGAATTTTTTCCGGATTGGCTTCAATACCTCTCCATGATACCAAATAACCCGAGTAATTTCCGGAGCGAACTCCGAAGACACACTTTCCGGGTTTAACTTCATGGAAAAGTTCCGTAGATTACTAAAGGTCTCTGCCGAGTCGGAGAGCGAGATCTTCGATTTTCGAGACTTGACCACTATATCATCAACATAAGCTTCGCGTTCCTTCCTAATTGCGAATCCAAACAACGTTGTATGCCGCGACGATACGTAGCTCCAGCATTTTTCAATCCAAACGGCATAGTCGTGTAGCGATATGCTCCAAAGGGGGTGATAAACGCGATTTTTATTTGATCCTCAACTCTTAACGGTATTTGATGATACCCTGAATAAGCATCAAGAAAACTAAGACGCTCGCAGCCAGCGATCGAATCAACAACTTGGTCGATTCGAGGCAGCGCGAAAGGGTCTTTGGGGCAAGCTTTGTTGAGATCAGTATAATCAACGCACATTCTTAATTCTGTAGTATTCTTTTTTGGTACAAGCACTTGGATTGGTAAGCCATTCCGGATGATACACCTCCCTAATGAACTTAGCTGCTAACAACCTAGTTATCTCTTTCTTGATAGCTTCCTTGTGGTCTTGAGCAAACCTCCGGAGCTTCGTTTCACTAGCTTTGCATCGGGACGCACCAACGGTGCGTGCACAATCTTCTCCCTAGGAACACCGGCATGTCGGAAGGCTGCCATGCGAAGATATCCCTATTTTTACTGGAGGAAAAGAATGAGCGCGCTTTCCTATTTATCCCCCAAGTCAGCCCCTATATGGGTGATCTTGGAGGAGTCTGACTCATCAAGGCTGGACGAGTCTTGAAAACCACCATATCGGCCTTCAATTTCTCCTTTGCAATCTTTTTGACCGGGACTTCATCCTCTATTCTTGCTCGAACTTCCAAAGCTTCAGCTGCTTCCTGATTTCTCGACGTTCAACTTCTGAATTAGCTTCGAGATGCCAATTCGGTGCTTGTGCACCTCACAAGCATAGGCGGTCTTGATATCACCTCGGAACGACAGGACCCCATTTGGCCCAAGCATCTTCAACATCAAATACTCGATAATTTGGGATGGCCATAAATTTTGCCGGAGCTGGTCTTCCGAGGATAGCATGATATGCTTGAGTCTATGTCGACCACCCGAAAGATGATATTCTCCCTTCTATAGTTTTTCTTCGTCCCAAAAGTCACTAGCAGAGAGATCTGCCCTAAAGGGTAACTATTCCGCCCATGTATTATACCATGGAACGGAGAAACACTTGCGCTCTAAATCAGCCACGGTCGAGGCCAAGCTCGGGCGAGTCTTAGCAAACAAAATATCCAAGCAGCTTCCTCCGTCAATGAAAGTTCTCTTCGGTCGCACCTTCGAACAATAGGGGCAAGGATGAGTGGATACTTTCCGACTTTTGGTAGTACCTCCGGATGATCGGCCCTGCTAAATGTAATAGGGACCTCGGACCACCGAAGATATTCAAGAGTTGCGGGAGCAACGAGCATTAACCTCCCGGAACGACAATTTTTGCTTCCGCTTCGACTCATATGTGTCTAGGCCTCCATAGATCATATTCACCTCTCGGGCTGGTTCCTGAAAGCCTTCGTCATCCTCATTGTCTTCGCGGTCCTTATCCTTGCCCTTGTCATCCTTCCGATTCCTGTAGGCGGATCGAGGCGCGACCTTTAAGGCAAATTGAGCAAATGGCCTCAACAGGAAGCACTCTTTAGCTTTATGATTCCTATTATGAATCATACAAGGGCCATCCGGAAGTGTTTCAAACGACAATCGTTCTCTTGGACCTCTCTTAGGGGGTGCCGGCCGATCTCCTCCATGAGAGCGGTCAACAGCTGCAACAAAGTGATCAGCCTTGCACTTCTTGTCGTTTCTGGATCCGGATCGGTTGCCTTGGTCATGCTTCGGCTCCTTCCCTTTGTTCCCGCGCAGATTGACAACATTTGACTCTCCAGCGAGCGTAATCATCTGCTATCTTGAAGCACTCGACGCCGTCATGGTGAGGTTTCGATTTCGTCTCCCAATCTTGTGAACCAATGCTTCACTTCGGACACCGGCTTGAAATGCAACAATCACTTATCGATCGGGAACATTGGGGATTAAGGCCTTCTTATTGCGAGAATCGCTCGATGAAATCGGTGAGGGTCTCGTCGGGCTTCGCTCCGCCTATTGAGGTCGAAGTAGTTCCCTGGCTTCTCACAAGTCGTACTGGAAGTTTTCTACGAACTTTTTGGTGAGGTCTCCCCACGAAGAAATAGATTTCTCGGGCAGGGATTGCAACCATAAGCGTCCAGCCTGCTCCATGCACATCGGTAGATAATTAGCTAGCACGAACGTGTCTCCTCCTGCCGACCGAATAGCCGTGGTGTACGTGCGGAGCCATTCGGCCGGAGGTGCTTTGCCATCATACTTGTCAATGGCCCCGGGCTTAAATCCCCGGGGTATTTGCGAGATGCGTAAATCTCGCGTAAAAGCGGGAATTACGGAATATTCATCATCTTCCGGACCGGTCCGGACCGGTGACGGAGATCGACGGCTAGGGCGATGTCGGTAATTACGATTCCCGTCATCGTCGGAATAGTCGTACTAACGGTCGTCCTGGTATCTATCTCCCAAGCCGCCTTGTCCATCATTATTCGCCGGCTCCGCGTGCCGTGAAGGAGGCGGAGACGGAGGTGGAGGCGCCGCTTGACGATCATTGTTCGCTGGTTCTTCATGTTGCGATGGAGGCGGAGGTGGAGGTGCAGCTTGACGATCATTGTCCGCGCGCCGGGGTTCAGCATCTCTGTCTCGGTTGTCTCGTCCTCTTCGGTCTCTAGTGTCACGGCGTCGTCCATCTCGATGAGCATGCCTACTACCATGCCCTCGATGATCGTTGCGCGGATAATTTGCGTTGGCGGGTGGCGCCGAAGCTGCCGGCCCGTGGCGCGGGAATTGTGCAGACGCGACCGAGGTGGGGCAAGATCCCGAGGACGATCATCCACATGACCGGTCCGTCGTCTCTCATCTTCCTCATGTCTCGTTCGCTCCTCCACTCTTTCGCATGGCGATCAATCGGCACGTTCCGAGCATCCCGGTTACCGTTGAGCGGTACACGCAAATCTTGGTTGGGAGCTCGTTCATGTGCATCCGCAATCGGGGTATGCCGGGGTCCTAGCCTTCCTCCGGAAGAAGCTCCGTCGGACCGGGCCCTTGTCGGTCGTTCCGAATGGGAACGCGAGCGACTAGAAGATTCCGCTCAATCATGGACGAGCTGGTTTGTTTGCGAGCCGCCGCATCAACCAAATTCAGCGCGCGGCGCAATCCTGGCGTAGCATTGAGTACTTCTTCCGGTATTGTTTCAAGAATCTATTTCACTCCTACAATATTGTGGACCGGCGATGTGAAGACCCGAGCGCCATTCATCTCTACTTCCATGGAACTTAAATCCAAAGCTCTGCTGGAAGATCGATGGCGTTTCCGCCGCGACATCCTCGTCGGTTGTTGTATCCTGGAGATTCGTCCGGGTCTCCGGACCGGTCCGTAGCGGGCCCGTGGCTGGGGAGCGGTCGCGAGGACGCTTCCTCTAGCTAAAGCGATAACACTTGCGCGCGGATCCGCGGCTGAAGGTGGCGGAAGTTGTTCATCTTTATTTGCCTCTTACGCTTCACGACGATTGCGTTCGGCTTCGGCTCTCGCCATCCTTGCTGCTTCTTCAGCGAGCTTCCTCGAGAGTGAGTTGTCGGATAAGCTGGTCCTGTCATGAACATTTGGAAGAAGACCGGAGCGTCTTCCCGGAATCAATATCCAGCTCGGGAAAACAGCTTTGCGCCACAGCCGGGCACCGTTACGAGGCATAAGCGTAGGGAGCTCGATGTTTCGCGCTAAAGCTGCGTCGGACTCGCTAAGTCCTGAATCGGAGGTATCAACCGTGGCAGGTGATCGCGCTTTAGAAGCAGCGGCCCGGCAACGAGTCGGATTCATCAAAGACAATTTCCCGTCCGAGTCGGCTTCAAAGTCGAGGGATCCGAAGCGAATCTTGAAGCCGGGCTCGAAGTCGACGACAAACAAAGTGGCCATCGAACTCGCTAGGAATTCGCCGGGACCCCTACCGGCGCGCCAAATGTCGAGTCTTAAACTCGGTACTAGTACTACCCGGTCCCTCACGAGCGTGGAATTCGATGGTGCAACACACGGAACACACAAGAACACGCGATTTTAGACGAGGTTCGGGTCCCTCGAATCGAGAGTAATACCCTACGTCCTGTATGTTATGTATTGCCTTTAGCGATTTGCTAATTGCGAGATGTCGAGAGAGTTTTCGGGGGGTCCCTGTCCCGCCTTATATGTCCGAGGGAGCTAGGGTTACAATCGAGTCCTAACCGATTACATGAATTAGATATATGGAATTTTATCTCGACTTTCTTTATTGATCCGAGTCCTAATCGGACTACAAATTGTTCTATAACTTGCTTCTCACGTCATTGTATACCGGTCTTAGTATCCGCCTTGTTTCCATACCGGTCTACGGGATCTTCTATTATCCCGATCTCGATTGCCTTTCGCCATTATCTCGTATCTTCTTTGATTTGCTACCATGTCTTTGCGTATCCATTTCTTCATCATCTCGTATACCCATAAGGCAAGTATACGACATCTTGCATAGGTTCCTTTTATTGACGCTCATAGGCAAATGGAAATCACTTATATTTTTTAATAGAAAATCATATTTACGTGCATATAGTTGAGAAATTTAACCACAATCACGAGTGCACATAATTCACTTAATAATGGTAGTAAATTACTTGGACTTAATAATGCCACAAAATTCGTGCTGTCTGTCTTCCTCCGTGCTGCAGCCGCGCTTGGCTCCTTCCTTGGCCGCAATCTCTTTGTTCTCCAGCGATGGCAACTCAGAGCTCCCCTCCATACTCTGTTGTTTCCCCAATTTCGACCGGTCTCGATCGGACATGGTTTCCTGAACCGAGGAAGCAAGAGGCTTCTCTCTCCCTCTAGCCTGAGCGGAACTCAATTTGCCATACGTCAAGAGGTATACTCTCCCTTACTAAATATATTGTTGTCACTATTGACTTTTTGTAATGTTGATCATTCGTCTTATTCAAAAAAATTCTTAAAATACAAAAAGTTATATGCTATATTTCAATTTTTTTTAGTGATAAAACATATTACAACAAAATATATGATATTTCTTAAATTTTTTCTGAATAAGACAAATGATCAAACGCAATTAAAAAAAGTCAACGACGACAACAATTTAGTAAATGAGTAGTAGTAATTATTGGGCCGTATTTAGCCCAGAAACACAACAAATTGAAGCCCAGATGTGCAGCAGTTTCTCAACAGCTAAAATAAATTGTAGCCCAGCAGCCCAGCCAACTCAATTGCACACAACTCACATAAAGCAGGAGTCGGCGATGGCGATGGCGGCTGGCCTCGTTACTGTAGGGAGAATTGTATTTTTAACACACTTAAGGAGAGGCATCCCTACAATGCTACACTTAAACGCAGCGTCCCAAAAATGACACACCTAAGTGTATTTGTCTCATCCCACCTGCCATTACCCCCACCGGACCAGATTTTCTTTTATTTTTAATTGAAAAACATATTTGGGATGACCATTATGCCCCTGCCTCTACGGAGACTACGGAACTAATCGAATCGATCGGCTAACCCTAACGAGCACGAGCGGCGGCGGAGTCCCGCGGGCACGAGCGGCGGCGGGGTCTCGCGGGCACGGGCAGCGCGGTCTTCCTGCTCGCGGGCGGGCGGGCGGCGAGGTCCCGCCGGCGGGCGGCGCGCGAGCGCGGGCGGCGTGGTCCCGCGGGCGGCGCGCGGTCGCGGGCTGCGAGGTCCCGCGAGCGGGCGGCGCACGGGCGCGACGGCGTGGTCCTGCGAGCGGCGCGCGGCGCGGGCTCCGTGGTCCCGCGGGCGGCGCGTGGGCGCGGGCTGGGATCCGGCGGGCGCGGGCTAGGATCCCGCGAGCGCGGGCCGGGATCCCGCGTGGGCTTGCGTGCGGACGGCGCGGCTTCACCTGCCGGCGACGACCCGGCAGGATGGACATGGGCGTCTCTTCCCTGTCCGGAGGTGGGCGTGCGAGTGTCGAACGAGGCGACGTAGGTTCAAATGAAAGTTGCACCGGATGGTAAGTTGGTTGGGCATTTGTTTTCGATTTTGGTTACGAGTTGATTGAATATGTTGTTAAGTCAATTCATGTTGCTATCTA
>JAUNZO010001592.1:0-13799 GCA_031894775.1 Chloris gayana
AGGCGTTCGGTTTATGCGGTTATTGCGGTTCGGTTATTTTGGTTTTCTGAAAATTCAGTTTTAACAAAATTGAAAACCGAAATTTTTTATAGAAAATTCAAAACCGAACCTAATTAACCGAAATATTTCGGTTTGGTTTTCGGTTTTAACCTAAATTTGAAAAATAACACTAGTTCATATAAAACTTTTAAGATATTAATTAAAAAAAATACAAATATGATAGTAACAAATCAAATAAGTCATAAATACTAATATATGTGATGTTGAGTGGTAATGAAATCTTTGTAGATCAATCTTTCTTCTAGATAATTGGCAATTACACACGTAGCAAAACAAAAAAAATAGTTTCTAAAGTATGATATAAAAGAAGTTCGGTTATTTTGGTTAATTCTGGTTAATTCGGGTTTGCAATATTAAAAACCTAAATAATTTCGGTTAACCTACTTACTCAATTTTAGTAACCGAAATATATTTCGGTTAACCGAATAAAGTAAAATATCGGTTATATCGGTTCGGTTTCGATTTCGGTGTTCGGGTTTCGGATTTTTTGCCAAGTCCTAATATATATCACGTGATTTCTGCACTTATGTAGGAATTTTTTTTCCGAGTCGAGTTTTGTAAAGAAGTTAAACCATCCGTTCCAAAATTATTGTTGTTATTGAATATCCATCTTGTTCCAAATATTTGTTCAAATATAAAAGTTTAGATGTATTATATTTTAAATGTCACTAAAACACATTCGAATAAGATATATTACTTATTTAAAAAAATTAAATAAGATGAATGACAAAAAAATAAGGAAAAAAATTAATTATGATAGCAATTTTGGAATTGAGTAGTACTATGTAGGAAGGTTTTTGATTTTTTTTTTTTTTGGGGGGGGAAGTTTAATTGTTTTACCTCCACTGGTACTTATACCGTGTTTTAAATTCTTGTCAAACTCTATCCATATTTTTAATGCAGTCAGTCTTTGCCTAGGAATAGGATCACGAACTTAATTATTTTGGTGCCACAAGGTTTAGCAGGCTTTGAGGGTTGCAATAATTTTTGCACCTTATCACTGCGCTGCGGGCAAGCAATCCTTTGCAGCCCAAAAACCTCTGCGTCTCTCCCCTGATGGTTGCCCCGGCGCCCTCGTTGCCCGCCTTCCTCCGGCCGCGGCCGGCCGCGCCCTTCGTTCCGTCCCTTGACCCGTCTCCCCACGTCCGCGGGCCACTGCGCCCCACTTCGTCCCGCCCGAGCCCTCTTCGCCGCACGAGGCCCCTGCTTCCCATCTCAGGTTCGATTGGTGCTTGCAAATACTGTTGCTTTTTTTTTTGCGATTAAAATAAGCACCTGCGGGCGCGGCTCGCGCCTCTGTGTCTTGCGTGGGGGTGGGGGATCCCGCCTCGGTTGTAATTGATGACCGCCTCCTTCTCTGCAGCTATGGAGAAGAGCAAGGCGGGTGCCGCCGCCGCTGCTGCCGATGAGAGCGAGCTGGAAGGAATGCCGCAGGAGTTCTACGACGAGGTATGTGCTATCGCGCGAGCGCTATAATGTGCTGATTGCATTTCCTGGTTAGTACGCGGAGACATTCGCTGCACATATGATGTGCAAGCTAATTTGTCCCATCTCATGGGCTCATGGTGGCGTTTTGGCACAAGGAAACGCGTCGTGAAATATGTACGTAGTGTTAGAATCTTTTTCATTCTTGGGAAATCATTTTTTTTCCTTTTGAAAGAGCATACTTAAGTAATTAAGTGTCTGATATTGCTTCTATTTTATGCTGTAGTCAAAGATTATGTACTATCATGTTACTCTTACATGTTTTGGTTGGTCACTATCAAACAGCTTTAATCACTAATTTGTGTCCTCGTCAGCATATCAAATATGCACTTTTGATAGGTATCTCGTCTCGTAATCATTCTCTTGCAATTAGTACCAGTTTGTATGATAGAGTTAATATTGCCCTGTGTCATTGTCACGAATTGTTCATGACAAAAGTTACAACAATCATTCCGGATAAACTCTGATATCCAGGAAGCATGACACTGACTTTTGCAAACCCCTGGGTTTCTTTTAAGATGCTATGCGCATATCTTATCCATTCCATTTTACATTCTTGTGGAATAACACTGATATGTTTTTATGGTTATATAAGCTGATCAGTGGTGTTAGTGTCTATGGTTCTAGCAGTACCTATTTTTCTTCAATCATATATTACTTAGACTTACACATGCAGGAGTGGCAATCTCGTCAACGGGAGAGGACTAAGGAATGGCACGCATACCGGCAGAAAGAGGAAGCTGAGGAGGATAAAAGGACAAATGAATACAGAGAGATTGGCATGCGTCTGAAAGCATACCCACAGGAAGAAGTTCGTAAAGCAAGGATTTTAGTTTCAAGTTTCATTAGAGCCGGTGAAGATATTGAAGAGGTCAAGTACCACGTCGTGCATTGTCAAAAAAGTTGAAATGATTGCCCCAATATGTTTTCCCTTTTCTATCCTGATATTGCAGCTAGATGTGTTTTGGGGACCATAGCAAGAAGCCAAGATACTAGAATAGAAGGCCATTTGCCAAGTCATAGTATTGTCACCAGTTTCATCCAACGTCGTTTTTGTTTTTGTTAATCACCTTTATATTATCAAAATTGATTGTCTGACACTAAAAGTTCACTCCCAGTTTGGGCATCAAAGATTTTTGAGATTTGCTTACACAGGAGGGTTTAAAAGCACGATGAAAGGTTCTTTAAAATAAACACATGAAGGGTTCTTTGAGTTAGTATTCACTAAAATTGAGTTTTGCAACCTTGAAATTGAAAGAAGTATCATTTTCTGAAACATCTGATTTGATAATGATATGCAGGAAATTGAGAAGGCTGCTGAAAGAGGAGACCTTACGGAGCTTGTTCTTATGGTCATTTGGAATCGACTTGATGTTGCTCGTCGTGATGTATGTACAACTTCTGTCTTCGATCATGTGCCTGCCCTTTATATTATTTAGATTGTATAGTTACAATTCAAGTTCTTGTAAGATTATGAAGAACTCTTTTGATTGAATACCTACTTAGTGCTCCTAAAATCTGTATCTCATATATTCTTCTATTTGGTAATCTTTCCAGAGTTAAGCTTTTCTATTCACTCAATTGTATGCTTTTATACCCTGTTACCGGTAAACATTGTTTTCACCATCTCTAAGCATAGTAGAAAGGTAGTTGAGGTTCTCTTATTTGTTACTTGTAATGTCACGTACTCTAATATTAGATATTTGGAATGCTTTTTTTGCCTGCAGGATGAGAGAGATGTCATCAGAAGCCTTGATCTTTTGTACAGAAGGGTAGAGGTAAGTGGCAGAGCTTCTGGTTCTCTCCCTTCTAACCTGATTATATAGATCGATTCACTCCTTTTCCTCACTGCCTTAATTATCTATAAGTGCAGGCAGAGATTTTAAAGAGTGAAGCAACCCCTGCTATGAGACTACTCAATGAACTTCTTCATCTTCATGATGGAGGCGATGATGACAAGTGGTTAAAGAAATGTAGAAAGCGCATGCTTGAAGTTTTTCCACGAGAGGACCCATTCACTATGGTTTTTCCTGCTGGGTTCGACATGGAGAAAGTATGTTAGTTCAATACTTTTGATGTCCCGATTTCATTGCAGGATTGCAGAGTACCAGAAGTTTTCATGACCTGAGCATGAAACCTTTATGCACCCCTTATAACTTTTTAATTGAGTTTGGAGAAAGAATTAATTCCTTACCAGTTAACAGCTGGATTCTATATTTATTGCCTCGTTTCACATCACTTTCTCTATACTGGCTTTAATTCTCATGTGCTAAAGTACTTTAATATTATGGTTCACGATATATTTCCTTGTTTTGTCAGCAAGAAGGAAGGATCGAGCTGCCACCTCAAGATGATGATATTCTTCTTAGAGTTGATTTCGTCAGGGAAGTTGACGAACTGCTGAAAGAGGTTCAAGCTGAACAAGAGATGGATAAGCAACAAAGTGCATACGACCCAGAATCTGTTGCAACCATGTTGAAGCAACAAGAGAAGTTGCAGGTTATATGTCAAGTAGAATCTCTACTGAAGTTGGCAGGCTCCCTGAAATGGTGAGGGCTGAGAGGTTATTATATCTTAGAGAGATGTGTTAGAAATAAAAAGTCATTGATTCCCCATAATGCTTAAAACTAACAATTTTAGCACCAAAGTTTAGGGCAGGGTGAATTTCACTGTATATGCTAGCTAGGGATCATTAACCATTCTAGGTGGAGCCCTGTCATTTGTTTCAGCAAAAGTGTACATGTGTATGTGTAGTGATATATTACGATGAATGTTTGCACTGGTAATACAAAGCTCTATGAGCTCTTTCTTTAGTCCAACTCCAGTTGGGTCTTCATTGCTGCTGCGCGCATTGTGATGTCTGGCTTCAATAAGAAATGTCTGGTTGCATAAAAGCAAAGGTAGGAGGGGGCACATTCAGAACCAGGTGAAGCTGCAAGTCAGCACGTCGCCTTACCAAATTTTGTCATTGCCAAGACAAATAATATGGTCAACTTTCGATCCACATGATTTGTACTAGAATTTGTGTTGTCATTTATTTTTGTAGGGTTATGTAACATGTAAATAGTTAATGCATAGATTATAAAGAAAGCTGTTTTTTTGTGAACCATCTGATTTCGATCTAGTGGTATTGGACGTTGATTGAATGAACTAAAAATTAGTAAACCCCAATTGTTTATATTGTAGCCATGCCAGAAGTTGATTTCTATTGTTAGTTGAAATAATAATCAAATTAGTTCATCGTGTAACTTGACCCAATATGTTGCCACGTCAACACAGTAATTTGGCTAGACGTCTATCTGCTGCTGCATCCGTTATATTATCATGGACAAACCAGATGTTGGCCATCATCTAAACAAGAAGCCAATTTAGTTTCGAAAAAAAAAGCCAATTCCTCTTGACATCACTAAATAATTGGTTAGGCTGCCGAGGGCTGCAAACAAAAGAAACGAGTATATGTCATCAACAGATAGTGAAACACTACACAAACTTGCAGCAGTTACGCATGTCTTTACTACAATGGTAGGTTTGAAAAGTACTGAGGTGTCGTACGTGGTCTTTACTGCATGCGTTTAGTAGACCCGTTGAATCCTTGAATTACCGCACATGCATTATACGACCTCTGTTTCAAAGGGGATGCAGTATATAACATTATGTTTTTCCTTGGGGCCATAGAAAGGATGCGGGAGAGATGTCAGATGGCCACAAAGTAACACGAGTTCAGTGGAAATCAGAAGAAGGGCAAAGAGTGATCCAAATGCAGAGAGTTTATGCATATGGGATGGAAAACTCAAAACTTATATCAAGTAGTTTTGAACGACGTTAGACTTAGACATGAGAGTCATCTGGAATATCTGAGTGGCCAACCCCTCAATCCCTCATTACTGGACTGTCCAAGTTAGCACGGCACCTGTAGCTGAAGCTGAGAACCAGTAATTCGTGGTCAGGCTGCCGAAATTTGTTTGTGCATACCACAAAGTGATTAGAAAGCGGATTAGCGGGTAGACAGCAGCAACAAACTTGTTTATCGGTTCGTCATGCTCTGATCTTCGTCTTCCTCTGATTCCTTTACCTCTCATTACCGGAATCAACCAATTCCCCTACAGTTTTCATCATTCCCTAGTAAATTTTGAGCTATCGTGTTACTAACAGTGATCTAGTACATTATTTTCTGTTCACACGCCTCTTTCTGACCAAATGCTTCAATACAGAATCCCATATGCTTTAACATTATTACACAATTCGGGCCATATAATATACGGATTATTAGTGATGGTTAAGTACCAATAGTTATCCCCCGGTCTGATTAATTGGAGTTCTTTCAAAGGAATTTTTGAACAGCTAGATCAATTTCTTGTGTTTTGCTGGTATCAACCTGTGTTCGAAATGGGGAATTGAAGGCATGAAATTAACAATTACAAAATTTGAGCAGTTATATATAGGACTACCAAAAAAAATATAGCACTACATGATGGACGGCTTAGGGAGCTTATTTCCATAACCAAACAAAATTGGTTCATGCCACAAAATTGACGACAGCACAACAAGCTAGAGAGCTTACTTCCGTAACCTAACAAACCTGATTCATGCCATAAAATTGACAAAACCAGCTCGATCAATGAAATTGACAAAAATTCTAAGTACTATCTAGACAGTGACTCCGTAGCACGACCATCACTAATGTAATATGAATGATGAATTAGACAAGAGATCTTGAGTGGCGATTCACTTCAAATCACGTGAAATATGAACTCTTTCAAAAAATGTACTGAACTTTTTCAAATTGTTAAAACTTGATACACATATAGATGACATGATGAGAATCATGCTAAAAAGTTTCAGATCCAGACTCAACTTCATTACAAGAATATAAAAGTAATAAATTATAAAGAAAGAGAAAGAAAAAAATCTCCTCGTCTATCCCCACACCAAAGGATGTGGTCAAGACCGCACCTAGGCACCTAGAAGCTACGGACCCATGGTGGTTCCGATACAGTTTCTCACTAGGTTACAGATCCAATGTAAGGGAGGAGAGGAGTTCGGGGGTTTTCTCAACCTGCTGAGAATGTCTTCTTCTAAACACCCCGCCCCTAGGTGGAGTTTTTTTCCTCGTGAAAAGGAACTCTGGAGTGAGAACAAGGGATAAGACGGATACGACTCCTGAAAGTTATTGGCACATGCATATGCATTATTCTGATGAACGCTGCTACACATACGACTGATACTTACGTCTACAACTTCCGACTGCATATCCTATGGCCCAAATCATTCACTAAAAAAACGAGCAACTCATCAAACGACCGAAGCACCAGTCGGATGATGCAGCCGTACAACACAGACGTATGTGAAGCAATTCTGTATTCTGATGCACAAATGTTACGCGAGAACCATACTGAACTGCTTCGCCATACCACCGGGATTCAATGTTGGAATTATTGCAATGCAGTAATAATCTTATCGCATTCACTAGGAATAATGACAAAATATCCTAGCTAAAGATTTTGTTTTCCCTTCTAAAACGAAAATACTTCCAAGTTAGTACATACACAGGAAGAAGCTAGATACGAACCAACACATTTAAGAAAAATACTCCCTTCAGAATAAACTTGGCTCGGCAGTTGCGTACAATTACACAATTTCGGACTGTCAATGAAATATTGTTCGCCCTGCAGCAGATAAGGTGTAGTTCGATATGGAGGCATCAGGAAGTTTAGCTACACTCGCATCAGCCCGGAACTGTATGGGAACAAGAAGTGTATGCTCAAGAATCCTTGTTCTAGGAGTCCCTCGTTATGAGCGTAGGTAGGCAGTGTTGCTCGCTAATCATCAGTTCACACACAAAAAGTTACTGCACCCTACATACACAAAATTTTATTTGTGGATCCCAAGCAAATGTAGGCCCTGTTCAGTATCCTGCCCTCTAAAATTTAGCATTGTCACATCAAAGAGAATCTTATTATTTATGAATATTTCGATTAATTTAATGATAAAACTCTTTTGACATATTGATGCTAATTTTCGAGATGAATCTAATGAGCTTAATTAATCTATGTTTTGCTAAAGTGATGCTATAGTAACCATCTTCTAATCACGACTTAATTAACCTTATTAGATTCGTCTCGTGAATTAATCTAGGGGCCTGTAATTTATTTTATAATTAAACTTTATTTAGTACTCCTAAATAGTAAGATTCTTTTTGACGTGACAGCTATAAAGTTTAGACCCCAGGAAACGAACACACCAGTAGTAATGGTTAGTACTCCCTCTGTTTTTAAATTATTGACGCCGTTGACCTTTTTCATTACGTTTGACCATTCGAGCTTATTCAAAAAAGTTTAAGAATTATCAAATATTTTGCTATAATTTATTTAATCATCAAAGAAAGTTGAAACACGACTTATAATTTTATTTTGAATAAGACGAACGGTCAAACATAAAGAAAAAAGTCAGCATCGTCGTCAATTTAAAAACGGAGGGAGTATGTTTTAAGCTCATGTTGTGTGTATGACTACCATCCCTAGTTCTGTACTAACATCGTCAATCATCAATTACGTCCGGTTACCTGCATAATCCCTTCTAGTTTGGAACTAAGTAGAGAAAGAGTGACTGTGCAATTTGATTATGTTTGCTTGATGACATATATGCACCAACAGAAGTAAGAATAGTTAGTTCATCCAGTATGAAGGAAATTTGTAAGGAGGTTTTGGATGGCTACCAACAAAGAAGACACAATGTCATCAAACTCTGGGGCAACTTCTGAAGTCATATTTGCTACCACCAGTTTCCCAAATACCAACACAAACTGGTATGTTTGTTCAGTTTAATTTAATACATATATCTTCAGAAATAGACCAAGAAACAAAAGACAGCAAGAAACACGATATATCATCCATATCAAAAAATGAGGAATTTTGTTGTCACCAACATTCTCATCTATATCAGTTTAATTTAATACATATATCTTCAGAAATAGACCAAGAACACTATGGCGCTCAAGAAATAAAAGACAGCAAGAAACACGATATATCATCCATATCAAAAAATGAGGAATTTTGTTGTCACCAACATTCTCATATATAAAAAAACAAGCACTTCTTTAAGTTGAGAACATGGGATACTTTATTATGACTAACATTCTCATCTACAATAGGGTTGCAAGTTGCAACTTATTGGAACCAAGACATCCTCAGCCTTGGTATCCACGAAGGTTTTACTTATGTTCAGAACTACACAACATTCATATTCACATCAGACTAAATAGCCACCTTTGATTCAAATAAAACACAACTATGTGCTTTCACCTGATAAGGAGACAATCCTGGAACTTGGTGTACTTTAGGATTAGACTCACTTGAAAAGAAACTTGGGAATGGAAGTGATGTATCAACCAACCGTAGCCATACGAACCCTTCTGCAAGAGCTGGTAAAGTAGCACCTACTGATTCCTCATTCGAATTGAAACAGACGTACAAATCACCTCTGACAAAATCTGGCACACTTTCATCCATCTCCGCAATTATGTGCATGCAAAGGAAGCTGCTAGAAGGATCCTCCCATAGCGGCTCAGATAAATCGCTCCCATACCAATTTATATTTTCCAATTTTAGGAACTCTCTTCTCTGAAAGATGTCTCCACGTCGATTCCTTAATGCAGTTAGAAATGAGATAAACACGGTAACTTCCTTAACAAAAGTAGTCTTCAAGGCTTTCCAGTTCAGAGGTCCTCTATCCTTGTATGAAGTTGAACCAGCAGCAGAGTGCCCGCATTCATCGCCCATGTTCAGAACAGGAATACCAAGAGAAACAAAAAGAATAAACAAGAAATTCCGTATCTGCCTTAGCCTTGTTTGAAGGACTGCACTGTTCTCTGATGGTCCTTCTTCACCGCAGTTCCAGCTGAACTCAGAAGTAAGTTCATCGCTGTTGAAGCTCACTAGATCAACAAGAGTAAGTCCGGAGTTCCTGGATACATAATTGAAACAAAATGCTGGTCCCCTGGATAAAAATAGATCCCCACTGCCACACAAACGTGTAGCAAGATCACTAATAAGTGCTTCTCCCTTCAAAAACTTGCGTACATCAATAGAGAACCTTGTGTTAATCTCAGCCCATTTTTTCCAGTGAGGGAATGGAAATTGCACATTAGATATGTCAAGTGGAGACCAAGGATCTGCTATGATCTTTGTCTTTGCAAGAACCGGATCAAATGCTATGGCCTCAAGAAGGGGAGGCCGTGATAGGCCCTCACCACCTGGACCTTTGACAAGGAAAGGGGCATTGATGAAACAGAACCCATCAACATGGAAGTCAAGCACCCAGTGGCGGAGGCTGTCCAAAATTAGCTTCTGGGTTACCGGATGATTGCAATTCAACACACTTGCCTTGCATCCAACAACCCCATCGGCAATGTAATATGAGGAACCATCGATGCCACGTATTGATATCATCTGGCACTCTGCTCCTCCCTCAGCAGTATGCGTAAAAACAACCTCCAAGAGGACCTCTATTCCATTCCTGTGCATTTTCTTGACCATATCCTTCATAGACTTGATAGCTGAAATACTGCAACATTCACTGCTATACATGCTCATCGGCGAAAAGAAATGGTAAGGGAAATAGGGACCCTTCTCCTGATGGAATGGGAATACAGGCTCCAGCAAAACAGCATTGACGCCAAGACGCCTGAAGTGTCCTACCTTCGCAGCCAGCCCGGAGAAAGTACCCGCGACATTGTCAGGCAGTCCACTCGACTTGTCCTTGGTGAACAATGCCACATTTGCCCGGTACACCACTAGCTTCTCCAATGGCAAATGTGGGTGCCTGTCCCTGCCCCAAATGTAACTGGGCGGATTTGCCAAGGATGCAAGGCACCTCATCGATGGCACGGTGACCCCCTCGTCATAAACGGGGGTGCCCGGGACGACGTCCCCGATCACCTTGGCATATGGGTCGAGCATCGGGCGGTCCGTGCCAAAAAGCCCGCAGCGGAAGCCGTAGCTGACGAACCCCTCCATGCTCTCCAGCGAGACGTGCCAGACATCGCCCGTCCGGTTGACGTACGGGTCGAGCTCGATCTCCAGCGCGGGCTCGTCGCCGCGGTCACCGTACAGGCAGAGCACGACGGCCTTTGCGCTCCTGCTGAACAACGCGAAGTTCGCGGCGCCGTCCTCGGACAGGGACAGCCCCAGCGGGGTGGGGCGGCCCCGCCCGACGCCGACGGGCACGCGGAAGCTCGTCCCGCGGTGCGTCCGCACCTCCGCCCCTGAAGCCGCGTCGGCGAGCAGGAATGAGACGTGGAACGGCGCGCGTGCGGCGTCCGCGGGGAAGCAGAGCTCGGCGGTGAGTGTGCCCCCGAGGCCACCGGGGTCAATGGGACGGCCTCGCCCGCGGACCCCGCGGCACGGAGCGCCAGCCCGCCGCCCTCCCGGGTGCGGCTGGCCGGGACCTCGACGGCGACCGCGTACCCCCGCCGTCGCCGTCCTTCCTCGCGACGGCCACATCGACCACGCCGTCGTCGTCGGTGCGGAAGCGGTAATGGCAGGAGGAACCCGCCGCCGGCCGGGGGCGAGGGGCCTGCCGCGGGGTTGGTCGGCGGGCGGCGGGGCGGGAGGCCGCGCCAGGATGCGGCAGGCGGGGCCGTCGGCGCGGGGAGGGAGGAAGCCATGGTGGGTCAGCAGGGAAGTGGGGCAGTGGCGAGATCAGTGAGCGGGGAATTGCGTCGAGCAGGCGGCGGGCATCGCGCGTGGGTTCCTTCCGTGGGAAGCGACTGAGGGGTGTGGAGTGGTGCTGAGTGAGGTGGAGAAGGAGCCGAGGCGCGGCGGGCACGTGGAGCTTGGGAAGGCGGGCGCGCGCCGCGGGGAGGACGAGGGATGCGGAGGCGGGCAGTTGGACTGGGTTCGGCAACGCACGGCGCGGCGCACGGGATCGGGGTGCCAACGGCTCACATCACGCGATGGCGTTCTCGCCTGACCGGCAGCGGCGGCGTTTGCTTTTTGGTCCGGGCTCGGCGGGAGTGAGATCCCTTGCGGATTTCCGGCGTTTTCTCGGTGGCGTGGCGCCGTGTGTGTGCGGTGACGCCAGTGATGTCGGCCTCGGTGGGCAGGCCATGTGACTGCGCCATGGACGGGTAGCGTTCCACGGGCGCACGAATTCCATGATTATTTCCGGAAAGAAAAAAAAGTGGCATGGGGCCGTGAGTTTTGTATTCTTTCAGGAACTGTGTTCTCGCTGCCACCATCCTTTCGAGCAATGACGCTTAACGCTTGTTTTATCTGAAAAGTATCTGATTGCCTGCAATTCTCGATGACCCATTGTTTCCTACTGCAATTGGAAGCCAACTCATCATGGATGCTATTATTTGTTTAACATGTTGTACACAATTTGTATATTCATGCAAAGCCTAACCAAAAGAGTGGTTTGGACATCTTAAAGTGACTCGTCAAATAAGTTATCACAAGTATATATACAACGGCCTCACTGAGACTGAGTTATCAAATAAGTTATCATAAGTATATATACAGCAGGGAGTATTGAACAAACTAGATGCAAAATGAACAAAAACAACGGTCTCACTAAAAAGCGTGATTCGAAGCACATGAATTTTACTGATTCGTTGTTCCTCGTAACAGAGAGAAAATATGATGAGAGTCACTTGTTGGGCTACCAAGGTGGGCTAGAACTTACTAACAGTTTGCGCTCTGACATTTTTTTATTAATAATTAAAAATTTTAATTAATTAATATTAATAACCTTTCAACTAAAAAATTTGTAAAATTGGTCCCTCTGTCGCCCGTTCAATGGGCGACTGGGACTTATCGCCCAATCAAAGGGCGAGAACACACCTTGGTGGGCCTTGTCGTCCTGTTGATGGGCGACAGGTTGGTTGGGCATTTTTTCGAATTTTCTCACCTTAACAGTTAAGGTTACTAAAGTCTTAATTAAATATACTTTTACACATACAAATCTCATTCTAATTTTTCTGGTCATAAAATATATGTTGACGTAACCATTTTAATTAAGAAAAATCTAAAAAGGGTTGTTAACATTAAAATAAAAATTCTCAAAATACCCTACTTGTTAAGCACTAAACTAATTTTTAGACCAAACTAACCTTCTCTAAAAAAATATCAAAAAATACTTAAATTCATTTCATTGATAGTACTACCAAAATAATTTTTATTTTGGTCTAGTAGCATTGATTTATTTTATTTTCTTAGATTTAATTCAAATTTAAATTTGAAATCAAAGTATGTACTTCGAATAAGTTAGATTCCCTTTGTTCGGAGCATAACTCCTTGGGAGAAGTTGGAGTATAAATTATGGTCATACATACTTTGAATTCAAATTTAAATTTAAATAAAATTCAAACATGACATAATTTTTGTATGCTAGACCCTAATAAAAACTTATTTTGATACTACAATCTATAAAATGAATTTACATGTTTTTTGAGATTTTTTTAGAGAAGGTTAATTTGGTCTAAAAATTAGTTTATTGCTTACTAACAACTAGGGTACTTTAAGGATTTTTAGTTTAAAGTTAAGAACTCGTTTCAGACTGGTCTAAGCTAAAATAGTTGTTTCATCATGTATATTAACACCAGAAAATCGGCATGAGGTTTGCATGCCTAAAATTATATTTAATTGAGACTTTAGGAGGCTTAACTGGTAAGGTAAAAAACTCAAACCAAGTCGCCCAATTGACGAGTGATACGTTACTCTGATACTCTCGCTCACCAATAAGGCAACAGGACCCACTAAACTGCACTCTCGCTCTTTGATTGGGCGATATGACCCTGTAGCACATTGACCGAGCGACAGACAGACTAGTTTGTAAATTTTTGAATTGAAAAGTTATTAATATTAATTAATTAAAAAATCTGGTTATTAATAAAAAAATCGCGCTCTGACGCTCTCCGCGGCCCATCCGAGAGAGTTGTACGCGTATTCGGTGCACTGCGCGCTGCCATTTTCGACGTGCCCCGCACGCGCAAACGGAATCGAGATCGACGCCTCCACCGCAACCCATTTGGCAGCGCCAGCCGGACGCCGGCAGTTGGAAGTGGAATGCTAGACTTACTTACTTAGTCTACAAACAATTACTTACGTGCTGATGTGGACAACCACATTTAGTTTTTGCTACCGTGATTATCGGAGCTGCTGTTCAATTTTTGCGGTCCACGTATGGTCCACATCAGCAGTGCGTAATAATTTTGTAGACTATGTACGTAACTGTAGCATTGCTCTGGAAACCAC
>JAUNZO010001593.1:0-16472 GCA_031894775.1 Chloris gayana
TGTCACACCCATTTCCGAGAGATGAAATGGATGCTATGTGTGCCAGGATCGGTTAAATCACACATACGCGACATCATTAATGATAAACAGTATAAATAACCATATCCTCGAATTATTACATTGTATCATCCATCTTTATTACAGCACGACCCGTAGGTCTAACAGAGTACATCACAGCGAAGTAAATTAACGTAGACACCCATGACGCCACGAGCATCGATCGGTGGATCGCCCGCCTAGTACTCCTGGTCCCGACCCTCATACGACTCCCAACCTTCTCCTGGAGCTGAGCGACAACGTAGGACATAGCAAGTGTGAGTACATGTCGTACTCAGCAAGTGTGGGAAAGAATGACATGTGGCTATAGATAAGGAAGGCTATTATTGGGGTTAATGCAGAAAGCACCTATCTAATCGGGTTTTAATTAAGCATCCTAATTACTATCTTTAATGAGGTCTGCCAAGTATCACGGGTTCAACCTATCACCATTCACCATCCCGCCCTTTTGTCCCCTAATCAAGTGAGGGTCCATGCCGCTCTTGACCGTGAGCACGGCTGTCATGACAGTTTACACTCTGCGAGAGGTTGTACACATTTCCCCACGAGGAAGTGATTTCGTCCCCTAAGGTTAGGTGGACTAAAGTCTCCATTATGCCGGTGCCATCGGACACATAACACACTTCCGGGTGTGTGGCCAAGAGATCACCTCCAAGACGGTTCACGGTGTCCTCCGGTTTCGTACGCGACCACTAGAGATCCGCTAACCTAGAGGAGTAAACCCTCCACTCAGTGCAGCCTCACTCCTTTGTGCCGGATGGCTCGGAGACCTCGTCTCTTCGCCACGCCTCCCCTAGGACCTGCCGGTACTCCCCAGCCATAGCCCCCTCTCCTTCGCGCGTACTCCATCGGCATCTACCGTATACTACGCCAAGCCGCGCCCATACTTGACTCGTGATCGTACGGTTTAGCATGGATTATCGCTCCGAGAACCGGTCCTTATGTTTCGGGTGATAACAAACACGGGACTACCGGTACACCCCGGGCGTAGCCCCCAACCATTCACCCAAAACCCTATGCCATGTTTCTAATTAATCCAGTTCATCATTCATCATGCGAGAAAATGTAAAGCGAGTGGCATTTAAGATTAACAATAACACAGAGCATAATAAATTAGCAAACTAAGCAATTCTACCCATTTATCCCAAAATCTACGTCCATGGCGACAAGGAATACATGGGCAATCAACACTAGTAGATCCTAGCATAGGCATTCATCAATTTTACCTAAACATGCATTTACTACGCTATGTAACGAGAATAGACGGAAATAGGTACAAGATGCGTCAAGGGCACTTGCCTTGATCGTATGGGGGTGGCTGCTCAAGCTCCTCAAACTCTTGGTTCTGCAGATCCTCGTACTCCTGCGGCTCCGGGACGTTCTCAACTATACGCGTATCGCGTCTGAACATACAAAGCATAGCAATAAATTAATACAGAGCATGCAGCAGGGTACAAAACAGTATGATAATGCCCTAAATGCAAAGTACATGTTCCTACGAGAATTTTGGCGCAAGAATCACTTAATTTGGAGCTACGGATCAAAAGTTACGCTAAAAACAAGTTACGGGGACCTAAACACAATTAACCATATACTTCGGGGGTAGCACGTAAATCTTTCTATGAACAGAGGCATGCGCGCTTAATTTTAATTAAATTCAGGGGTTAAAGTGTAAAATCTACATCCTATCCGAAAGCAGGGACTAGATTGTAAATAAAAATATTAAACATGGGCTATTATGCATAAAACAGGACCTACATTTAATTAAATTATTCGCCGGGGTTATTTTGTAAATGCGTCATTATCCAGGGAATAAACGAATTAAAATAAATCTAAATTTCCGTGGACCGGGTGCATGGCCCCGTGGACCCGTGGTCCATGGTCCACGGTGGACCGATTATGAAGGGGTATCGGCCCCTTCTAATCCGGGCCCTCGGTTTCTAATCGGACGGCGCAGGGGGGCTCGGGCCGAGATGGCGGTGGCCGGCGGCCGATGCGGCGGCGGCGCCATTGGCGGCGCCCGGAGCTCGCCGGAACGGCGCTCCGGTGGCTGGTTCGAGGCGGCGAAAGGGGAAAACGGAGAGGAGGCGGAGGGGATTCTCACCGAGCGGTCAAGCGCGGACGGGGCGGCCGGAAGGGGCTCTGCGGCGGCGAGGTCGGGGCGGTGAAGTCCGGCGGGGTCGCGCGTGCTCGTCCGGGGTCTTCTCTCCGTCGCGTCGGTCTCGGCGGAGGCGGTGGGTGGTGGGGACACCGTCCCGGGGTCGCGCGAGGCCGGGAGTGGGCGGGGCGAGCTTGCGACGAACGGGCGGCGGTGTGGTTCGCGAGCGGTGGTGCCGGCGCGGGAGAGGACAGGGAGCTCGAGTGCGAGAGGGGGAAAAGTTGCGGGGCATCCGTGGCCCGGGTTTTATAGAGCGGAGGGGGTCTAGGCGAGCCGGCGCGGCGTGGGCGGCCGTTTCTCCGATGATGGCGCCCGTGTTTAATTCGCATTGATTGGACATCAATTCCGTCGTGCTAACGCGGGGGAGGGGAAGAAGAGGGGGCGGTGATCACGCGCGGGCGGTCGGGTGCGAGCGGGAGGGCTTCCGGGGCGCGGGATTTGAACGGGGGAGAAGATTGGGGGCGGCGCGATTTGGGGGTGGAGGGAGGAAGAAGGAGGAAGGAGGCCGGGTGGGCCTTGCTTGGCTGGGCTCTGGGCCCGGGAAGAGAAAGAGAGAAGAGGGGAGAGAGTTTGGGCCCGGGGAGGGTTTAGGGTTTTGTTTTGTTTTCTTTTTATTTTCCTGGGTTTTTCTTTAAGTGGATAAAATAAATATTGATAAACTAATTATTCGTCACGTGTAAAATAATTCTACATGCCATGTCTGTCATGAGATGTATGCATTAGTTTTATTCATTTAAGAAAAATAATTTTTATAGCCCTTTTTCTAGTATATAATATTAGAGAAAAAGAATTATTAGGAAAAAGAAAAATAGGGTGTGACATATCAATTCCTATGTTTTCAATTCCCATATGATTTCAAAAGTATACTATCTCACTTCTTACATTTTCCTATTCCTATATTTTTTCTATCCTATATTCTAAATGAGGCCTTAAGGTGGAAGTGTTGGGACGTGCATTAGGCCGGTCTCAGTGCATAGTTTCATCTCACACTTACCAAGAGTGTCACATCAGATTTGGAGATATGATTTGGTGGATGAAATAGTCACCCTCAATGCACGGTTTCATCTCACGATTTCATAGACAAGTTGTAGCATTAAATTATATGTATTTGTTGCAATGGGATTGGTTAAAATATGTTATGATAAAACTTTATGTTCTCAATGGGAGTTTCATTAGAGTTTCATACCTATGAAACAGTGCCAAATGAGTTTCATCCCCATGAAACTCATTTCATCTCTTTCATATTAATTATCTTGCTATGTCAGCAATTTAGTTGATGTGACACCTTATTTAATGCAAATGAAACATCCACTGAGAATGACCTCGGAGCGCAAGAGTCCATGTGACCACATGTACTCCCTCCGTCCTAGAATAAGTGTCGTTTTTACTTTTAGATTTTATGTTTGACCGTCCAGTCTTATTCAAACAATTTTATACACCTAATAAAATAAATATATCATAACTAAAATATATCTAATGATAAAATAAGTTATTAAAAAATAAATAATATTTGTACAAAAAATTTAAATAAGACGAAGGGTCAAGCGTGAAGTCTAAAAATAAAAAAACAACACTTATTCCGGAACGGAGGGAGTACTCAAGTAACCAAGTGTCCAAGTCATGAGCCATAAAAAGATGTTCCAGATTTTTCCAAAACTATCTACATCCTCGTTGGTAGCTCGTAGAAAATTGCCGCCTGCGGGCCTCGTGAATCGCAACCAGCTCGGGGACGGAGCGACGCTAACCTGCAAGCGTGTTGTCCTCCTGCCAATCGACCTCGCGACCGTCCGGCGAGAACGGGCTGGGCCAGCGCACGGCGCCAAATTCGGAGGCTTCGTCGCCCTCAGGCCTCAGCTGGTGGGGACGCAATCCGATGATGTGTGTGGTTGCCAGGCACGCGAGGTCGGCAGACGAGCGGCCTCCTGACTCCACGCTCCTTATGCGGGAGGGCCCAAGGCAGGGACATCCAGACGTCGGCGTGAAATATCCTGATCATCTTGGCGCGACGTTTAAACAGGTGGCTGAGCACGCGCGTGAGCACAGGAATGAGCTGGAGAAGGTTGAGTGGCTCCCGCGAGTTCAGATACTGCTTACTTTCTTTTCTTTTGTTGCGCTCTTTACGTGAGAGAGTACTAGAGCCTTCCTTAGCTGCTTCTTAGCTGACTCTTATAATTATTTATTAGAAAAAAAGGAAGAGAGAGAAGATTGCTACCTCTCGTTCGAGAGACAGTCTCTAACATTTATTGAGACTGACATATGGGTCCAATTGTTACTTTAGAGTTAATATAAACTCTTAGATAACTCTTAGATGATGTGGAGAGTTAGTGCCGTCTCTACCTTTGGGACGCTCTTACCGCGCGCTGGCTGGTTTCATTGGATCAAGATACGTTTTGTTCTGCGTTCAAGCAAACATTGGCTAAAAGATTCAATTTTTGCTGGGAGTGCTGGGTGTGTTAACAGTTCCGTTGTTCTTGTGTACGAAAGGTAAACTACAGATCGGTCTAGAACAAAAAAGTCTTGGAACAAAAGTCAATTCATGGGCATCGCTTTTGAAAGTAAGGGAAGGCTCAATTCTTTTCAAGTTGCAAATGAACCGAAACTAACCACATGGTAAAGCTATTACAACCTTCTGTTAAAACTGACAATGCGTACTCACTGGATTATGAAGAGCAACTGCCAACTTCCATGTCAGATTACGATTCTTCACAACTTTAAGGTTTTCACCAAATCAAACGTTGATATATACATTGCACTGATGTGCAATCACCTCTAGCACAGTCAATCAACAAAAAGTCTGGCGGCACTTATGTTAAACCTCGTGGATGCCGGGCTTCAGCCTGTCTCTGTCCAGTAAGGATGTGTTCGTTTTCTAGATCTAAATTTTATAACTGTCACATCGAGAAGAATCTTATTATTTAAGAAGTACTTAAATAAAGTTTAATTACAAAATAAATTACAAGCCCCTGTACTAATTTATGAGACGAATCTAATAAGGTTAATTAAATCATGATTAGAAGACGGTTATCTGTAGCACCACTTTAACAAAACATAGATTAATTAAGTTTATTAGATTCATCTCGAAAATTAGTATCAATCTGTCAAAAGGGTTTTGTCATTAAATTAATCAAAATATTTATAAAAATAAGATTCTCTTTAATGTGACAGATCGTTAAATTTTAGAGGAAGGAAACAAACACACCCTGACAACACCCGCCTACGGAGCTAGCAAACTTCCTAGCGGTTGTCAGACAGGCCACGTTGCCAGGGTGAACTTGGTTTGGCCGAGAAAATCTACTATCGATACAAATTAGTCCAGTATTCATATGTAATCTTTTTTTTGTGAAACTGCCTGTGGCGCCGGTGATTAGGCTAAATCCCGTCGTTTGTGATGACTGCTGCTGCAGTAGCGCCTGTCTTAGCAGATAGCACCACCACCTGCGCCGTACCACATCGCTGACCAGCTGGTCCCTCTCGGCGCCTCGATCGACGGACAACGACGCGAGGCGAGATGGATGACGTGGAGCTGAACTGGCCGCATAATATCAGTCGAGAACAGTTGTGATCCATGCATATATAAACTTCAGGTGAGGGTGAGGCTAGCAAAGCTGAGCCTGCAACCTCGCAACCGCCATGGCCATGGGGAGAAACAAGACGCTGGAGAAGGTGCGGAGCGTGGCGCGGCAGCAGGTCGGCAAGCTCTACATCATGGCCGCCTGCATCGCCCTGCTCGTCTGCGGCGGAGTCGGCAGCCACCAAAAACGTACGTAGACAAACTGCAGTTTGCAGGGCCATATGCTCTTTCTTGACTTCTTTAATTCAACAACCAAAGCCCTCCGTTCAACAAAGAAAAAAACAGGAATCTGTTAGGAATCAAATTCTATAGAAAACTTTCTATGAAACCAATTGGAATAAAGAATTGAGCTCAAGTAAATCCTTCAAAATTATTCCTACTGAGTGCCTTCTTGGAAAATTTACTTTATGTGATCCTCCCTCGAGGAGCTCCTCAAATTCATGTGTTTTATCCGTTCTGCGTCAAAAGCACTCCCGTCAGAAATTGCACATTCAGTTCTATGTTTCTCCTATTCCTATGTTTTGGCAATACCATGTTCGTAAGAATACCTAAATCTAATACAATGTTGATGAGAGATTTCATGATTCTACACTCAATTCATGTAAGCCCCATAGGATTGTTTGTTCGAAAGTTGGCTTTGACACACAGTCTTAGATATATTATTTTATTAATCAAAACTATACATATTTATTGATTGTTATATGGACTTTTCATAATGGCAAGGTGGGTAAAGTTAGAAACTTTTTTATGGATATTTTGGTCTTTTGGGTAATTTTGATCATGCAAGATCGCATGCCCATGATCTGTCGCATATATAATTTGACAACCAAATATTTTTCTTGTGACAACTCTTATGATTTTTCTCTGATAAATGTAAAGGTCTCAAAAAGAATATTTAATTAGTAAATAGAAGGTCGTATTAAGATATTCCATTTGTTGCCACTCAATTTGTTACAATTGTCTTTACAAATTTGCCACAACCATCTTGAGCTTTTGATTGCAGCCCAGGATCGATCTGATCATGTGCCTTTTTTGTCAGCTCACCAACGTCTGCTCCATCATGGCATGTTTAGTTAGAGATCCCTCATGGTGAGAGAAAGGACAACTCAATTTAGAGGCATACTTGACATAGGTCGTTTGACTACAATGAGCAAACAATGGCAACATATGCCTTAGCAATAAGTACATCGGCTTTAATTATGTTGTTCTCTTGATGTGCCAAGACCAACCTATCCTGATTGGTGAACAAACAAATAAAATTATGGATCTGAGACAATGGTTGAATCTAAATCTCATGACAGGGGATCTTGAATCAATTAAATGGGATGATATAGTAGACACGTGCATTTACAAGAAAGTATCAGGAATTTTCAACTAAACAAAAAAAGGTTAATTGTGGCAACCACTGTGGTTTTGTAGCAATGAGAGTACGATACAACTTGCTACTAGATATTTTTTAGCTATTATTATGTAACTCATTAAAAATTTCTTTACCTGTTTCTAGCTGATCAAGATAGAAGATGTGGACACAAAAAAACCTAGCTCTCTGAAAATGAAGGCTATGATGGGTTCTAATGTTCATTAGGATGGAGATCTTTTGATTGACTACTCACGAGCCTTCACCATCATCATTCGATCGGGATCAATAGTTACCCTGCTCGAAGATGTTTTTGGAGGTCTCAGATTCCCAGAACACGTCCTCTTGGTTGCATGCACGTCCATGTGCACAAAAACGTCACACACAAAAAATAAATAAGTAGCTATAATAATTCCAGTTCTGAATGGAGCTCTTGTGAATAATTAGGAGCTATTTTACTTGTAGTCTTTGTTTTGATGCATAGTCGTGGTCTCGTGGATGTAACAATAGAAAGGATGTTCGTCAGGACGAGTCGCTCTCCCAAGGGTCATCAATCGGCGAGCTGAGCGATGATGACAGTGGAGATAAAAACCGAGCTGCCTACGCGGCGCAAAATTTCAGCGGACTCCACACCTTGGGTGTTTGGGCCGCGTCGTTGCTGAGAATTTCTGGCTGAATGAAAAGGTCCAAATATCCGACGGGTGTTTATCATGGACCGGCACCACAGCAGCCGCCCGCTTAGGCGATCCTGAGTCAAAGGAGGGCTTGAGCCCACCACTGCTGTCTTAAAAAAACTTTCAGCCTGCAATGACTTCTCCGTTATTGCAGCCAAGAAACAGGAGGGAAAGGGCAAGAAGGCTTCCGGTAATTTACGTGAGAAAAGAACCTGATTTCCGAGGTGCTCCATCTGGGACTGGGACAGTAAAAGCCTAGGACGTGCCACTTGAGCAAGCACGTACCTTCGTCGCTCTCTGGGTGTTAATAAGCATGAGCCACGGCGAAGCGTAAACGCAAGAAGTGCGTGTAATCAAAGGAGTGTTTGTGTGTGCTAACGCAATTACATAGCGCGATTGGAACCTAATTATTTGATGCAAAGTCGGCATGAACATTTCAATGGTCCACAGAAGGCTCAGGAATAGTGAATGGTGACACTACTACAAAAAGAAACTATATAGTGACGCACACTATTTTACCATAATGGCGAACATTTCAATGGTCCACAGAAGGCTCAGGAATAGTGAATGGTGACACTACTACAAAAAAATTATATAGTAACGGACACTATTTTTTACCACAGTGACGAACATTTTGAAAACCGCCACTATTTTTGGTTGAACAACAAGTTTCGCTACTAAACTACACAAATAGTAGCGGACAAGTTTCGCTACTAAGGAGAAAAAAGTCCGCTACTAAATTATACAAATAGTGACGGAAGACTATCTATAACCGCTGGATCATAAATTAACTGTCCAGATTCACTCTAGTTATATTTAACCCTAACCCTAACATATAAAAGAAACACTCTTTCCTCCTCACTCACCCACCCCCACCCTCACCAGCCGCCTCTCTCTCTCTCTCTCTCTCTCTCTTAGATTCCTCACCACCGGTGCCCCTCCACGTCGGGGCCTCTCACCATCGGCCCCGCTCCTCGTGCGGCGGCACAGCCTTCTCCCTCCCCGTGTGGTGCCCCCTCCCTCCCCGGTCACGATGAGGGGCTTGGATCCGGCGAGGTGTGGATCCGGCGACGGCTTCCTCCCCGCGATGCCCCCTCTCCCCCCCCCCTCTCGACAACCTTCCCTCGGCCCGATCCGATGGCACCTCCCTCCCTAGCCCCGGCTAGCAGTAGATCCGGCGGGGTGGGGAGCCGGATTACTTTTTTTTTTAAAAAAATCTGTACAAAAATTAATCGCGGGCCATTGTTCATTTAGTGATGGACTTTTGTCCGCAACTAGCATTATTCTAGTAGTGTGAGATGTGTGATTTAGAGTTATGAGAAGTAACTTAACAAATGAAAAGGAAACTTATTGTCTTCTAATGAGGCCATTTAATAAATGTGGTTCTCAGCAATTTACCGGTTTTCATCAAGCCTTCCTTCAAGATTCCTTACAAAATCTTAAATAAACTTGCACCATCTGCTCAAAATTCTAATTTTGAGAAGGGGATGGACATAGAAAAGAAATTCTTTGTCAACCCAAAGAACGACGAGGCCGTGAAATAACCAATCTCCGAGCAAAAAAAACACACGTCTCCTCAGTAAATGGATTTTTCGGCTACTAATGAGGAACGACATATGGCAATGGATGCTCAAGAATAAGTACTTGAACAACCAACTGCTCACTCACATCCAAAGCAAACCAGGATAGAGGGATCGATGTCACAAATTTTTCTGTTCCTTTGTTTTCTGTTCTTCTGTTTGGACTGACGAAGGACTTGATTGTAAGAATGTCATTTGAACCTTGTCAAGTGGTGTGGATGTAATTTGGCATATAAAGGGAGTGGAATGACCTGAAAGCGAACATATATTATTTGATATCTCATGAAGGTTCTAGATGTAAAATATAATGAAGTCGATCTCGCGACTGTTATTTCTTAGCGGAGACATACAACAACCGACAATACACAAATGACATGCATGGTGTGGCTATTTTACGTGGAAACGCACGCGTTTTAGATACATAGAGATATGAACCATACCTCAGTACAATGGCTTCATGGATAGGGGCAAAGAGGAGATTAATTATCGTAATGATATTGTCTTTTACAGCAAAGTTATTATTATTTTTAATGGAGGCTAACTTTCGAGCTACTCACTGGTTCCGATATTGAAGACTTTTAAAAGGAGTAACACCAAGACTTCATTCTCAAAACATGCTAATAATTGGACGTTATGGCCATAGATTTGTTTACCAAACACATGTGGTCTCCGTGATACAAATTCTCTTTCCAGTCTTAGTCAATATTTGTTTTTAGATGAAAAATGTTAGTCGATGTTGCTTCGTCATGGATTGATTTGTTCACAACATTTCTCCAAGCTCATGTAATAATAACCTTCTACTCGGTGGCGGAGGCAGAGAGGGGCCAGTAGGGGCCGTGCCCCCCCCCCACAACAATGTTAGGGCAAAGCCTTTTTTTATCCCTTGTGACATATGGGCATAACCATCTACAAAAACTGATTAGTCGACAGCTGCATTACCTTATGGGCTTAGTTAAAACTGGTCCCCTTCGTTTAGTGTTTTCTTAATAAGGGGTTGTGAGTTTGTGACCTTCTCACAATCGGATTCCCTATATATATAGCGTGCTACCCCTAGCTTCCGAGTAGCGTGCTTTAAGATTAGTGCAGATGGGAGATGAACCATCCGTGAGAGCGCAGACGGGATGGGGGTAGGGAAATCCAGAGCAACACATGGCTTCGAGTTTGATTAAAAATTTCAAATCTATTTTTCTCACATACCGTTGCTCTGTTTTCTGGTTTGAACCGTTGTATTTCTTATAATTAGCGAAACAAAATGAGATCCCACGTCATATGTTTTCTTAATTTTTTGAAATTTTTGCATTTGGATTTTGAATTTTTCCGACAATTCAAATCAATTGTTCCAACAATGCAAATCAAATGTTCCGGTATTTAAACTCGAATGTTCCAATTGTTACAAAAATTTGTTCCAGTAATTTCAAATTTTTGTATTTAAATTTAAATTTATTTTTTTAATTGTTCTAACAGTGAAATTCCATTGTTCTAGTGATGAAAATTCATTGTTCTAGTAATACAATATTTAATAACTAATATACATTTTATCTAATAACTATTAAATATAACAAGTTGATAATATCGAAATTAGTAAAAGGATAATGAATTATTTTCTTATGGCTCCGTCCCTGCTTGTACTTTCAGAACGCTGCCAAAGGTTGCATATTTTTTATTTTAATGTTAAAAAGAAATCTTCTTTAGCAGTTTGGTGTCGAAGACATGTAGAGTTGGTGCCGTTTCACCGCTTGGTACCATGAAGACACACGCAGAGAGAGTGGCACACGGACATTCATCTCAATAGAGAGATCGCGATTGAGCTTTAGGGGGTGTTTGGATCCTCTAGTCACCTAAAGTTTAGACAACTAAAGTTTAGGAGATGCATGTTTGGATCCATCACTAATGTCTATGACTAAACAAAAAGTGGACATATCTAACCATTAATAAATGTTTCTACATCTTTACTTTTTCTATCCCTAACATGTGGTGAGGGGTACTTCGACTTTATTTGCTTTTATCCAAAATTTAGGAGATTTTTGCAACGTTGAGGTGACTAGTGGTCTAAAGTTTAGGAGGTGACTTAACTAAAATTTAGGATGTCATGTTTGAAAAAAAAATAACTAAAGTTTAGTCAACTAAAATTTAGAAGGTGGATCTAAACAGGACCTTAGAAAATGTCTGGGATGAGGGTATGAGTGCCTGCGGTTGGGGCATCCTCCTCCTGCCGATCGGTCGGTCATCAGGCGGCCTCCAGGCGAGAAGCGCCGGGCCAACGCGCAGTACGTCCGATGATGTGTGTGGTCGCCCGACGCGCGACGTAGGCAGATCAGCGACCTCCGGTACGGTCCACGGCCACGCTCGTCGTGTGGCAGCCCCAGGACAAGAGGGCATCCAGTGTCGGCGCGAGCCGCTTTATATCTCGATCATCTTGGCTCGACGCCGATACTCTGGTGCGGTGGTGCCTGCGCGCGCGGCCACGGGACTGGGCAGGAAAAGGTGCGGAAATCAGTTTGCATCACTTGTTCCTGCGACTCAGGTATGACTTTGTTTTCTCTCACTGTTCTTTTTCTCGAGCTAGAGACTAGAGTTGTAGTGGTTAGTTATGTTTGCTAGTTTGGTTGGGTGGGCAGAAATGTTCTATATTGAGCCAGCATTGTTTTTAAAGTTCAAATTTTGCCGGAAAGTCCCAAGTATGCTGTGCTTCTTTAGTCTCGCCAAAAAAAAAATGATTGTAGCTGACAAAGTTTTTCCCGAAGTTGAAATATTTTTTTCAAAAGCTCCGAAGTTGAAGTTGAAATATTCATTCAATGGTTTTGTAGATAGAGCAAGAATTACATCCATATTGATGGGAACCATTTTGCTTAATAGAATACTTCTACAGGAGATGACAAATAGTTTAGTTTTGGAAAGCGTCAAAACCAAACAATGGATTGTGTCAATAAAGAAAAAGGTAGAGATAAGTACTCATGCGTGTATGTGTGTGCTTGCATTTGTAGTGTGATTCATTAAAAAAAAACTAAGCTAACATTATGGCAAGAGTTTGTTCTCCTAAACTAACAATATAGCAAAAGCTTTCGAACATAGTTAGTTCCGCTATCATGTGGAATATCTGGAAATTAAGAAATGAGATGTGCTTTTAGAATCTCAAGTGGGTGAGTATGAAGGAGATTTGGAAGAGGGTGGCGAACAGCCTTATAACCTAGAAGCCACTCGTGCCGCGTGGATTGCAAGTTACGATGGACCGAAACATATCCTGTTTTCAGAGGAGGATGAGGCAACCGGAGTTGCTGAAGAGCCAAGGTGGAAATCCAGCTGGTGAGGTGCTTATGAGATCTTCCAACCGAGTAAGTGTGAGTACTATGAGTTAGCAAGACATGTTGTCTGATCATGCCGGTCAAGCCGGTTGTAAGGAGAGTGGATGATATGAGTGCTTGAACGAATTGTAATCAATTGGTGCTGAATGTTTGGCCGTTTAATAAAATAGGCCGGGGTGCAGGTTCTGCATCCTCGAACTCTAAAAAAAAAACAATATAGCAAAAGCTTTCGAACTAGAAACTTTGCACAACGTTTAAAACTTTAATACTAGACATTATGTCTTGACGTGCATCTATGACGATCATTCGCTAGCAGCAAATTCAATAAAGTACAAATATACAACAGAACATGCTTGGATGAAACATACTACATATGAACCTTGTGGATGCCCGGCTTCATCCTGTCTCTGTCTGCAACACACATTCCTGCGCAGTCAGGTAGCAAACTCCTCAGCGGCTATCAGAGAAGCCACGTTGCTCCGTTGATTACGAAAACCTACGAGACATGGTTGTTCGCGCACGAGCCCTTTCTTTCCTGGAGAAACGAAAATGAGCTGAGCATTGGTGGCACTTGCTCTCGCCGGCTGTTAGTAGCTATAGGATAAAGAGCTCTGCCATCATTGGAGCTGACTGCTGCTGCAGTGGTGCGTGTCGTAGCAGCACCTGACCCCAACGGATCGACGGACAACGACGCGAGCGGGATGCATCGTGTGGAGCTGAACTGGCCGCACAACATCAGTCGGGTACAGTTCCGATCCAAGCGTATATAAAGTTGCGGGTGTTTTGGGTGAAGCACAGCAAGCAAAGCTGCTCGCAACCGCCATGGGGAGGAGGAAGATGACGCTGGACAAGGTGCGGAGCTCGGCGCGGCAGCAGATCGGCAAGCTCTACATCATTGCGGCCTGCGTGGCTCTGCTCGTCTGTGGCGGCGGCGGCAGCCACCAAAAATGTACGTATACATAATGCAGCTTGAACTTGAAGCAGGGCCGTATGCAAATCTTCCATGACTTCTTTAGTTTATAAGCAATACTAGTACATGTCTAATGCATTCCTGCCTATCATCTATCATGTGTAACTGGGCGCGCACTTACGTATAAACGCTAGACGGGCGACGCATGAGCAGAGGAATTTCCTGTCACCGAGCAACGGTCGGTCGGTCTCTCCGATCCATTGAGTCTGGGCAGAGGTTCCTCTGTTGCTTCCTCGTGCACATTGCCGTCCAGCTTCTCCCCTTCTACATGCGGCGGCTTTACCGTATCTACGCTAGCTCCAAGTCGCCGTCGCTCCAATTACTATTCGTCGGTAAGTATGCGCAGCACGTTAGGCGCAGGGCATGATCGTGTACATATGCGTCAGCAATACAGAATGCATTCTATTCAGTCACTGTTTTTTTCTTTTTTGAAAAAACATTTAGGGACAATGACTTAGCGCTGGATGGGGTAATACTTTTTTTTTTCAATAGAGGGATTTTATTACAAAGATTTGCTACTCTACGCCTGACTTAAATTTCACAATCCTTCTAGTCAGATTTCGAGCTTGCCGGCAGCCAATGGGAGGAGGAACTCCGACGGCGGCGGCGAGCTCCAGCGCCGGAGTGCGGGTGGGGTACAGGCGCTGTGATGCGGTAGTGAGGGCGTCACAGCATCGCCAGCCGACAGATTAATACCGTCGGCTTAAGGTGGGGGTTGTCGGGTTCCCCACCGCCACCGCCTATGGAGATGGTCATGGGGGAGGTGGCTACCGCGGCATCGGCAACGTGAGCAGGACAACATGAGGAAGATTTGAAAAATGAGAATGAGGAGGAGGAACGAGGAAGGAGGAAGACGGAGGGGGCCGTTAGATTTTGATCTAGTGGTTTAAAAATCTGAGTGAAGAAAAGCAAAATTTCAACTAACTATAAACTAGACAAAATCTTATTAAAATATAAGTAAGTACAAATTCATTGCATCAAAACTCTTAAAGATGAATAAGAAAATAGAAACAATATCTATGTTTTTCCTTGTCTTCAACATTGTTTCTCCGATCGACGATGCCAAAAAGCAAGAGCCGAATCGAAGTAGTATCTTCTTCAACTACCAGAGACACCAAACTTTGTTGAAGCCGCACGATTCAACACCTTCGGACTTATTATGAAGACGGATTTAATTCGATTAACGAGAATTGTCAAAATTTCTATTGGTAGGATGAAAGGAAGATCCCATTCACTAACCCTTCATCGCGGCTGGATCGAGCCACGATAAAACTAAGGATCGGAGAACCTTATTCCACACAATAGCAACATCGTCTCCGCCTAGTCGTTGTCGCTAGGACACACAAGTGTTCATGTCGTCTTGCTACGAAGGTTACTGACGTCATTACTGTCTGTTATGACCCTCGCCGGTGCCGTCATGAATCGAACGACACCCAACTTCCTAAAAGAGGAGAAGAGAACATCCAAATTTCAACATCAAAAATTTTTGTATGGGTAGATCTAAACTTCTAAATAGGGACTCAAACTACTACTACTACCAGAGAGAGATGGAACCGCTCTCTCAGACCACCAGCGAGATCCCTCGAGACGAGAAGAGAGAGGGGCTGAAGTTGTGATGTCGTGGCAGTGTTCCTTAAGGTGGCGGCAGCGTGAGTCTGTACACAATCTCTCACGTTAAAAGGTCTCTCACTTGATGATGGTAAATGGTGGATATGGTAATACCAGCTCCGTTGCTCGACTGACTTCCATAGTTCCATGATCGAAGCAGATTTTTTCAGCTATTAACATTTTTTTTTTGAGAAAACCGGGTTCTACATTTCACAAATATATCTGATGGTTTACAACCCAACACTTACAAAGACATCCTTGAAAATATAGAAAATTACATTCAAGTCCTTGCAAGCTTCTCCCGGTTGCCCTCGTCACCGGCGGCCGGAACAATCTCGTTGAAGCCGACCCTCCTCCCGACGAAGAAGCTTCAGAGATTTTGAACGGCACGAAGAGCAGTACACCGGCATTTCCGACATACCTTTTATCCGCTGAACGCACGAGGCCTAGCAAAATGGCCAACGGCCATCTCCTCGCTAGAGAACAGGAAGTCTGACGCCTCAACTGTCGACTTCCCCGAACGCCAGCCAACTGAACACCCCGGAGGGGAAGGAAACCACCAGAAAAGGTGGGAGCAAATCCGCCACCGCCAGCCACGGCCGGCAGCCGGAACGACCATCCGCCATGACTAACGAGATTCAAGCGGAGAACAAAAGCATCCCTAAGGATGACCACAGAACCCGTCCTTTTAGAAAAAGGCAGGGAAACAAACCTCGATCCAACGCCGCCTGCACGGACTGGGAAGCCGTCGGAGATGACAAGGAAGAGGAAGCCGACAGAAGCTCCAGCACCCTGTTCCTCGGTCCACCGCCGTCGCCGGCCAGAGACGCAGGAGAGGTACCCTAACCAACCTACTCTTAGCCTAAATAGATAGAATAAATACACCGGGCGTCGATTCCACAGCCTCCATCCACCTGCAGCCCCAACAGGGACGCCGGAGGCGAACGGGAGCCGGCGAAATCGACGCCGGAACGCGGATCGCCACCGATTCGCCTCGATCTACTGTAGCGAGGAGAAAGGACACGAAGAGTCGAGAGTCTCAATTTTTAGCTATTAACAAACAGCATTCCAACCCTTATACGAACCGCTTCCGCACAAGTGATTTCACCTTGGGCCGGCCGCGCTCGGTGCTCACTGCTCGGATAGGACCTGAAGCGTTCGGGCTCCTCATCGGCTGGCGCGACACCTCTTTGCA
>JAUNZO010001596.1:0-21067 GCA_031894775.1 Chloris gayana
GGAAGTGCAGCTTGGCGATCAAATAGACGACATCTCCTGGCGCTTCTCCTCTGACAACACATACTCCTCCAAATCGGCATACCAAGCACAATTCGCAGGAACACATGCAGACCACAATTGGCAGCGATTATGGAAAACAAAAGCTAAAAGCAAGTGCAAATTCTTCGGGTGGCTCATACTCCAGAATAAATTATGGACGGCGGATAGGATACTCAAGAACGGGGGCAGGCAAATGCAATATGCTCCTTGTGTCGCACAACAACTGAAACCGCGACACACATGCTGGCCTCCTGCTCATATGCCACACAGGTGCACCAAATGCACGTGCCATGGAGCAGGTCGTCCTCTACATCGCCTGGAACATTTGGAAGGAACGATGCCGCAGGGTCTATGACAACAAAGCATTGGCGGTGCCACAACTTGTCACGGTCATCTCCAACGACATCCACAACTGGCACATGGCGCACCGAGCTTGGGAGGAGTAGACCTACAACCGCCTCTGTTGCTTTTGTACATCGGCTCTTTCTTTTACCAGTACTAGGCCTAGGCCGCTTTGTATTTGAACCTTTGCTATTCCACCTATAATGAAGGGCAGAACACCTGCCATTGCGCTCAAAAAAAAAAAAAAGGATTGTTGGAGACCTTTGAGTGCAAAAAGGATCAATTTCTGTCTATTTCAGACATGGTATGTCGCGCTTATCTGAAGAGGAATAAGAAAATGACTCATGCAGTGACTATTTGCTTGAATGATTCAAACAAAAAATTCAGACTCCTGACTAAATTTGCAGTTCATTGCGAATCGTTTTGGAGTTTTAAACTCGCAGTCGGATTGTCTTAATAAACAATCGATAAGCAAATTTCATGCCTGATTAATTCACCTATGCCCTGGTTGTGGTTGATCAAATGGAACGGCACCGCTCAGACATGCATGAATTTTCGACAGTACAATGATTTCGAAAATGACTTTAATTTCGAAGTGGAGGGAGTATGTAGCTAGCACTTAGTATTTTGAAAAGGAAACGTTGTTTTTATCAAGAGGGAGTATGTACAGTTTTTCCATTTTCACATTAAAAAATTTGGAGCATTGTTTTTTTTTTGAGACGGAATTTTGGAGCATTGTTGGAGACCTTTGAGTGCAAATGAATGGATCTGTCTGTTTCAAACATGGAAAGTGCTTATCTGAGGAGGAATTTAGTTTAGTCATAAAGTGGCTCTGTTTCTTTGTCAGAAAGATGACAAGTGACTAGCAAGTTTGCATTCAGTATGTTGGTACTTTTTTTGCTACAGTTTTCCCCTTGACATACTAGTTAAGTTTCTGCCAGGTATACAACTAAAACTCAAAGATCAAACGTTCTATCCACTCTTGGAGTTGAAACAGACAAATCATCAACTTTTGTACAGAATAGAAAATGAGAAATCATCTCCGCCTTAATAGCTAAAGCAGTTCGAGCAGGTTTTTGTTCTGACAATTCTGCGTCATATTTTCTCTGTGTAAGTGAGAACAAGAATGTTCATACTCCGAATTTCGTCAGCAATTCACTGGTATTTGGCCACCGGAGGCATCTCTCCTCAAGAAAAAAGTTGAGAGAGAGATGCCTCCGGATCTTTAATTTTTATCGCGCATCACTGAATCTCTGAAGAAACATTGTACTATCGAGTGATGTTCACGAGAGTATTGTGCCAAAGTATGCACTTTATTGTTGAAGAGGACCAAAGTGTGGAATCTAAATTATAGTTTCGGTACTCAACATTGTATGGATACAATCTAATTCTACTTTTAGTACTTAGACCATGTTGATTGCTGATCAGTAACGTGTGACATAAACTGCACTATGAGATGTTTGTTGATTCTACCTGACGACGATGAGTTGGTTGTCCTCGTCGTTCATGAACCGCTTCCAGAACCAATGCTTCTTCCACACCCTCTCGGTCATCTCCTCGATGGGCACGTTCTTGGTCTCCGGCAGGAATAAGAGCACGAAGAGAGACATGACGACGACCCAGGCAGAGAAGAAGATGAAGATGGCGTACTTGAGGCGGCACAATATGGAGAGGAAGGATTGAGCAATGACGAAGGTCATAAGCAGGTTGGCGCAGACGCTGACGCTCTGTCCCGCGGAGCGTGTCTCGAGCGGGAAAGTTTCGCTGGGAATGAGCCAGCAGATCGGTCCCCAAGAGCACGCGAAGGCGGAGACGTAGATGCAGACCATGGCAACGACTATGATGGCCCAGCTGTGGCCGAGGTTGTCGGCACCATCGGTGACCTTGATCCAGAACACCACCGCGATGGCCAACTGAGATAGGAACATGTACATGCCAGCCTCTAGGAGCAGCATCCGTCTTCCAGCCCGGTCTACCGCATACATCGACACCAGTGTCGACAGCGCGTTCACCGCCCCGGTGATCACCGCCGAATAGAGCGACGCATCCCTCTTGAACCCCAATATGATAAACAGCACCGGCGAGTAGAATATGATCGCGTTGATCCCCGTCAACTGCTGGAATATCTGCGTTGCAATGCACAAACGTAAGATAAGTACTAGTATATATGTCCTGATGCAAAAAGTTGCATTCATGGTGAACCATACTAAAAACTACCTGGAGGAGGACGGCAACCATGAGCTGAGGCCAGTTACGATGGTGGAGTAGACGGAAGGAGTGCTTCACCCCATGGGCATTGGGGAGGCCGTTGTCTCGCACGATCTTGTTGAACTCGAGTTCCACATTGTTGGTGCCGCGGATCTTCTTGAGCACGGCCTTGGCCTCGTCAAGGCGGCCACGCTCGATGAGGCTATTGGGTGTGTCCACTAGGAAGACTGCGCCGATGGTGAATATCGCTCCAGGGATTCCGGCGAGGGACAGCGAAAGCCTCCAGCCCCAACGGTTGATGCTGCGTGTGGTTCGACCATTTATTCACATGTTAAATGTTACTCTCTCCATCCACAAAAAAGAATTCTCATTTTTAATTTTTAAACATTACATTAGATCGCTTGTCTTATTCAATTTTTTGTTACAAATGTTATTTTTGTTTTCAAAATTTATTCTATAAGTAGAGATAATTTAATTATAATAATTTTATTTTTACATTTATAAAAAAGTTGAATAAGAAGCGGATAAACTTAATAAAAAAATTCAAAAACGTAACTTATTGGAGGACGGTCTTTTACTTGTTGGTGCCATAATTGACGAGGGTGGCAAAGAGAATCCCGATGGCGATATTGAGGTGGAACAGGACGTTGAGCCCACCACGGATCCTCGTGGGCGCCATTTCCGACAAGAACAAGGGAATGACCTGCATTGCACGGATGGTCTAGTCCCGCTACAGATCGAGGTTCCAGTAGAATGACACAACATATAGGCATATCCCCTACCTGATTGGCGAAACCGACGCCACATCCGACCAGGATCCTCCCAACAATGAGCATAGCAAGGCTCTGAGCAGCACCGTTAAAGATGATGCCGATGTTGAAGAAGGAGCCTGCTATAACCATGGTGAGGCGGCGGCCAAGGCGGCGGGTGGTATATGAAGCGAACAGGCTGGCGACGAGACCAGCAAGGTAGAGAGACGATGTGAAGAGCTGGAGGCCATGGTTGTCGTACTTGCAATAGTTGCTCTCCTTACTGCCAAGATGTTTTGTGATCGACGGGAAGAACTCGTGCAGAAAGTCTTGCATTGACGTCACGCCACCTAAAAATGTTAATAGTTAATAGTTACCGCATCTGTTCCTAAATTGTTGACTCTATTGACTATTTCGGTTACGTTTGATCGTTCATCTTATTCGAAATATTTTTTCAAATATGTAAAATTATAAGTTATGCTTCAAATTTCTTGGTGATAAAATAAAGTATAATACAATATTTTATAATTTTCAATTTTTTTAAATAAAATAAACAGTTAAACGTAACGAAAAAGTTAACAACGTCAACAATTCAAAAACAGAGGAGTACATTTTATCACATCCTAAGTAAAAGGTAGTCGCTAAATGATTTTTTTTTGCCTAGGAGTAATTGCTGAATCATCAGATACGTGTAATAATCACACTCCCCCCCCCCCCCACCCCCCACACACACAAAAAAATTGACCTGATGTAGAGAGAGATTTGTATATTTTCAGATGCAAGCCTAAAAATACAAATATCTCTACAAGCCTCAAAATATAAATCGCTCTACAAGCCTAAAAATACAAATCTCTCTACGTCAGGTTCTATTGTAGATTTGCATTTTTTTCAGATAATAGAACCAAGATTAGGCTCGAAAGACCACACAACTAAAAGCTCTTACATGACAATGACACATAATTAAGACAAAGGAAAGGCCTGTTACTACATAAAAAAAGCTTAAACACGACCTACTACGAGGTATGTGGGTCCAGTTGTTATCCATAAGCCCTACAAAGTGATTTGTAAGCCTAAGAGCTCCCCCTTTGTAATGAACCGCTGCGTATACCATTTTCAATGGAGTAGAGGCTTTGTTCCATTATCTAAAAAACAACAACAACTACTCCATCCATTTGGATCAACTAAATAAGCATAGTTTGGCTGTCAACTTCCAAAGCTAGATATAGATTTGGAATTTTAAATATGAATGTGAAATCTTTCTATTGTCATTTTGGCAGATAAGCGAAGCTTGAGACACAAGACACATGTGTTGCCTTTCTTAATTACGGTGGAAGAGTGCTTCTACACTTTTTAACTAAGACGGATGCCGATGAATGAAACATAAAGACGAGCACGCCTGCGGTACTCGAGACGCCGCTGTCGTAGCCGAACATGAGCCCGCCGGTAGCAGCTACGACACACGATATCACTACGGGCGTTGTTATCTTCGCCTCGAACTCCATCCCAGGCCGCGCTAACGACACCGAGAACCCTCCGGCAGGCATCTTGGCCCGTGAACCACCTCCCGTCGGCGGAAGGCGAAGTGGAACTAGATAGTCGGGAAAGAAGCAAAAGATCGCAAACATAGCTAACTACTCTCAGCAGGAAGGAGACGACCGATGACGTGAGAGGGAAAGCCAGGTCCACGCGGAGATATTTCCAAGTGCAATCGAGCGTGCGGTCAATTTACTCTCGGGCGCCGAGAGTTCAAAGTCCTTGCGTGGGATGGGGATTATTCAGCAGTGGCGTTCTCCAATCTCACAAAAACGTCTCCCTCACCATCACTTGCTACTCTATTCTCTGCCCATGGCTGCCGTACGTGACCTTCATCTTTAACGAAATAGAAAGCAAATAATAGTAACCCAAGAAAATAAAAAAGGTTCTTGCAGCTGAGTTCAATTCCTCGTTCACACACGGACACCACATATCTCTCGTTAGGGTGATCCAACAGAACGCGACCGAGTCTTTCGCGTTCTCTCCCCTCTACGCGCCTCGATCGGGGCGCCCAACCGATTATGGTTGGTGGGCCCTATAAAAGGGGAGGAGGCCGGGCACACGAACCAACGTTCGCCGTGCACACGACCTCCCCACAAACCCTAGCCGATCCGATCCAGGCGGGCGCGATGGCGGCGGGAAGAACCACCACAAGGCGGCGCCTCCACCGCCGCCACCGACGGCCTCGTCTCCGACCTCGGCGACCACTACACCAACTCGTACGACTACGATGGCGAGCTCCTCCAACAACCGTGCCCTTGACGACGACACGGTTCCCACCGACTGTAACGCTCCCCTTTTTCCTCTTCCCCTTAGTGTCTCTCTCTCTCTCTCTCATATGTCTAAGTCTAAGTCAAACGCGATTAGCTCTAACATTGGTATCGGAGCCTGCGTTAGATCCGGATTAGGGTTTCGGAAGATCTAAGTTTTTACTCTTTTTCTCTCCGGATCTAGAGTAGAAGAAGTAAGAAAAGGAAATTAGAAAGAAATGGACGAAACCCTAACCTTATCCCTACCTACCTCATCGCCGGCGTCGGGAATAGCCACGTAATGGTTGGATCCGCGCCGGGGCAGCTTAGGGAACCGCCTCGAAACCACTCGACGGCGACGCGCTCACCTTCGGGTGAGCGCGCGCACCGGCGAAGGGTTCGAGGACGGCTCCAACCTTCGGATCAGCGTGTTGTCGCCGCTGGTCGCGTGCGCCGCCGCGTGCACCGCCGCTTTAGATCCTTAGACCCGTGCGTCGCGTGCGCGTTCCGCCGCCTTGGCTCCGCGCGCCGCCTCGGCTCGCCGCGGAGTTGCTCGCTCTCGAGCTGCGGCTAGTCACGGGAGGAGAAAGAAATGAGTTCTAGGGTTTCGGTAGGGGCCGAGTTTTCGCGTATTTTAAGCAAAGCCCGAGCAACGCTGGCCGTCCATCGTGGTTAACGGCCACGATGCGCTGCGGGGGTGAGGCAACCTCACGCTGGGCCGGGCCGGCCTTTCTGCCGGCGTTTTGCGCCGCGAGCTGGGCCGGGCGTTTTTCGATCGCTGGGCCGTTTTTTGTTTACGTTTTAGTCAACAGTTTTTTCTCTGTTTTTTCCATTTCCAGAGAATATTATGTTAAGATTAAGTAAGATTAAGTACTGTTTTTAAGTTTTAATTATGGAAACTTCTTTTACTGCGAATCATGATGTTATTAAGTTTCTGTAGCAGTACTTTTTCCATAATTAGCATTGTTTTCCTAATTAAATTGGATCCAACGTGAAGGTTTAATAGGAAAATTAATGATTAAGTCCTTCTTATTATTGTTTAAGCTTCCGCTGCAGTAAGAAAATTTTTACTAAGTTTTAAGTTCTGTTCCTCCACTGTATTAAGTTTTATTAGTGTTTATTTTTCTGATTAAATTGGAACCAACGGGAAAATTTAATTAGAAAGTTAAATGAATTAGATGTAAGCATAATAATTTTATTTGCTGACCAACGTTGCTATAATTTTATTATGTTTTCATGCTCAGTATTAGTACTAATTCTTTATGGCCCAACGGTATTTAGAATTAATATTGTGTTAAGTTTTCATGGATTAATTTGACCAACGTTAATTAATTCATGTCTTATGTTGTTTTTTTTCCGGCAACGCGCTAGCCTACCTTGCTTCCATCAAGCGTTTGAATGGGAGCAACTATGGAGAGTGGCGCGAGAAGTTGGAGATTGGACTTGCACTTGTTCAATCTTGATCGCCGCTCGATGGAGGATCGCCCCACGAGCCCCCTGCACCCGAGAAGGGTGCAACCGAGATCGATGTTGCTTTTGAGGCCCGAGATCGGGCCTATGTTAAGGATGTTGAGCGCTATCGGATCAACAAGTATAAGTGGGACTGCTCCAACCGTAAGTGCCTCATGGTGATCAAGAGCACCATTGTGGAGGCTTTAAGAGGAGCTATTCCCGAGTGTGCTACCGCTAAGGAGTACTCGTAGAAGGTTCGAGTCGGTTCACCGGCTCATCTAAGTCATATGCTAGCACACTCATCGTAAAGCTCAGTACCGAAAGGTACATCTTTGGTAAGGGCGTCGGGGATCACATCCTTTCCATGTCCAACATGGCCGCCAAGCTTAAGACTATGGACATGGGGCTTCTCGAGCAGTTTGTGATCCACTTCATCTTTGCCTCGCTCCCTAAGGATTTTGAGCCTTTTGAGATTAACCACAATGCTCGGGATGACAAGTGGGATCTTGAGAAGCTCATTGCCATGACTCGTGCAGGAGGAGGAAAGGATTAAGGAAAGGAAGTCACAGGATTCGATGAATCATGTGCGAGGGCGAACAAGAAGAGGAGGTACTTCAAGCCTCCCTCTAAGCCTTCCTTTAGATCACAGGGGCAGCCTTCTAAGCCTTCTTTCCAAGGCAAAGGAAAGGACAAGTTTGCTGATGTGGAGAAGGATCAATGCTTGCACTGTGGCGCTAAGGGCCACCACCGGAAAGACCGCATTGAGTTCCTTAAGTGGCTGAACAAGAACGGTAAGAATTTAGTTATTGATGAAATTACATTCATAGATGAATCCTTGTATATAGATTATTCTCCTACCACTTGGTGGATTGACTCGTGTGCAACTGTTCATGTTGCTAATTCTTTACAGGGATTCGCTACGAGGAGGACCCTAGCAAGAGGGGAAAGAAGGATTAAAGTTGCAGATGGCAAGGAAGTTGAAGTCAAAGCTATTGGCACACTCCCATTAAGATTAGATGATAGCTTTGTACTTCATTTGAATAATGTTCTTTATGTACCTTCTATGCGAAGGAACTTAATTTCAGTTTCATGTTTAGATAGTGATGGTTTTACTTGCCATTTTGGTAATAATTCTTGTAAGATTGAATTTGATCATAAGATTGTTGGTCTTGCATCTTTGCAAGATAAGTTATATTTACTTCCATTGCATGATGATGTGAATGCTATAAGTGATGAGAATGATGTATGCAATGAGAATGTTGTAAATAATGAGAATGCCTCCTCGTCTATGAATGATGAAAGTAAGAAGCGCAAAAGAATTGATGACTGAATCTTCGAAATTATGGCACTCGTCGTTTAGGCCATATTTCGAGGGGGAGAATTGAGCTATTAGTTAAGGAATCAATTCTTCCGCGCTTAGAATTTTCAGATCTTGAGCAATGCATCGATTGCATCAAAGACAAATACGTTAAGAAAATTAAGAAAGATGCTAATAGAAGCTCAAGAATTTTAGAAATAATTCACACGGACATATGTGGTCCATTTAATGTGACATCGGTGGATGGTTTTAATTCTTTTATAACATTCACCGATGATTACTCGCGTTTTGGATATATTTATCCAATTAAAGAAAGATCGAAGCGTTGGAGAAATTCCAAATATTTAAGGCTGAAGTAGAAAATCAGCATGATTTAAAGATTAAGATAGTAAGATCCGACCGTGGAGGGGAGTACTACGGTCGTCATACCCCGTATGGCCAAGTTCCTGGACCTTTTGCAAGGTACCTACAGGAAAATGGCATAGTTGCCCAAGTACTCAATGCCGGACGAACCTCAGCAAAATGGAGTGGCAGAAAGGCGCAATCGCACCTTAATGGACATGGTAAGAAGCATGCTAAGTTTCTCCACTCTACCGGTTAATTTGTGGATGGAGGCGTTAAAAACCGCCATTCATATTCTTAATCGGGTTCCTAGTAAGTCAGTCCCTAAGACACCATATGAATTATGGACCGGACGTAAGCCCACACTTAATTATTTGCGTGTATGGGGTTGTCCAACTGAGGCTAAAGTATTTAATCCAAATATTAGTAAGTTAGATCCTAAGACCGTGAGTTGCCATTTTATTGGCTATCCGGATAAGACTAAAGGTTTTCGTTTCTACTGTCCCGACGGACATACTAAGTTTGTAGAAACAAGACACGCAGTTTTTTAGAAAATGAGTTGATGAGGGGGAGCACGGCGCCTCGAGAGATTAGCCTTGAGGAGAAGCGGGTTTTTGCACCCACTCCTATGATTCAAGAGCCAATTTTTCTTGCACCGACTTCCGCACTTCCTTCGAAGTAGCTGTTCGTAACGAGGATCCTGTTATACAGTGCGCCTCAAGAGCAGATGAATGAGGCACCTCAAGTGCAATTAGATGAGGTTCCTGTTTTCCAAGAACCCGAGGAGCCAAATGCTACCGATGATGAGGGGGAGCAACCTCAGCAATTAGAAAATAATGTGCAAGAACATGAGAATCTTAGAAGATCTCAAAGAGTAAGAAAGTCAGCTATTCCTAGCTATTATGAGTCATATTTGAGTGAAGAAATTCAAGATGAGGGTGATCCCACCTCGTTTGAAGAAGCTATGAAAGGTCCTTGCTCATCCAAATGGATTGAAGCCATGGAAGATGAGATGAGGTCCATGAGCACAAATAAAGTCCGGGAATTAGAAGAGATTCCTAAGGGAGCCAAAACAAGTAGGCTGCAAATGGGTCTACAAGATCAAACGTGACTCCCAAGGAAAGATTGATAAGTATAAGGCCGGACTTGTCGCAAAAGGGTTCACTCAAAGGCAAGGAATAGACTATAATGAGACATTCTCGCCTGTCTCAACTAAGGATTCATTCCGAATCATAATGGCATTAGTGGCACATTATAATTTAGAACTACATCGGATGGATGTTAAGACAGACTTTTCTCAATGGGGATCTTAATGAGAAAGTGTATATGGCACAACCCAAGGGTTTTGTCTGTAAAAGGGAAAGAAAGTTGGGGATGCCGCTTGATCAAGTCCATTTACGGATTGAAGCAAGCCTCTAGGCGAGTGGTATCTCAAATTTGATGAGACTATAAGAACATTTGGATTTAAAGAAAATATTGAGGACAGATGCATATACGCTAAATTTAAGAATGGAAAATTTATTTTCCTCATTTTGTATGTCGATGACATCTTACCGGCAAGTAGTGATGTTGACATGCTATTAGAAACTAAGAGATTCTTGTCCTCAAATTTTGATATGAAAGATCTCGGTGAAGCTTCCTATGTGCTTGGGAATAGAGATTCATCGAGATAGAAGTAAAGGGGTATTAGGACTATCTCGGAAAGCATACCTCGAAAAAGTTTTAAGAAAATATGGTATGCACGCGAGTAAACCTTCGCCTGCTCCGATAGTCAAGGGTGATAAGTTTGGGACTTTTCGGTGTCCCAGGAACCAATATGAGATCGATCGAATGAAAGGGGTTCCATATGCTTCAGCTGTCGGAAGCTTGATGTATGCTCAAGTTTGCACTCGCCCCGACTTAGCCTTTGTGACCGGGATCCTTGGTAGATTTCAATCAAATCCAGGGGAAACACATTGACGAGATGGTAAAGAAGGCTTTAAGATATGTGCAAGGCACGAAAGGCCTCATGTTGACATATGAGAAATCGGATGCCCTTGAGATAGTGGGCTATTCGGACTCGGATTTTGCGGGATCCGAGAAAACATAAAAATCCACCTCGGGTTATGTTTTCATGCTCGCAAAAGGAGCTATATCGTGGAAAAGCTCAAAACAAACTGTGACTACATCTTCCACAATGTACGCCGAGTTTGTTGCTTGTTATGAGGCCGTCGGACGGGCAATGTGGTTTAAGAAATTTATACCCTGTTTAAGAGTGGTAGACAGCATAGAAAGACCACTTAAGTTATACTCGCGACAATGAGCCAGCAGTATGTTACTCCCATAACAACAAGTCAAGTGAAGCTGCCAAACACATTGACATTAAGTTTTATGTTGTTAAGGAGAAAGTCCAGGATCAAACTATTAGTCTTGAGCATATAAGTACCAAGCAAATGCTTGCGGATCCGTTAACAAAAGGCTTACCACCCGATGTGTTCGGAGAACACGTTGCCGGCATGGGTTTAAGGGAAAGCCTATGATCGCTGGACATTAGGGGCCCAAAATAAGAATCTGTTTCATTATAGTGAAGTGCATAGTGGTTGTTGAGTCTAATGGTACGTAATCGACTATGACGACGCTGCATACCCTTTATACCGACCTATGATGGAATGGATGCTAAGTTTAGTAAACTAAGTTTAAGCTAAGTATTAAGTTGAGATCAAGGGGAGAATGTTAGGGTGATCCAACGAACGCGACCGAGTCTTTCGCGTTCTCTCCCCTCTACGCGCCTCGATCGGGGGCGCCCAACCGATTATGGTTGGTGGGCCCCCGTCGCGCTGCGCCATATAAAAGGGGAGGAGGCCGGGCACACGAACCAACGTTCGCTGTGCACACGACCTCCCCACAAACCCTAGCCGATCCGATCCAGGCGGGCGCGATGAGCGACGGGAAGAACCACCACAAGGCGGCGCCTCCACCGCCGCCACCGACGGCCTCGTCTCCGACCTCGGCGACCACTACACCAACTCGTACGACTACGATGGCGAGCTCCTCCAACAACCGTGCCCTTGACGACGACACGGTTCCCACCGACGGTAACGCTCCCCTTTTTCCTCTTCCCCTTAGTGTCTCTCTCTCTCTCTCTCTCATGTCTAAGTCTAAGTCAAACGCGATTAGCTCTAACAATCTCAACGGATATGAGCTCGGGGATTGGGTTATCGGGGCTGCCAGCTATGTCCTCCGAGTCTTCGACATTAGAGAGAGGGTTCCGTGAGGCGGTGACCGACCAACAGTTCGGCGGGGCGGTAGGAGGATGGTGGACAGTGGTCAGCGGCGGGGCGTCGAAGGCCGACCAGTTAGTGGCAGCAGCATGTTGATGACTGTGGCGTGGTCGGCTTCGTGACGCGTGCGGGCTGCGCGTCGAGGCAGCGTTGCGCCCCAATCGTCGGTGGTGGTGGCGAGCGGTGGGCGGGAGCGTGCGGCGGGCGGCTCCGGCGTCGTTTGACACCGAAGTTGTGATAGGTGCGGCCGGCGGGGCGGGAAGAGTGTTGGTCAAATACGGTAAGATACTTGCGCTATTAAGGGATTACTCTCGGCATCATTAATCGGGGGTTCGAAAAATCAGGTGGCCTTATTCATTAAATGTTCTCATTGATCTAAATAATTATTTATTATGATGCTATCTAATTATACTTTCTGGTTACGATCTCAATTAGTAGATATATAGTTACTCATATAGCTTTCTTTAGGCTAATTAAGTCTCTCGATGCCACTAGATCGCCAACTCAGCTATTGCACAAAAACACCATTGCGTCGATCTGCACCAACATCACCAACACCTCCAACCTGTAAGCAATAATAGCTTAATTAGATCTTTTACTATTAATAATATTCAATTCTCATTAGTCTCTGTGTATTCGATATAAACCTTGAAATACTCTGAGGAAAAAAGCTACAATATACACCATCTTTTTACGGTATATGTTGGTACATATAAAAACCAACATGCTAATTCAGAGGATCTGGATCCTAGGGGAAGAGCTCGTCCAGATTACAGGAGTACACGACACTGCATTCTTAGCACATAAGTGAGAAGCAAAATTCGCACATTAGGGGGATTCTTATTGATGGCATGTTAGGTATAGCAGACCCATTATTCTCGATTTAGGGTGTGTTCGTTTTCTGGGGTCTAAATTTTAGAGCTGTCATGTCAAAAAGTATCTTACTATTTAGGAGTACTAAATAAAGTTTAATTATAAAATAAATTACAGGCCCTTAGACTAATTTACGAGACGAATCTAATGAGGTTGATTAAGTCATGATTAGAAGACGGTTACTGTAGCATCACTTTAGCAAAACATAGATTAATAAGATTCTCTTTGATGTGACAGTGCTAAATTTTAGAGCGTAGGAAACGAACACACCCTTAGGTCGGAACCTTTTTGGGCCTCTAGGAAATTTGGCTATCTATGACTTATTCGTCTAATTTTAAAGCCATTTTCTTTCGAACAATGAAAAGCTCTCTTTCCTCACCGAAGAAAAAAAATAGCTATCTTCATAGCAGGAAATAAAACCTTCATGAATGGCAAAGACCTTGTGTAATCATCCAGCTGGCTCAGTTTGCAGTGTATAACATGTTGGAATTATTGGGTCAAAACCCATTTATAATTTCTATTATTCCTGAAAAATTTCAAGGTCCATATAGGGATGATGAGAGTGTAATCTTTAGTACCACATTGCTAGTGGAGGTGGAGGAAGACCAACTTATAATTTTGGATGCTTTTGTCTTCCTTACAAGTGTTAGAAAGAGAGAAGGGAAGAACACACGTGCGCGCTCCGGGCGGGGGCGATCCGCACACCACCTGCACACCACCTACGTGAATGGTCCATTGAAATCCGACCCCTCCCCCTTGCCTTGCAAGGGCGCGACTTTCTTTTGCACTTTATTTTTGCTGCGTGTCCAATACGTTTTATGTTCTGGAAACCGACTCGGTTTTAGTTCGCCTAACCCTAGCGGTAACTCCTATATAAACGTACGGGCAACGCTGCAGAAATCATTCTCGCAATTGCCTAGGGTTTTACCTTGTCTTACTACTTCGCCGCCAAGACTACTCCATCCCGATCGTCGGCGTGTACCGGTGAATGGGAGAGCAGGTCTCTAGAACCGACGCCTTCTGCGATCCTGCACCGGGAGAGGGCGAATAAGATTTTTGGGAAGTGCTCCGCGCGACTGCTCAATCGCTTTCACCAAGGTATGTCTTTGTCACTGTCGCGTGAGCGACACACGTAGCTGTCTTCGCTGTGATGCTGTTGAACGTCGTCGTCAACTCCTCTACCCCGTCATCATCAGGCCAGAAACGAACGTACCTTTTATTCGCACTATGTCTTCCATACTAGTCTTCATGGTCTATCTCTGAATGGTAGTAATGGATAGTATGGTAGATATCATCATCTTCTTGTGCTTATTAGATATGTCTAGATCTTGCGTAAACTTGTCTAATTTATTTAGCAATCTGTTTATCATATTCATGATTTATTTATGGATTAAATTAAAACTGAAAGTACATAACAACATACAAGTAGAAGTTTGTGTTCAATTTTCTCGTTTTATGTTTATTTGCCACTGGATGTCGTGCTTGATCTAGATAATTCTCCTCGAGAGTAGAATATTGAGATTCAGCCAGTAATAAGTGGACTTGTCAGATTTAAAATTGCTTGCACCCTTAGGAGCCCATGTTTCCATTTTGTTCTCTTAAAAAGTCTCCTCCATTTCCAAATTGCTGTAGTTAGGACAACAGGATTCTGCCGTCTTAACCACAACAATTTCGTAACGGATGAGTACTTGTATTCTTAGTAGTTAGCATCCCTCCACTGCTATACTTAGCGTTAAATGGTGGGGGTTTGCAAAATAAATATCTAAGGAAAATATGCTACGATGGAGGCATGGAGCTATCAAAATGTCAAGCAAGTCATATGATTCGGCCCATGATGATTCATAAGATTGCATCCGTACTGGCAGATACTTGGCAAAGACTTTTGTCAAATGATTCGATCTATGATGATTCATAAGATTGCATCCGTACTGTTACACATCGGCGAAACACGTTTCACTACGAGAAAGACGACGTATGCCGTGAGCTTTATCTCGAGCACAGAGCAAAGAGACTGATTTGTCGTGCATTAAGTATAAGGCGCAGGACAAGTTTGTTGTCTGCTAGAGGACGGGCACACAGCAAACATCTCTTTGCCATCTGCCTCATGCTTGGCACACAACAAAGTGTAAGATTTTGCCGTGTTCCTCTATGTTGCACACGACAAAAGGACCATGTGATCGTCTTTGCCGTGTGCAATACTGTGGTACATGATAAAGTTTCTTCTTCTTCTTCTTCTACCCACCAATTCCTTTTTAGTTCACATATTGTACATTGATATTGATATATAGGCAGAGTTTTAGTTGGATTTCCTATATTCATTTAAATTATTTATTCTTTGTATTTTTTCATGAAAGATCAATTTTGAACTGCAAGTGGTTTGAATAATGCAATATAGTAAATGAAAACTTGATATTCATGCTAGTGAGTCTCATGTGAGTCCTCATCCATATGAAATAACAAGAAATGTACATGAAATATGATCACGACCGTGTGGTCCAATTGAAAGTAAATTTTATAAAAAACAAGCAAATTCTGAAAATTTCAGCACCGATAATCTCACAGAGAAATTGCGTATCACATGGTTTTCACTCCACCGCCAGTCCCGCCGCTGATGCCCCGAGATTGAATGGCCTCTGGCTGTTGCAGTCGAGATTGTCACCGTAGCCGATGCCGAAGATGTCGCAGTAGCGCTTGTAGAAGCCGATCCGGTCCTCCACCCGACCGTCCGGCCCGTGGCCGCACTCGAGCCCGCCATTGATGATGTTGGTGATCACGCCAAACCCAGGCACGCGGCCCCCTGCCCAGTCCGCGGCCGTGGGCGTCCACTGGCCCGTGATCACGGCGTGGCACGACGGCTTGTTGTCTCGCGGCGTCATCCAGAACCACAGCGCCGTCTTGAACGACACCACCGGGTCCGTCGCCACCAGGTCCGGGTTGTTCAGGAGGTCCACGCCGATGGCCTGTCCTGCCGGGCCGTAGTTGTAGTTGCTGGTGAGCGTGATACGATGGGTTCGGCACCAGAGATTAGTCAGTACGTCAGGATCTTTGATACGAACGGAAATACTTCAACGATCTTGGCAGCCGAAACTTACTAGGAGATTTGGATGGGGCCGCGGCCGATGTACGTCTTGCCCGGCGCGCATGGCCACTGCGCTCGCCACTCGCAGTAGTCGAACGACGGGTAGCGCTCCTGCTTGAAGCAGTAGCCCCAGGAAAAGGGCCCGTCAGGCGCGGTGGGCCATCCGCCCCCGCCCGTGGTCTCGTGCGAGGTCTGGGCCAAGAACGCAGCCACCTCCCTCTTCCGCTGCTCGGGGCTAGCGTTCGGGCCGGCGAAGTCCGGGAACGCGCGCGCCGCGGCGAGGAACGCGTCGTAGGTGTAGAACCCGCTCGCGCACGCCGCGTCGTTGCGGTGGAGGAGCAGCCGCTCGAAGAGGTCACGCGGCATGATGGACGCCAAGCCGGGGCCCTCCGGGCCGGGGCCAGGGCCGCAGCCGGAGCACTGGCTCTGGCAGCCGGCGCCGCAGTACTCGGGGCCTTTGCCACACCACCCGTACTGGCTGCAGCAGAGGCAGCCCGCGCACGTCGCGCCGCCAGCCTGCCTCCCGCACGGCTGGGCGCGCGTGACGAGTGCCGTGGCCGCCAGGACGCAAAGGACGATAGATGTCGCTGTCGCAACCATGCTCGGGGCTCTGGATGTCGACATGGCTTGATCTTATCAAGCGCCAACTGACCCCTTTTATAGACACGACGTCATGGTGGATCGGAGCGAAGTCGGTGCATGCTGCAGCTTCGTTGCTTAGCCGCCGGGCTGAGACTCAGATTCTTGTGGCTTGCCACGTTCGTCGAACATGGAACAACACACGGCCATGTGATCATGTTTTGTATCTGTTCGGTGACTACCCCCTTCTGTAATTCCATCAACTGATGAAATAAGTTTATGCCCTGTGAAAATTCGATGTAATGTTCAAACTACATTTTGGTTCGCTCTAAAATTTCGATGTGAAAAAAGCATGTACAAACATATCTGCATCTATCTCGATGACATACAAATGCCATGTATACAAAATTATACTCCCTCAATTCCAAATTTGTTGTTGTTGACTTTTTAAATTATGTTTGACCATTCATCTTATTCCCAATATACAAAATTATAGGTTACATTTTAAGTTTCTCCAGTGATAAAAAATAAAGTCCGAAATATATGATATAGGTTTTCCAAAATTTTGAATAAGATAAAAATGGTCAAAAGCATAACTACAAAATTAATGGTAATAACAATTTTGGCTTTAATTCCTGCAGATGTATCGAATGTGGAGTCAAAAGAATAATTAATGTTATGGCAAATATCTTAATTGGTAACCTGCAATTGCGAAGATAGAAAAAATATCTGGTCACTATCCTGGCAACACAACTGGCCTTGATTTTGTACTGAATAACAAGTCGTAGTATTTTTTTTTGAAAGAGCAAGTAGTATATAGTTCAAGGTCAACAAACTAAATTGTATTGGCTGCTCAAGTTGTGAAGAATCCTCTAGCAGCACAAGTTCAGAGTGGCATCCGAGGATCAAAGATTTTTGCCCCCTCAAACTCAGTTGTTCTATAATTACCATCTTAACAGGAGGAACATCTTTTGCAGTGATTAGACTTTATTGCAAGTCCGATAAACTAGGCGTTGCTCGCAAGGCTCAAACAATGCTGATCAAGACTATGGATTCGGAAATGTTCGTGTACAACAACAATCATTCTTACCTGTACACACAATCTATCATAGTAAAATTTTCAGTATGCTGCTATTATTCGAAGATTCGCTTATCAGACAACTCGAATGAAATTTTTTTTTAAGAGTTGGAGGATGCAGAACTGTGCACCCTGGCTTGATGCATTGCACAGCCAAACTCATTCATTACATTACAACCAGTCACACTAGCAACACTCTTTCTCATACTACACTAGACACCCAACACTTCAAGATAAACATCTCTCTTACTTGTACCAGTAACATTTCTTAAATTTATCTGTGCACTCGCCTATCCATCTTGATTCATCAACTTCTCCGGTCATCTCTCCGGTGATCTCTAGAAACAGAAAATGCTTTGTTCCATCATAGTTTGCAATCCAAGCGACACCAGCGGCTTCCAGGTTGTAACGCTGCTGGCCACCATCCTCCAGATAGCTTTCCCATTTGAGATTTCTGAATAACGTCTCATTTGAGTCCAGATCACATGATAGCTGAGCTAATTATATTATCTAACTCATGCTTTTTACTACTATAAGCCATAAACTAGCAAATTTCACAAAAGTATCTATCAGGTTAATATGCATCATCTCGGTTAATTCCACCCAAATAGTGTTAGAACCACACAATCAAACATACATATTCTTTTCTCACAATAAAATAGACAAGTATCATCAGATTGTTAGGCTTGAGGAGCCTAGTCAAATATCATCCCAAAACGTGATTTTCTTACCGCTTCCTACATTCCACCTATATCCTGGTTTTGCTACCTTAGCAGCCCACATGAAGCCTTTAAAATAATGCAATGCATCTTAATTATTGCTACAAAATAAATGCTGAGTTCTGTACTTACGATCTATAAGTTGCCTCCATATTTTATCTTAATTCATTTGGTATCTTTTCAGCCAGGAAGCTAAGAAAGTAATATTAAAGTCCCTATGGGCAGGGATTCCTAGTCCTCCATATTCCTTTCTTATTCTAACCAGTTTCTAGTTTTCTATATAGTAATTGTGATGATTATATCAGTGTTGTTCCGAGTGTAGTGGGTCATATGACAGTTACGAAGGTTTACCACACACCTAGTTAATTTAATATATGATAGGTTTTTTAAAATGATCAAACATAACTACAAAATTAATGGCAATAACAATTTTGGCTTTAGTAATTTAGTTCCTTCAGATGTATCGAATGTGGATCAAAAGAATAATTAATTTGTTGTTTCAGTTATGGCAAATATCTTAATTGGTAACCTGCAATTGCGAAGACAGAAAAAATATCTGATCACTATCCTGGCAACACAACTGGCCTTGATTTTGTACTGAATAGGAAGTCATAGTTTTTTTTTAAAGAGTACTCCCTCCATCCCAAAATAAGTGTCGTTCTCGCTTCTCGAGGAGTCAACTACTTTCAACTTTGACCAAATATTTGCAAAAAAATATTAATATCTATAATACATAATTAGTATCATTAGATAGGGCATTGAATACATTTTCATAATAAACTTATCTAGAGATATACCTATTTCTCGTATATTCTACAAATGTAGTCAAAGTTAAGAAAGTTTGACTGGCACGGATCCCATAGCGACACTTATTTTGGGATAGAGGAGTAAGTAGTATAGTTCAAGGTCAACAAACTTGTATTGGCTGCATCCGAGGATCAAAGATTTTTGCCCCCTCAAACTCAGTTGTTCTATAATTACCATCTTACTTAATATAGGAGGAGCATCTTTTGCAGTGATTAGACTTTATTGAAGTCCGATAAACTAGGCGTTGCTAAATAGCGATCGCAAGGCTCAAACAATGCTGATCAAGATTATGGATTCAGAAATGTTCGTGTACAACAACAATCGTTCTTACCTATACACACTATCTATCATAGTAAAATTTTCAGTATGCTGCTATTATTTGGATTCGCTTATCACACAACTCGAATGAAATGTTTTATTTAGAGTTGGAGGATGCAGAACTGTGCACCCTGGCCTGATGCATTGCACGGCCAAACTCATTCAAAAAATTACAACCAGACACACTAGCAACACTCTTTCTCATATTACACTGGATACCCAACACTTCAAGATGCACACATCTCTTGCTTGTACCAGTAACATTTCTTAAATTGATGATCCCTGCACTTGCCTATCCATCTTGATTCATCAACTTCTCCAAACATCTCTCCCTCTTCTAAAAACATAAAATGCTTTGGTCCATCATTGTTTGCAATCCAAGCGACGCGAGCGGCTTCCACGTCGTAACGCTGCTGGCCACCATCCTCCAGATCCTTTAAGCTTTCCCATTTGAGATTTTTCAAGAACATCTCATTTGAGTCTAGATCACATGATAGCCGAGCTAATTATATTAACTAACTCATGCTTTTTACTACCATGCCATAAACTAGCACATTTCACAAAACTATCTATCAGGTTAATATGCATCATCTCGGCTAATACCACCAAAATAGTGTTAGAACCACACAATCAAACATACATATTCTATTTTCACAATAAAATAGACAAGTATCATCAGATTGCTAGGCTTGAGGAGTCTAGTCAAATATCCTCCCAAAACGTGATATTCTTACCGTTTCCTACATTCCACCTATATCCTGGTTCTGCTACCTTAGCAGCCCACATGAAGCCTTTAAAGAAATGCAAGGCATCTTGATTATTGCTACAAAATAAATGCTCATTTCTGTACTTACGATCTATCAATTGCCTCCATATTTTATCGTAATTCATTTGGTATCTCTTCAGCTTGGAAGCTAACAAAGTAGTAATATTAAAGTCCCTAAGGGCAGGGATTCCTGCTCCTCCATATTCCTTTCTTATTCTAACCAGTTTCTAGTTTTCTATATAGTAATTGTGATGATTATCAGTGTTGTTCCGAGGATAGTGGGTTATTTGATGAGAGTAGGCCAATCTCAGTGCATGATTTCATTTCACTCTTTTCTAAGAGTGCCACGTAAGCACTAGAGTTTTGGTTTGATAGATTAAATGGTCTATCTCAATGCACCATTTCATTTTCGCGGTTTTATAGACATACCATAACAATAATTTCTTGTATTGGGATTGGTCGAAATAAGTTGAGATGAAACTTTTGTGCTTTCAATGCAAGTTTCAATTGAGTTTCATACATATGAAACAATGCCATGTGGGTTTCATCCTTGCCATGTCAGCAATTTAGCTGATGTGGCTTCTTATTTAATGCAAATGAAACCCACACTCAGAATGGATTTACCGCGCACCTAGCTAATTTAATGAAAGGCATGAGGTAAATAGGTATGCTAACTAAACAAGTTTTAATTAAGTTGACTCTAGCTGCATATGATAGAAGCTCGTCCCTCCAACATGCTATTGGATTGATCATGTTATCTACAATTGTATGGATGCCATCTCTTCTTAGCTTATTGTAATGTAGCTGAACACCTCGACACATGAGCTGCTTGGCAGTCAAAATTATGCTTAGCAGC
>JAUNZO010001597.1:0-264107 GCA_031894775.1 Chloris gayana
GGAGACTATTTCGAAGAAGTACTTAATCGGACGCCGGCGGCTTGGCGATCCTTTTCGACAGCTTCCGCTTCTTTCCGCCGCTCTTCAAGTTTTTGCGCCTCGTGCGCGTATCACCCGATGCAGCGAGAAGATGTAGTGGGTCCGCCGATGGTCACGGTAGTAGTACGTTTCTTCGTACTAGGTGCTTGAACCACCTTTCCGGATTTAGATATCTTCGGAGCTATGCTAGGTGGCGGAGGGAAAGACCGATCTGAAGTGCCTTGAGTAAGACCGGCTTGAACAGCGAGGGGAGTAGTATTGCCCGCATAGTCCTCCCCCAAGTATCATTGGGAGATAGAGGAGGGTGGCTCTTGAACTTGTCCATTTTCTGTATTGGGCAATTGAATTTGCGTAAGAGGATGAAGGTTAAAAAATGACAAGATTCAAAGATAAAGAGAGAGATACTTACAGGATCTCGAGGGTTAGACGAGCTGAAAGCCGGACCCACTCTCGGGCATCCCGATAAGTCCGGTTTCGGCTGGAGCATTTGCTTGAGGCGGACTTCTAACCGCTCTTTATCGTGGAGAAGAGTTCCATCCAACGGAATGGAAACGTCTTCGTTGAAACACCATGCCGGGTGTTCTTGCTTCTTGAGTGGCTGGACTCCTCGCACTATGAAGCTCCAAAGGACTCGTCTCGGCAGTGACGCCTTTGACTTTCTTTAGATATTTGATGCAAGCCAAGAGTGCGAGAATTTCTCCATCTTCTTTGAGTTTTTCCCTAGTATCTGCGGTAGGGAAATTTTTGGCTATCTTAGCGCCGAAGGGAGGGAGTGCAGGCTGGGGATTATCACGGAAGAACCACCCATTTTTCCAATGGGCTATGCTTTTGTTTAAGGAGATAGAAAAATATTCATCCGCACTCCAAGCATTGAATTCCTACTCCGCCTACTGCAGCCTCGGCGGTCCGAAGAGGGAAGTGGGCGAATTTGAAAGAGATATTGGAATAGTTTAAAGTGAGGGAGAACTCCAAGGAAGGCTTCACAAAGGTGAATGAAAAAAGCAATCTGCAAGATGGAGTTAGGATTGAGATTCACTAACTCCCATCCGTAAAAGAAAAGAAGACCCCTAAAGTAGGAGCAGCAAGGGAGATCAAGGCCACGGAGGAAAAAAGCTTTAAAAACTAACTCGCGAGAGTCGTCTATTCCCCATGGGACATGGCCGGGGAAGGGACGCTCCGGTTTAAAATTGGTTGCGGAGAAAGGTATCCATCACGAATCGCATCATTGAGAGATGCTTCAGTGACCTTGCTGTTACCTAAATCCCGAACGCCAAACGGAAGCTGGTCGCGAGGAACGAGAGGAAGAAGACGCGGAGTTGGCGGAAGATTTCTTTTTGCCCATATTGAGAAGATTGAAGAAGAAAACCTAAGATTGGTTTGTGCGGAAGAGAAGAACGAAGAACAATGGCGAATGGCGGGCGCGTAAGGACTTTCGGGAATGGTTTTGACATAGGTCGACCTTTCGTTTCCCTTTATAGGCACTCGAGATGGGCCCGGGGCTGAAAAGTTATCGGGCTATTTCACAAGGCCCGATGGATTTAGCATTAAAAGACTTATGTCGTGATCTGTGCAATTATGACCTAACGGCCATAAGGATATTAAAGATCTGTTATTTGCGTTAATTATAACCTAACGGTCATAAGGATAATTAGCACTATACTCGCGCTGATTTTTTGTGAATAAGAAAGCGGTCCGAAATATGAAATTTTCAGATTGGAAATTAAGGTAATGCTGAATTTTATAATTTAGCAGTATGAAAGAGTTAGACTTTACCTAAGTCAATGTTAATGGATGCCTTAGGCTGTGGGTGTTAATCATCCGGCTGATCATAGGCCTTAGAGACTCGAGTCGATGTGAGAATATGGGGAATAAACTGGTCTGATCAACCAGAATTTTTAGTTAAATGTGATATGACTGGTTAGACCGGTGTGATAAATGTGTTCTTGGCGGAAATTGCTAAGTGGTATATGATTTCATGAAAGATAATAAAGCATAGTCTCTCCAGAAAGACTCTTGCATTATTTGCGATCCTCAAATGATACAAGAGTCGGGGCTATACCTAATTAGGTGCACCTGATCGGTGCACCGTATCTCAGGAGCGGTCCGTAACGATCGCGGGAGTTGGAAAATAATGGAAAATTAAATGGAGCAGTCTCTAAAGATTGCATATAAAGGAAATAATGAAGAATTGTTGACGGTCCTTATGGTCCAATTTTACCGTCAACATGTTGCATCTTTTTGAATCAAACACCATCACCAAGAATAGACATAGGGATTATTTCTAACAAATTCCACTAGTCTTGGTGAAATTATGAATGCAGGTGCAATTCATATGAAAACAGGGGAAAACATGCACGAAACATGGACGTTGCAATCGACGGATTTTCCCGGACTAAAGAATATAGTCCAAAAGCCCAAAACCACAAAACAGAGCCTCAACATCAAACCAAGCAAGTGGATTGGGCCAAGTACACAGCCAGGGGAAGGCACCGGAGAAGAATCAAGCCCAGGGAGTCCAGTCCGGTTCGGCCGAACCACCCTAGTGGGTTCGGCCGAACCGACAGTGGGCCCCCCGGCCCATCTTTCTCCGGCGGTTTGTCACCGACGTCCGGAGGTCGGTTCCACCCGCAATTAATGCCACCGACGTCCGGAACCGCCTCCAAGTTGCCGACCTTCCAAGGCTATAAATAAAGGGCTACACCCCCCTCTCTCAACACACCACCAACATCAAGATACAAGACAAAACTCTCATCCTTAGGCCAAGGGCCTCTTGTATCTTAGTAGAATAGGAGAGAGGGCAAGGAAGAGGAAGGAGTGTTCCTCCCTTTTAAAGTGGAGTAGTAAGAAATACCAACAAGAATCAACTAGTGAACTCTTGCATTATTTGAAAGGAGTTCAAATGATCCAAGAGTCGGGGGCTATACCCTATTGGGTGCACCTAGTCGGTGCACAGGAAGAAGAATAAGCAATGATTACCTAATTAAGTGATATGAAGGATTAAAACACTATTTTTTTGGGCTTTTCTAAAACGCTTCGAAGAAAGAAGAACTCTCTCGTGTTCTAAACGCACTAAACGTGTTAAGTTTTGAAAACAAGCTTGTAATGATGAACTGTTGCCTCCGAACCGCTCCGATACCAGCTGTGACATCCCTCCGGGACACCCGATGAATCGGAACGGAGGGACACTCGACGAAGCGAGTTACAACGAGTGTATCATCTCATACAAGCCAGAATATATACATCATGGTATAATACAACCAGGTTTTCGAAATACAAATATTGGTGCAGCGGAAATATAAATCTTATTGAAATTTAACAACCTATGAGTAATGCAGCGGAAACTTATACTTTATACAACAAAACACTATTAGACGATCAACGTGATGCACTCGAGCCCTTCGTACATCACGGTCCTTCCTCTTCACAACGTCGGGATCCGTTCCCATTGGTGGGAACCACCCTCGGGACACTCCACTTCCAGGAACTACCGTACGAGCCGTGGAAGTACGGCTCGATTCCCGAAAAGCATAATGTACAAATCCCGAGTATTCTAATACTCAGCAAGACCGACCCGTCAACATGGCACGCTAAGGCCGACGCCTAGTATGCAAAGGCTTTCTAGCTGTGGGGTTTACTCCTTTGCGAAAACAGCATTAAAGGTTGGATCCTTACTTTCAATGGTTTAGCTCAGCATTAAGTTCATTAACCTCTAGGTTTGCAGTCTATCACTATTGCAATCAAGTTTGCAGGAAAAGATAAATTCCAACCAACAATCCTTTCATTTCTCTTCCTTCATCTTTCACTTGATTAACTACGATGTAACACGGTGAACAAGCGGTACTCATTACTGCGAGGGACAGCGATTCGAATCGATTTCACCGACTAGGAAAACCCGTTTACACGGCGTAGACGCACCCCATTGGCCACATACGACAACCTTTCACGCTAACTCCCGACGAGTGGCCGGGTTAGTCTCCCATCCGCCCGAGAACCTAGGGACCCCACGCGATACCCGTCCTCGACGTTATCCGTGAGCGACCACCCATTCCTCTCCCTTTGAGACATGAGGCCTCGCCTCATTCTCCAGCCAATTAGGGGATGGGCTACGTCCAACCACCGAGGCAATTAGGTTACATCGGCTTCCCGGTCCCATAAACACCAGTATGGAAATCGGTACGTTCAATACTTGCTCAGACAGGGCCAACAACGGTACGGTCCTTGATCGACACGGACGGGGCTACCACCTTGCAAGACCTCGTCTTTGCCCTTTCTCCTACAGGACCCGTCCGATCTCAATTTCATCTTCATCTCCATTCCTTAACTTTAACTTGAATGACATCAATCAACTTAAAGCCTCCATGCTTTAAGATCGGACCGTATCATCTCGCGAGTGTGCTCAAGCACCACTCGACTTCTACCGTAGCCCCGTGAATTAAGCGTAGCAGCTATCGAGATACAAAACCACCATGGGATAAACAGGTAACATAGGAATTCTACTCATGCATCTAGGGTGTCAAACAATTCCCGTAACCTAATGCACAATCACGACACAATTATCGTGATAAAAGAAAAGACTTTAAAAACATAGATGGGATGCACCGGGGCTTGCCTTGATTCGAGTCGGGGTTAGCTTCCTCGGGAGATGGTCGACTTCGAAGCTTCCGTCTCCTTTCTCGACCTCGGACGGAACCTCGATCACGCCGGACCTAGGTCGACCAACAATACGTTGAGAATCAACGATCATGCATGCATGAATGTACATGAGATGATGTGCGAAGATTTTATTAACCAAGATCGTTAATTAGCAATTACTCCTTACTTAAGCTTATTACTTTGCAATTAGTAATTAACAATTAATCATATTCGTTAAGCAATAAGTAACAATTGATCATGCTCATTAATTATTGCTTAATCAAGGTCATTACTTAAAAATTAATCATTAATCATGTTTATTAATTAATAATTAATCAGGTTCATGCATTAATACTTAATCATGCTTTTAAACAACAATTATAAATGCTTAACGACATGTGATAACACTTAAGCTATTAATTTGGGATCACATGAAATGACGGTGTTTATGTTTAATTTTGGGAAACAGTTTTTACAAACACTTTCGTCTGCAGTATCTCTAATTTTTAGAGAAATTTATTTTTCAAAAACAATTAATAATTAGCATAAAATAACAAGTTATTTTAACTAAAGAAAAGGACTTAATTAAACTATGAAATTATAATTTCTCAAAATAGGTATTTGAATACATAAATAAATAGAGAATAATTTTATGAATCCAAAGAACTTTGTTTGACATTTTTCCGATTTTTCCTGAATTTTCTACGAATATTTGAAGTTTGAAACAAATTCTGGAAATGATTAAATTCGCAAAATGAACAATGAGTCTCCGGGCCGAAATGGCCGAGGCCCATCCGGCTGGTAGCCCGACGACTCGGACACGACCCGGCCCGGAGGCCCGCGCGCGGCCCGGACGCCAGGGCACAGCGCCCATGGCCGCGGCGGCCGGAGCGTGGCGGCGCTTTGCCGGAGGGATGCGGGAGGGGGTGAGGCGGGTGGTGGAGTGGCTCGGAATACGCCGCGGGACACGGAGAAACGCGGAGGCAGGACCACGGCGGCAGTGGTGGCCGGAAAAGGCGCCGGCGGCGAGGTGCGGCTCCGTCGGAAGTTCGGCGAGGTCGCACGCAGTCTACGGTGCATGAAAACCACCGCCGTTTCTTCCTACGGCATCACGAGGGTGCGTACTTCACCGGCATCAGCATGTTTGAAGTCTAGAAGGGCCGGAACCTATGTTCACCATGGAGGCATAGGCGGCGGCACAAATAGCTCAAGAAATTGGTTAAATTCCGGCGGGACCATGGAGGATGAGGGATGCCGAGCTACCCGGGGATAGAGGAAGAGTTTGCGCAGCCTTGAAAAGCGGAAGGAGGAGATATTGCTCACCGTGGGGGACGAACTCGGGATCGCGGCCGGGGCTACCCGGTTTAGCTCCCCGGGAAAACGGGCCTCGATCTCACGACTTAGGGCACCTAGACGAAAATTGAAGCCATGCGGGGCTTCATCACATGTCGGCGGAGCTTTGGGTGGTGCCGGCTTGTCGGGGACGACCGGAGCTGGCCCGGCGGCGGAGACCCGGAGAGGCGGACGGTGGGGTTTCGAGTGAGCCCGAGAGAGAGAAAACGAGGGGGGGGGGAGCTCTACTTTTATCCCCAACGGTGGAAGGTTGAGGTGGCGGCGAGCTGCTGCGTGGCACCTGGAGGAGGAGGACGCGCGGCCAGGGAAACTTCCGGATGGCGGTGGCGGTAATGAGGCGGTTCCGGAGAGAGAGAAGGAAGAAGGAGATCGCTCGTGGGTCTCGCGGTCGTTTTACAAAAACACCCTTCGCCTTTGGTTAAATTGGAAAACATACTTCCGCCACTCGAAAAATTCTACGAAAATTCAGGGGTGGAATTGAAAACATTTTAAGCACTTTTCTTTTTAGGTCCAGGTTAAGATTCCAAATGGTTTTCGAATAAAAAATTCCAAGATAAATTAACAAAAGAAGCTTTGTTTATTTCTTGCAAATATTTTCACAAGGCAAAATAATTTCAGGAAATTTTCATAAATCTTTATTTATGACATTTAAGCCATAGAAAATATTAAACATGAATTTTCTGCTTATTTTATTTCTTTTTAACATTTCCTTTCTTCTTTATCTATTTTGTTATTTTATGTGTAGGTTATCAACACAAAACTTTATATCTTCAAAAATGCAACAATGTGATGACATGCTCATGATGACATGAAATGTATTATTTTCTCGAGAGTTGTTACACTCTTCCTCCTGGGTCATAAGCCTATAAGCCCCTGGTCCGGAAATTGATTTGACCACAAAAAGTCCTTCCCAGCACCGGTGACAACTTATGCCTATTCTTGTTAGACTCGGATCTTTTGAAGCACCAAATCTCCCACTTGAAATTCCCGCGTACGCACGTTGCGATCATGATATCGACGCAACCCTTGATGATACTTCGCCGCTTGAATCAAATCTTGATCTCTTGATTCTTCCGCGGCAATCAACTCAATTTGACGTTGGCCTTCATATTTCTCTTCATCATAATACCGCACTCTTGCTGACACCATATTCACTTCTTTGGGCAACATTGCTTCGGATCCATAGACCGGAGAAAAAGGAGATTGTACTCGTAGCTCGACTAACATTTGTATGCAATCGTCATAATACCCAGGGCAATTCCTTAATCCACTTTCCAAGCATATGGCTTTAAACTGTCAAAAATTCTGGGATTAAGACTGGTTAAAATCATACCATTGGCACGCTCAACTTGTCCATTGCTCTGCGGATGTGAAACCGAAGCATAATGTATCTTGACTCCGAAACTTTCAACGTAATCCTTAAAGGATTCTCGAGGTGAACCGAGGCCCGTTATCGATAATTATACTATGCGAAACACCGAAACGGACAAAGATATTCTGTAAAAACTTAATTCCTCGAGCAGTGGTCGTACTAGTGACAGTTTCAGCTTCAATCCATTTAGAAAATTTGTCGGCTGCCACAAAAATATGAGTAAACCCTCCTAGCGCTTTCTTGAATGGTCCGACAATATCCAGCCCCCAAGTCGAAAATTGCCAAGTCATTGGAATCATATGCAATTCATGAGCTGGAGTATGAGGCCGTCGAACGAAAAGTTGACATCCCATGCAATTCTTAACTACCGTATGCGCATCACCCGTAGCTATAGGCCAATAAAAACCTTGTCGGAACACTTTCTCGACTAAAGTTTTCGATGAAGCGTGATTGCCACCGATTCCCTTATGATTTTTTTCAAGCAATTGAATACCATAAGAAACAGATACACACTTCATCAAGATGTTAACTCCACGACAATAAAGTTCTTCTTCAATAATCAAGCAACTCCTTGCTCGAACCTCCGATCTTTGCCGCTCAACTTTGTCTTCCGTAGTTTTACCGGATCGCAAATATTCAAGGTACGGAGTACGCTAATCAGAATCGATAATCATAACCTCGAGCAACCGCTCCGCTTCGTCCGCATGGAATCCGTCTTGAACCCTTTGGCCAACCTCATGTCGTAAGACCGCCTCCTCGGTCTTCTCTTCTAAGACTCGCATCTCGTGGTCTCTATTTCCTTAATAGTAGCCTTGTGATCCACCTTAATAGATGGTTTATTTAAAACTTGAAGAAAGACACCGAAGCGGCACTACTTGTCTCGAAGATCCTAATCCGGCTAACTCATCCGCAACAGAATTATTTCCGCGTAGTATATGAGAAAAACGCGACCATCAAACTTGTCTTCAAGCTGCCTTACTTCTTCGCGGTAAGCTACCATATGATCATCATGAGCGTCCCATACTTTGTTAACTTGACTGATCACAAGTATCGAATCTCCATATATATCCAATCGCTTGACTCCTAGCGAAATAGCTACCCGAAGTCCATGAAGCAAGGCCTCATAATCTGCAGTATTGTTTGAAGCACGAAAATGCATCTATAATACATATCTCAATGGTTCTTTTTGTGGAGTGAGAAGCACAACTCCAGCCCCTGCGCCCGAAAGCTACGGGGACCCATCAAAATACATCTCCCAATACTCCAAATTCTGAATTGCTTGTGGCACTTGTGTCTCAAGCCACTCGATAATAAAATCAGCCAAAGCCTGTCCTTTAATGGCCGTGCGTGAAGAAAAAGTAATCTCATACTGTCCAAGTTCTATAGCCCACTTGGGAACCTGTCCAATAGCTTCTCGATTATGCACTATATCGCCAATAGCGAACCCGGTCTTGACCTCGATCGGGTGTGGTTGAAAATAGTGTTTCAACTTTCGAGAAGTTGTCACTACAACATATATCAATTTCTATAATCGGAGATATCACATCCGTGACTCCGTTAAGACATCGGTTACAAAGTATATCGGATGCTTGAACCAGCTGCAGATGTCCTTCCTCCTTCCGATCAACCGCCAATACCGTACTCACAACGTGAGTAGTTGCGGATATGTACAATTGAATGGTCTCATCAGGTTCCGGCGGTATTAAGACCGGCGGATTACTCGAGATATCCCTTGAGTTGATCAAATGCAACTTGAGCCTCATCTGTCCACTCAAACTTATCTTACTTCTTGAGCAGTTTAAAGAACGGAAGGCCTCTCACCCCCGGTCTTGAAATGAAACGGTTAAGTGCAGCCATACATCCACTCAACTTCTGTACATCCTTCAAACAGCTTGGAGGTTTCATATTAATAATCGCCTCGAATCTTCTCTCGGATTAGCTTCAATGCCTCGCCACGAAACCAAATATCCCGAGTAATTTTCCGGAACGAACCCCAAATACACACTTACCAGGATTGAGCTTCATAGAAAAGTTCCACAGATCATCGAAGGTCTCTCGCCGAGTCGGAGAGAAGATCTCCAGCTTTCCAAGATTTCACCACTATATCATCAACATAAGCTTCGCGGTCCTTCCAAGTTGCGAATCCAGACAGCGTTGCATGCCACGATGATAAGTGGCACCTGCATTTTTTAAACCGAACAACATTGTTGTGTAGCAATACGCTCCAAAAGGGGGTGAATCCGATGGTATACGAAATAAGCATCAAGGAAGTAAAGACGCTCGTAGCCAGCGAGTCGAATCAACAACTTGGTGAATCCGAGGCAGCGCGAAAGGGTCTTTGGGGAAGCCTTGTTAAGATTAGTATAATCAACGCACATTCTTAACTCTTTAGTATTCTTTTTTGGTACAAGAATCGGATTGGCAAGCCAATCTGGATGATACACCTCCCAAATAAACTTAGCTGCTAACAATCTAGTTATCTCCTTCTTAATCGCCTCCTTGCGGTTTTGAGCAAACCTTCGGAGCTTCGCTTGATCGGCTTCGCATCGGGACGCACCAACGGTGCGGGCACAATCATCTCTCTAGGGAAACCCGGCATGTTAGAAGGCTGCCATGCAAAGATATCCCTATTTTCCTGGAGGAAAAGAATGAGTGCGCTTTCCTATTTGTCCCCAGGTCAGCCCCAATATGGGTGACTTTGGAGGGGTTTGTCTCATCAAGCTGAATAATCTTGGAAGCAACTCGCATCGGTCTTCACTTTCTCCTTATCAATCTTCTTGGATGGAACTTCTTCTTCCAACGGCGCTCGTGCCTCAATGGCATCCGCCGCTTCTCCGATCTCTCGGCGTTCTTCTTCCGAATTGACTCGAGTGACCAACTCGGTGCTATGTACTTCACAAGCATATGCGGTCTTGATGTCCGACCGTAACGATAAGACCTCGTTGGGTCCCGACATCTTCAACATCGAGATCGGTAGTTGGGGATGGCCATAAACTTAGCCAAAGCTGGTCTTCCCAGTATAACATGATATGCTTGAATCAATATTAGCTACCCGAAAAATGATATTCTCCCTTCTGTAATTCTCTTTCGTCCCGAAAGTCACCGGTAGAGACATCTACCCCAAAGGATAACTCGTTTCGACCGGGTATTATACCATGAAACGGTGAAACGCTACGATCCAAGTCCGCCACGTAAAGATCGAGTTCTCGCGAGTTTTTTCCAAAAGGATATCCAAGCAGCTTTCCCCATCAATGAAAGTTCTCTTCAAGAGTACCTAATGAACGATAGGCGCCAAGATGAGCGGGTATCTTCCGGCTTTAGGTAAGACCTCCGGATGATCAGCTCTGCTGAACGTGATCGGCACCTCCGACCATCGCAAATACTCGAGAGTCGCGAGAGCAATGGCATTAACCTCTCTCGAATGCTAATTTTTGCTTTCCTTTTGACTCGTACGCATCGGGTCCTCCATGAATGAAGTTCACCTCTCTTGCCGGCTCCTCAAAGCCTCCTTCATCATCTTCATCATCATCGCGCTTCTTGTCTTTGCCCTTGTCATCCCGCCGGTTATGTTATCCGGATCGCGGTGCTACCTTCAATGCGAACGAAGCGAACGGTCTCAGCAAGAAACATTCTTTATTCTTATGATTCCCATTATGAATCATGCAAGGCCCTTCCAGTAGGGCTTCAAACGAAAGGCGTTCTCTTGGGCCTCTCGTAGGAGGTGCGGGCGGTCCCCTCCATGAGATCGGTCGACAGCTGCAACAAGGTTATCAGCCTTGCGTTTATTGTTCTTGGATCCGGACTAGTTGCTTTGGTCGTGTTTCGGCTCCTTCCCTTTGTTCCCGCGCAAATTGACCACGTTCGATTCTCCAACAAGCATAATCATCCGCTATCTTGAAGCATTCCGACGCTGTCATGGTAAGATTTCGGCTACGCCTACCGATCTTATGCACCAATGCTTCACTTCGGACGCTAGCTTGGAACGCCGCAATTATTGCTGGTTAGGAACATTGGGGATTAAGGCCTTCTTGTTGCGAAATGTCCGATGAAGTCCGTGAGGGTCTCATTGAGCTTCGCTCAGCTCGTTGAGGTCGAAGTAGTTTTCCGGCTTTTCACAAGTCGACTAAAAATTCTCAATGAACTTTTTAGTAAGATTGCCCCAAGAGGAAATGGATTTCTCGGGAAGAGATTGTAACCACAAGCGTCTAGTCCGCTCCATGCACATGGGGAGATAGTTTGCTAACACAAAAGTGTATCCTCCGGCTGATCGGATGGCAGTAGTGTACATACGGAGCCACTCAGCAGGAGGGGCTTTACCATCATATTTGTCTATACCCCGGACTTAAATCCCCTAGGGTACTTGCAAATGCGCAGATCTCGCGTAAATGCCGGGATTACGGAATACTCATCATCTTCCGGACTCAGTCCGGACGAGTGATGGTGAACGCCGGCTGGGGTAATGTCGGTAGTTGCGATCCATGTCATCATCCGAGTAGTCATAGTAATGATCGTCTTGGTTTCTAGCTCCGGAACCGTCCCGGCGATCATTGTTGCCTTGCTCCGGAGGTGGCGGAGGAGGAGGCGGAGGCGCCGCCTAGCGATCATTATTGTCTTGTCGAGGCTCCCCGTCTCTGTTCCTATTCTCGCATCCCCATCGGTCTTCGTGATCACAACGATCATCTCTTCTTGGTCGATCATCATGATGAGTAGAGCGATTGTCGTGCCCTCGATGGTCATTGCGCGGAGGGTTGCCGATCGGAGGCGGCGCCGAAGCAGCCGGCCCATGCTCGGTCGAACCGGTTCCACGCGGGCGAGGTGGAACGGGATTCTCCGGATGATCATCTACATGACCGATCCGTCGTCGCTCATCCGCTTCTTGTCTCCGGCGTTCTTCCGCTCGCTCCGCATGACGATCAATAAGCACATTACGAGCGTCACGATCTCCATTGATCGGCACGCGTAAATCCCGATCGGGAGCGCGCTCGTGCTCGTCCGTGATCGTGTGTGTGTCGACGTCTGATTTTTTCTCCGGAAGATGCTCCTTCGGACAAGCTGGTTGGTTTGCAAAGCAGTCGCATCCACCAGGCTCAAAGCACGTTGTAATCCCGTGTCGAATTGAACACCTCCTTCGGAATAGTCTCTAGAATCTGTTTCACCCCCACAATATTGTGGACTAGTGACTCGAAGACCCGAGCACCATTTAATTCAACCTCCATGGATCCCATGTCCAACGCCCTACTAGAAGAGCGATGATTTCTGCCACCGCGGCATCCACGTTAGTTATTATAACCTTGTGAATGTTCTACCGCATCCCCGGATTTCTCTCGGTAATGGTCTAGTAGCGGGCGGGGCCGTGGCAAGAACACCCTCTCCATCTTGATCGGTACCAACGATGTTTGTGTGAGGGTTCACGGTCGAAGCTCGTGGAGGTGGATCTTCTACGTCCTGTTTCGTCCGCTTCACGTTGGCGGCGGTTTGCTTCTTCTCTCGCCATTCTAGCCTCTTAAGCGAGCAGCTTCCACGGGGTGAGTTCTCAAGAATGGGGCCAACCATAAACACTTGGAAGAAGGCTGGAGATCCTTCCTCGAAGTCGTTATCAAGCTTGATGGAGCTGCCCATTATCACGGACCGGTATCGGTCTCGAAGCGTGAGCGGTCCGATGGTTCATGCTAAAGCCGCATCGGTCCCGCTGGATTCCATGCATATGGTTTTGATCGTGTCCGGTGATCGCGCTTCGGAAGCTGCAGCTATATCGCGAATCGGATTCATCAAGCGTAGCTTTCCGGCGGAATCGGCTTCGAAGTCGAGGGATCCAAAACGGATCTTGAAGCCGGGCGCAAAGTTGATGTCGAACGAAGAAGCCATCGAACTCGGCGGGAACTCGCCAGGACCCCTTCCTGGCGCGCCAAATGTCGAGTCTTAAACTCGGCACTAGTACTACCGGGTCCCTCACGAGCGTGGAATTCGATGGTGCAACACACGGAACACACAAGAACACGACATTTTAGACAGGTTCGAGCCTCTCGATGGAGAGTAATACCCTACGTCCGGTGTGTTATGTATTGCCTTTAGCAGATTGCTAATTGTAAGTTGTCGGAGAGTTTTTGGGGGTCCCTGCTCCTCCTTATATATCCGGGGAGCTAGGGTTACATGTAGAGTCCTAGTCGATTACATGAATTACATATTCGAAGCTCTATCTCCGAGCTTTCCTTATTGATTCGGAGTCCTAATAGACTACAAATTGATCTTTTACTTGTGGCTCAAGACATCATACGTCGGTCTTGATGCCCGCCTTATTTCCATACCGGTATATGGAATCTTATATTATTCCATACTAATCATGGAGCACTCGTGGGCCCTCTCCACTAGTCTTATCTTCATTGATTTGTCATCGTATCTCTATTTATACATTCCTTAATCATCTCGTATACCCGTAAGGTAAGTATATGACACTTCTCTTTTTTTTCTTCATGACTCTAACCCCTTTTTTTCCAAAGCCTTTCGAGGAGCCGGACGAAGAGAACGTCGGGGAAGAGGAGGAAGGGAATGAAGAAGAGGAAGGAAAGGAAGAGGAAGAACCGAGCCGTCCGTGCGCGAAGGCCGCGATGTTGAGCCTTCATCGGCCACGCCCGGTTCCGGCGAAGAGATGGATTAGATAGGGCCTTTATTGGAAACTTGTTTTGAGGCTTCACGCTAATGTCGCGTTGTACCCATATTTTGTAAATGACTTTTAACCTACGCAGGTTCCGTGCGGAGGGCCTGCGTAGGAATCTAATAGCGATACTTTTAACCTAGTTGATCCGAACTCGGGGCTTCCCGATGAGTCCGTGCAAAGTGATGGCACGGCTTCGAGTTCCGAGCCAATTTGAGTTTCTTTGAAACCCTTGATGGGGTGTGCGGCGCGGCCGATGGATCATCAAGAGGATGCGAAGCATCGTCTCCGAGCCCCGGGTTCCCCAGTGCCGCTGTTCGGAAGATAAGCATGAGGCGCGCGGAAACCGAGTTCGGTGCCACTATCGGGACTTCTTCGTCACGTAGCGCTGGACCTTCGACTCAAGTAGGTTCGACGCGCTTAGAGTCTCTTGTCGATATCGTGAGTTGTTGCCTCACAAATCACTCGCTTGCCCCTAATCGTTTGAGCGGGACAAGTGGGAAATTGTTAAACCCGCGTTTTTTGTCGGTTGTTATCGTTAAAAAGGAGCCGAAATAAAATCTTACTTGGACCATGTCTCGTTGTTTTACTTCGCAGGACTCGGCCCCAATGGCGGGTGAGTTTTTGTCTTGTTCCACTGTCGACGTCGCTCCCCTCGCGTGGGAGCGACGTCATCCGAGGGTGATGCAAGGTTTCTACCAGCGATACCTAGCTGAACATCCTCGAGGTGACCTCGCCGATATTTGGAGTATTGTTATGGTTCGATTTGCTAAAGGCTAGTGCAAACCGGCAAAAAAATTTGAGGTCGCCCCGAACTTTCTTGACCGCTTCTATGGGCTTCGTTTGCCGACTTCCCGAAGTGCATGCTTTTGGATTGTATTACTTCACCTTATGTTTTCTCGTTCTTACGCGACCTTGGTGTTTGCTTGCGAACCCATTTATCGTCTAAACTTTTGCTTTGTTTAAAGAAAACGCCACCCCCCCTGTTGGTCGCTAGGGGCGAAGCTTAGTTTTTGCTTCGAACAAAAACACGAGCCCCTTTGCGGTTCTAAACTTCATTTTGTTTAAAGAAAACGCCACTCCCCCCCCTCTTAATAAACGTATGCGGCAAAGCTTGGTTTTTACATCGAACAAAAAATGCAGGCCCCTTTACGGCCCTACGCTTGGTTTTGTTTAAAGAAAAGTCCACTCCCCCTCTTAGACGTAAGGGGCGAGGCTAGGTTTTTACTTCGAACGGAAACACGGGCCCCTTTACGGCTCCACGCTTCGTTTTGTTTAAAGAAAACGCCACGCTCCCCTCTTAGTCGTAGGACGAAGCTTGGTTTTTACTTCGAACGAAAATGCGAGCTCCTTTGTGGCTCTACGCTTCGTTCGCTTGAAGAAAACGCCACTCCCCGTGACATCCCCTCCGGGACACCCGGGAATCGGAACAGAGGGACACTCGACGAAGCGAGTTACAACGAGTGTATCATCTCATACAAGCCAACATATATACATCATGGTATAATACAACCAGGTTTTTGAAATACAAACATTGGTGCAGCGGAATTATAAATCTTATTGAAGTTTAACAACCTACGAGTATTGCAGCGGAAACTTGTACTTTATACAACAAAACACTATTAGACGATCAACGTGATGCACTCGAGCCCTTCGTACATCACGGTCCTTCCTCTTCACGACGCGGGATCCGTTCCCATTGGTGGGAACCACCCTCGGAATACTCCACTTCCGGAACTACCATACTAGTCGTGGAAGTGCGACTCGATTCTTGAAAAGCATAACGAACAAATCCCGAGTATTCTAATACTCGACAAGACCGACCCGATCAACATGGCACGCTAAGGCCGACGCCTAGTATGCAAAGGCTTTCAGTATTTTAGCTCACGTTAAGTTCATTAACCTCTAGGTTTGCGGACTAACACTATTGCAATCAAGTTTGCAGGAAAAGATAAATTCCAACCAACGAGTCCTTTCATCCAACTTTCTTCATCTTTCACTTGATTAACTACGATGTGACACGGTGAACAAGCGGTGCTCATTACTGCGAGGAACAGCGATTCGAATCGATTTCACCGACTGGGAAAACCCGTATACACGGCGTATACGCACCCCATTGGTCGCATACGACAACCTTTCACGCTAACTCCCGACGGTGGCCGGGTTAGTCTCCCATCCGCCCGAGAACACGGGGACCCCACGCGATACCCGTCCTCGACGTTATCCGTGAGCGACCACCCATTCCTCTCCCTTTGAGACATGAGGCCTCGCCTCATTCTCCGACCAATTAGGGGATGAGCTTCGTCCAACCACCGAGGCAATTAGGTTACATCGGCTTCCTGGCCCCATAAACACCGGTATGTAAATCGGTACGTTCAATACTTGCTCAGCGGGGCCAACAACGGTACGGTCCTTGATCGACACGAGACGGGGCTACCACCTTGCAAGACCTCGTCTTTGCCCTTTCTCCTACAGGACCCGTCCGATCTCAATTTCATCTCCATCTTCATCTTTACTTTCAACTTAAAAGACATCAATCAACTTAAAGCCTCCATGCTTTAAGATCGGACCATAACAACTCGCGAGTGTGCTCAGCACCACTAGACTTCTACCGTAGCCCCGTGGATTAAGCGTAGCAACTATCGAGATACAAAACCAACATGGGATAAACAAGTAACATAGGAATTCTACTCTTGCATCTAGGGTGTCAAGCAATTCCCGTAACCTAATGCACAATCACGACACAATTAACTCGTGATAAAAGAAAAGACTTTAAAAACATAGGTGGGATGCACCGGGGCTTGCCTTGATTCGAGTCGGGGTTAACTTCCTCGATGTGCTTGGTCGACTTCGAAGCTTCGTCTCCTTTCTCGACCTCGGACGGAACCTCGATCACGCCGGAACCTAGGTCGACCAATAATATGTCGCGAATCACAACCATGCATGCATGAATGTACATGAGATGATGTGCAATGATTGAATTAACCAAGGGCATTAATTAGCCATTAATCATTACTTAAGTTCATTACTTTGCAATTAGTAATTAACAATTAATCATGTTCGTTAAGCAATAAGTAACAATTGATCATGCTCATTTATTATTGCTTAACCAAGGTCATTACTTAAAATTAATCATTATCATGTTCATTAATTAACGATTAACCAGATTCATTCATTAATAATTAATCACGTTTTTAAACAACAATTATAATTGCTTAACGACATGTGATAACACTTAAGTTATTAATCTGGGATCACATGAAATGACGGTGTTTATGTTGAATTTTGAAAAACAGTTTTCACAAACACTTACGTATGCAGTATCTCTAATTTTTAAAGAAATTTATTTTTCAAAAACAAATAATAATTAGCATAAAAATAATAGGTTATATTAACTAAAGAAAGGTACTTAATTAAACTATGAAATTATAATTTCTCAAAATAGGTATTTGAATTCATAAATAAATAGAGAATAATTTTATGAATCCAAAGAACTTTGTTTGGCATTTTTTTGATTTTTGTTGAATTTTCTATGAATTTTCGAAGTTTGAAAAGAATCTGAAAATGGATAAATTCGAAAAAAAGATTTATGAGCTATTGGGCGAAAGGCCAGGCCCAACTGGATCCAAGGCGGCCCAGCGTCTCGGACCCGACTCGGCCCGGTGGCCGCGCGACCCAACTCCAGGAACACCACGGCCATGGCCGTGGTGGCTCGAGCGCACGGCGCTTGGTCGGAGTTGACCAGCCGGCGGCCATCCGCGACGGGAAAACAACCATAGGGCCAGCTCGACATGAGGATTCCGTGGGTGGGGTTACCGGCACCGGAAGATGACCGGAGCGGTACCGGCGGCGAGATGGGGACGGAGGAGATGTTCGGCGACGACGGGTGCTCCCCGTGGTGGACCAAAAGATGAATGGCTTCTTGCTAGAGCTTCACAAGAGCACGACGAAGATCGGCATCGAGTCCTTGGAGGCTAGAGATGGCCGGAACATGATGCGCACCGGCGAGGGCATGCGGCGGCGGACGAAACTCCAATAACTCGACCAATTTCCGTCGATCTTGGGGGTGGACGACCACGTGAGCTAGATAGGCGAGAGGGAAGCGTGTTGTGCACCTTTGGAAAAAGGAATTGGAGGAAATCACGCACCGGTGCGAGGAAATTTCGGAGATGCGGCCGGGGTCGTCGGGAGTTGCCGGAGGTGGAAAAGTAGCTTCGATCTCGGGCTCTAGTGCGGGGAAGCTTGAATTGACGCCATGGAGAGCCGGAGCGGCCCCGTGCGGAGCGGCCGGTGGTGGTGGCTCGTCGGGAGCTGGCCGCGAGGCGGCCGGACGGCGGAGGACCGGGAGGCGGACGGGTTGGTGTTTCAAAGAGGGAAACCGGAGGGAGAGAAAGGGAGCTCGGCTCGGGCTTTAACCAACGGCCGGGAAGGTTGAGGCGGTAAGGAACGGCTCTGCGTGGCACGGACGGAGAAGGGCACGCGGCCAAGAGCTGCCGGCGCGGCCTGGTCGAGCGGCGGGGAAGTCGGTTCAGCGAGAGAGGAAGAAGAAAGGGATTTGGGGGCTACGGCAGTTTTACATAAACACCCTCGAACTTTTGGTTAATTGGAAAGCATACTTCCGGCACTCGAAAAATTCCGCGAAAATTCAGGGAGGTATTTGAAAGTATTTTAAGCACTTTTCTTTTTAGGTCCAGGTTAAGATTCCAAACTGTTTTCGAAATAAAAATTCCAAGATAAAATTAATAAAAGAAGCTTGTGTTATTTCTTGCAATTAATTTTACAAAGCAAAACAATTGCAGGGGATTTTCATAATTCTTTATTTAGTATGTTCAAGCATTATAAAATATTAAACATAGTTTTTCTTCTTATTTTATTTCTTTTTAAGCATTTCTTTTATTCCTTAGCTGATTTGATATTTTATGTGCATTTCTTCTTACCAAAAGTAGATAGTTTCACGAGATGCACATGATGACATGATGATGAAAGACATGAAATGCATGTTTATTCTTTAGGGTTGTTACAGCCCTCCCCCTTACAGGAATCTCGTCTCGAGATTCACGATTGAAGCGATCGGATGACGAGTACTAAAGAACTCGGGGTAGTTTGATCGAAGAAAATCTTCTTGTTCCCAAGTAGCTTCAGCTTCCGAATGATTACTCCATTGAATCTTGTAGAACTTGATGGTCCTATGTGGAGTCGCTCGATCCTTGGTGTCGAGAACTTTGACCGGACATTTGTCATACGTCAAATCTGGTTGTAATCTGTTCCACCTCAGCTGTCGGTATATCCACTGGTGGTTTCAAACATTTCTTCGGTTGAGATACGTGGAATATGTTGTGTATGCCCGACAAGTGTGCTTGGCAACTCCAAACGATATGCTACAGCTCCATATCTTTCTAGGATTGGAAAAGGTCCGATGTATCGCGGTGCTAACTTGCCCTTGATTCCAAACCTTTGAACACCTTTGGTAGGAGATACTCGAAGATAGACTTGGTCTCCAACCTTGAATACCAGCTCTCTACGTCTTTTATCGGCATAACCGATCTATCGAGACTTAGCTCTCTTGAGGTTCCGTTGAATGTGACGTACTTGCTCTTCAAGCATGCTTCACTAAATCCGGTCCAAATATTACTCTTTCTCCACTTTCGGACCAATTTAGAGGGGTGCGACAACTACGTCCGTACGAGAGGTTGAAATGGTGACATTCCTGCACTCTCTTGATAGCTGTTATTGTATGAGAATTCTGCCAGCGGTAAACATTTCTCCCAATCTTTACCGTAGGTCAAAACACATGCTCGAAGCATATCCTCGAGATATTGATTAATCCTTTATGTCTGTCCATCCGTTTGGGAGTGATAAGTCGAGCTTCGAATTAACTTTGTTCCTAACGACTCATGCGAGTTGTTCCCAAAATGTTGAGACAAATTGAGCTCCTCGATCCGAGATGATGGTCTTGGGTACTCCATGCAAACATAGGATGTGTGAAATATATAGATCTGCATATTGCTTGGCCTTGTAGTTGGTATGTACCGGTATAAAATGAGCAGACTTCGTCAACCTCGTCAACTATGACCCGGATAGAGTCGTGCTTCCGGGGAGTCATTGGTAATCCAACAATAAAGTCCATACTGATATCCTCCCATTTCCATTCGGGTATGCTTAGAGGTTGAAGTGGACCCGCTTGCTTCAAATGCTCTGCTTTGACACGTCGACAGGTATCACACTCGTTGACATACCTTGCTATCTCTCGTTTCATTCTTGTCCACCAAAATCTCTTCTTCAAGTCTTGATACATCTTGTTGGTTCCAGGGTGAATAGAATACTTGGATATATGGGCTTCATCCATTATCTTTTGGCGAAGTTCCAAGTTCTTAGGCACTACTAGCCTATTCTTGAACCAGATAACACCTTTGTCATCTATTTGGAAACACTTGACTTCACCCTTCCGGAGTCGTCTTTTGATGTGTTCCATACCAGCATCTTTCTGTTGAGCTGCTACCATTTCTTCACGAATGGTAGGAATAAGAACCAAGTTGGTCAAGGCTCTATACGGAATGATCCGAAGATTTGGCTCATCACTTTCGGGTGGAGGTGCTTGAATCAAGAGTTGAGCCATGAGATTATTGCAATGAACTTTGCGACTTAAGGCATCGGCTACCACGTTTCCCTTGCCCGGGTGGTAGTGAATCTCCAGCTCATAATCTTTGATTAACTCTAGCCATCTTCGTTGACGCATATTCAGGTCCGCTTGAGTGAAGATGTACTTGAGACTCTTGTGGTCCGTGTATAAATGTACCAAGTTACCCAAGAGATAATGTCTCCGACTTTTCAATGCTAGAACGACAGCTGCTAACTCCGATCATGTGTGGGATAGTGTTCCTCATGACGCCTTAGTTGTCGAGACGCGTAGGCAATCACTCGACCCTCCTGCATTAGAACACATCCGAGTCCTGTTCTCGATGCATCACAATACACATCAAAGGCTTCATCGGATCCGGCTGAGCAAGTACGGGAGCTGTGGTCAACAATTTCTTCAACGTTTGAAAAGCTTCTTCACATTCTTTGCTCCATACGTACTTCTTATCCTTTTCCAATAGCTTAGTCATTGGCTTGGCGATCTTTGAGAAGTTTGGGATAAACCTTCTATAATAACCAGCTAATCCCAAGAAACTCCTAATCGTGAGACAGGACTTCGGTGATTCCCAATCCAACACTTCTTGAACCTTGCTCGGGTCAACGGCCACTCCTTCGGCTGATATCACATGACCTAGGAACGGCACTTCCTTCAGCCAAAACTCACATTTGCTGAACTTAGCATATAGTTGGTGATCCCCGAGCCTTTGCAATACAACTCTTAAGTGATTGGCATGTTCCTCTTCCGACTTAGAGTAAATCAAGATGTCGTCAATGAATACCACGACAAACTTGTCCAGCTCGAGCATGAATACCGAATTCATGAGATACATGAAGTGGGTCGGTGCGTTGGTCAATCCAAATGACATCACCGGATACTCATAAAGTCCATATCTTGTGGAGAATGCAGTCTTCGGTATATCCTCGGCTCTTATCTTAATTTGATGGTATCCCGAGCGAAGATCTATCTTGGAGAAAACTTTAGCTCCCATCAGCTGATCAAACAGTATGTCAATCCTCGGAAGAGGATACTTGTTCTTGATGGTCACGGCATTCAAAGGCCTATAATCCACACATAGCCTTAATGTCTTGTCCTTTTTCTTTACGAACAAGGTTGGGCATCTCCAGGGTGACGAACTTGGACGAATATATCCCTTGTCCAATAATTCCTTTAATTGCACCTTCAATTCTGCTAGCTCATTCGGCGGCATCCGATACGGCCTTCTTGATATTGGTGCTTGTTCCAGTCTGTAACTCTATCTTAAACTCTACCGCTCGGTCCGGCGGTAAACCCGGTAAGTCTTCCGGAAAAACATCGGGGTACTCACAAACTATAGGAATGTCTTCCAAACTTTTACCAATAATCTTATAAATCATGGGAGGAATAGTTTGAGAAGAAGTCAACTGAAAGCAATCTCGTCCGTGAAGAGGAGAATTCAAGTGAACTGCAAAAGCATCTATATCCAATATTGCCTTATGATACTTCATCCATCTCATGCCAAGAATCGCATCCAATCCTTGTCCGTCTAAGATTATAAAGGAGGTGGGATAATCCTTACGACCCAATTTCAATTGTAGCTCTGTAGTACTTTGATCTGCAAGTATATTACCTCCAGGCGATGATATGAGATGTGGGTAAGTCATCTTGCATGATGGAAAATTATGTTTTTGAACATATCCCTTGCTGATGAAGTTGTGGGTTGCTCCCGAGTCAAATAAGATAATGGCAGCATGCTCGGTTGATAGAGAACAAACCAGCCATAACTTGGGATCCTTTCGGGATTTCTTCGACGAGTGGTGCGATTGACACGACCGGTCTTCATCTTCCCATATTTCAATGCATTCTTCCGTCGACCAACTGCTTTCCTTTGAGGGTGTGTTGACAATCTCTCGCTCTGTTGGTGCAACATAATCTTGAGCCAATTGTCCATGACAACCATCGTTATAGCATAGATGGTCAGCGGATTGTGGAGGTTGAGATAAGGAGCGTATACTTGATAGGTCCGATTGGTGGACCGCTGAACAGGGAAACATCGGTTGCTGATACCGAGGTGGCCGGTAAGAATTGGAATCTGCTAGCATAGGCTCGAGCCTCTTGTCTGTTGCGAAGTGTGGACTAGACGATACTTGGGGGTACCTTACTTCCCTGTTCATTGGCTGCTCTCTTCTTAGCCTTCTCTTCTTGATGAACACGAATAGCATCCTCCATGAGTATAGCATCACTTACCAACTCATCAAAAATAACTCCTCGGTCCAAAACAAGCCGGGATTGTAACTTGGTAGTAAGTCCTTGCTTAAAGCATTCCTTCTTCTTGGCGTCGGTGTCCACATTCGAGGAGCATATTGAGCCAGACGATTGAACAACTTTGAATAGGAGTGTACGGACATATCACCTTGCTTCGGCGCTAGAAACTCCTTACGCTTTTGGTGTAGAATACCTTCAGAAATATGATGTTCACGAAAAGCCTTTATAAATTCTTGCCATAGTACTTGGTGACCTTCGGGAATCATGGCCGTGTAATTAGCCCACCATGCTCCAGGAAATCCTTCTAGTTGCTTGAGCGGCAAAGATAGTCTTCCGATATTCTGTACATGGTATGAGCTCCAACTCGACTCGATAGTACGCAACCAATGGTCCGCTTCCGGAGGATCTCCCTCATCCGAAAACCCGGGTGGACCAGTAGTCGGGAAATCCGAATATGTAACGTGAACTGTTGGAGCATGCTGATCTTGACCACCGGCCTGTGGGGCCGTATTCCGAACAAGTTGCTCAAGAAGTTCCCGTTCCTCTTCACGAGACTCCAATATAGTGGCAATAGCTTGTGCCGGGGTAGATGGAGTTGATGCTGGCTCTCGAACATCTTGTTGGGAGCTTTCAGGATAGTTCCCTCTTCCGGTTTGTTCCATTCTGTTATAAAACTTGGTATTAGTATCACTGATCCAAAATTGGGATATAAGGATACCAACGATACAACACGTTGAAGTTCCAAAGCACAAGCGAGTGTATAGAGAAGAGGTGCACTATCTCTCATTCCAACCCCGATTTACTTGTAGTACACACTTGTACGAGCATCTTTAATTTGTCCTTCTAAATCCATAGCTCTCATAGGGCGCCTTGATAACTACACCTGATCATCCTTCTCTCGATTGACTTTAATCATCTGTAGATGAAGATCTTGAATTTACCCATTCCATCGCCTTGGTGGAAGAGTTCTGTTTGCCTTCTATTTCACTCGCATAAACTTCTTCTTGTGCCATCCTTAGGAATCTAAATCTACACTACGATACCAACTAAGTATAAACCCAACTTTTATTATAGCACTCAATATGACATGATGCATGCTCTGCAGACGAACTATACGTACTATAGCATATAAAACTACAACGAATAGTTGGCACTTTCCCAAAACCCAAACGTCGAACAATTAATAAAAAGTCTAACTATTCTACATCCTTATAGGGCTCCGTACTCTCTCGTATTCTAAACGCACTAAACGTGTTAAGTTTTGAAAACAAGCTTGTAATGATGAACTGTTGCCTCCGAACTGCTCGATATCAGCTGTGACATCCCCTCCGGGACACCCGGGAATCGGAACAGAGGGACACTCGACGAAGCGAGTTACAACGAGTGTATCATCTCATACAAGCCAACATATATACATCATGGTATAATACAACCAGGTTTTCGAAATACAAACATTGGTGCAGCGGAATTATAAATCTTATTGAAGTTTAACAACCTACGAGTATTGCAGCGGAAACTTGTACTTTATACAACAAAACACTATTAGACGATCAACATGATGCACCGAGCCCTTCGTACATCACGGTCCTTCCTCTTCACGACGCGGGATCCGTTCCCATTGGTGGGAACCACCCTCGGAATACTCCACTTCCGGAACTACCATACTAGTCGTGGAAGTGCGACTCGATTCTTGAAAAGCATAACGAACAAACCCCGAGTATTCTAATACTCAGCAAGACTGACCCGTCAACATGGCACGCTAAGGCCGACGCCTAGTATGTAAAGGCTTTCGGTCGTGGGGTTTACTCCTTTGCGAAAACAAGCATTAAAGGTTGAGTCCGTACTTTCGATATTTTAGCTCACGTTAAGTTCATTAACCTCTAGGTTTGCGGACTAACACTATTACAATCAAGTTTGCAGGAAAAGATAAATTCCAACCAACGAGTCCTTTCATCCAACTTTCTTCATCTTTCACTTGATTAACTACGATGTGACACGGTGAACAAGCGGTGCTCATTACTGCGAGGAACAGCGATTCGAATCGATTTCACCAGCTGGGAAAACCCGTATACACGGCGTATACGCACCCCATTGGTCGCATACGACAACCTTTCACGCTAACTCCCGACAGTGGCCGGGTTAGTCTCCCATCCGCCCGAGAACCCGGGGACCCCACGCGATACCCGTCCTCGACGTTATCCGTGAGCGACCACCCATTCCTCTCCCTTTGAGACATGAGGCCTCGCCTCATTCTCCAGCCAATTAGGGGATGAGCTTCGTCCAACCACCGAGGCAATTAGGTTACATCGGCTTCCCGGCCCCATAAACACCGGTATGTAAATCGGTACGTTCAATACTTGCTCGGCAGGGCCAACAACGGTACGGTCCTTGATCGACACAGACGGGGCTACCACCTTGCAAGACCTCGTCTTTGCCCTTTCTCCTACAGGACCCGTCCGATCTCAATTTCATCTCCATCTTCATCTTTACTTTCAACTTAAAAGACATCAATCAACTTAAAGCCTCCATGCTTTAAGATCGGATCAGTAATGACTCGCGAGTGTGCTCAGCACCACTCGACTTCTACCGTAGCCCCGTGGATTAAGCGTAGCAACTATCGAGATACAAAACCAACATGGGATAAACAAGTAACATAGGAATTCTACTCATGCATCTAGGGTGTCAAGCAATTCCCGTAACCTAATGCACAATCACGACACAATTAACTGTGATAAAAGAAAAGACTTTAAAAACATAGGTGGGATGCACCGGGCTTGCCTTGATTCGAGTCAGGGTTAACTTCCTCGATGTGCTTGGTCGACTTCGAAGCTTCGTCTCCTTTCTCGACCTCGGACGGAACCTCGATCACGCCGGAACCTAGGTCGACCAACAATATGTCGCGAATCACAACCATGCATGCATGAATGTACATGAGATGATGTGCAATGATTGAATTAACCAAGGGCGTTAATTAGCCATTAATCATTACTTAAGTTCATTACTTTGCAATTAGTAATTAACAATTAATCATGTTCGTTAAGCAATAAGTAACAATTGATCATGCTCATTTATTATTGCTTAACCAAGGTCATTACTTAAAATTAATCATTATCATGTTCATTAATTAACGATTAACCAGATTCATTCATTAATAATTAATCACGTTTTTAAACAACAATTATAATTGCTTAACGACATGTGATAACACTTAAGTTATTAATCGGGATCACATGAAATGACGAGTGTTTATGTTCAATTTTGAAAAACAGTTTTCACAAACACTTACGTATGCAGTATCTCTAATTTTTAAAGAAATTTATTTTTCAAAAACAAATAATAATTAGCATAAAAATAATAGGTTATATTAACTAAAGAAAGGTACTTAATTAAACTATGAAATTATAATTTCTCAAAATAGGTATTTGAATTCATAAATAAATAGAGAATAATTTTATGAATCCAAAGAACTTTGTTTGGCATTTTTCTGATTTTTGTGGAATTTTCTATGAATTTTCGAAGTTTGAAAAGAATCTGAAAATGGATAAATTCGAAAAAAAGATTTATGAGCTATTGGGCCGAAAGGCCAGGCCCAATCGGATCCAAGGCGGCCCAGCGTCTCGGACCCGACTCGGCCCGGTGGCCGCGCGACCCAACTCCAGGAACACCACGGCCATGGCCGTGGTGGCTCTGAGCGCGCGGCGCTTGGCCGGAGTTGACCAGCCGGCGGCCATCCGCGACGGAAAACAACCATAGGGCCAGCTCGACATGAGGATTCCGTGGGTGTGGTTACCGGCACCGGAAGATGACCGGAGCGGTACCGGCGGCGAGATGCGGCCGGAGGAGATGTTCGGCGACGACGGGTGCTCCCCGTGGTGGACCAAAAGATGAATGGCTTCTTGCTAGAGCTTCACAAGAGCACGACGAAGACCGGCATCGAGTCCTTGGAGGCTAGAGATGGCCGGAACATGATGCGCACCGGCGAGGGCATGCGGCGGCGGATGAAACTCCAATAACTCGACCAATTTCCGTCGATCTTGGGGGTGGACGACCACGTGAGCTAGATAGGCGAGAGGGAAGCGTGTTGTGCACCTTTGGAAAAAGGAATTGGAGGAAATCACGCACCGGTGCGAGGAAATTTCGGAGATGCGGCCGGGGTCGTCGGGAGTTGCCGGAGGTGGAAAAGTAGCTTCGATCTCGGGCTCTAGTGCGGGGAAGCTTGAATTGACGCCATGGAGAGCCGGAGCGGCCCCGTGCGGAACGGCCGGTGGTGGTGGCTCGTCGGGAGCTGGCCGGAGGCGGCCGGACGGCGGAGGACCGGGAGGCGGACGGGTTGGTGTTTCAAAGAGGGAAACCAGAGGGAGAGAAAGGGAGCTCGGCTCGGGCTTTAACCAACGGCCGGGGAAGGTTGAGGCGGTAAGGAACGGCTCTGCGTGGCACGGACGGAGAAGGGCACGCGGCCAAGAGCTGCCAGCGCGGCCTGGTCGAGCGGCGGGGAAGTCGGTTCAGCAGAGAGAGGAAGAAGAAAGGGATTTGGGGGCTACGGCAGTTTTACATAAACACCCTCGAACTTTTGGTTAATTGGAAAGCATACTTCCGGCACTCGAAAAATTCCGCGAAAATTCAGGGAGGTATTTGAAAGTATTTTAAGCACTTTTCTTTTTAGGTCCAGGTTAAGATTCCAAACTGTTTTCGAAATAAAAATTCCAAGATAAAATTAATAAAAGAAGCTTTGTTATTTCTTGCAATTAATTTTACAAAGCAAAACAATTGCAGGGATTTTCATAATTCTTTATTTAGTATGTTCAAGCATTATAAAATATTAAACATAGTTTTTCTTCTTATTTTATTTCTTTTTAAGCATTTCTTTTATTCCTTAGCTGATTTGATATTTTATGTGCATTTCTTCTTACCTAAAGTAGATAGTTTCACGGATGCACATGATGACATGATGATGAATGACATGAAATGCATGTTTATTCTTTAGGGTTGTTACAGCCCTCCCCCTTACAGGAATCTCGTCTCGAGATTCACGATTGAAGCTGATTGGATGACGAGTACTAAAGAACTCGGGGTAGTTTGATCGAAGAAAATCTTCTTGTTCCCAAGTAGCTTCAGCTTCCGAATGATTACTCCATTGAATCTTGTAGAACTTGATGGTCCTATGTGGAGTCGCTCGATCCTTGGTGTCGAGAACTTTGACCGGACATTCGTCATACGTCAAATCTGGTTGTAACTCGTTCCACCTCAGTTGTCGGTATATCCACTTGGTGGTTTCAAACATTTCTTCGGTTGAGATACGTGGAATATGTTGTGTATGCCCGACAAGTGTCTGGCAACTCCAAACGATATGCTACAGCTCCATATCTTTCTAGGATTGGAAAAGGTCCGATGTATCGCGGTGCTAACTTGCCCTTGATTCCAAACCTTTGAACACCTTTGGTAGGAGATACTCGAAGATAGACTTGGTCTCCAACCTTGAATACCAGCTCTCTACGTCTTTTATCGGCATAACCGATCTGTCGAGACTTAGCTCTCTTGAGGTTCCGTTGAATGTGACGTACTTGCTCTTCGAGCATGCTTCACTAAATCCGGTCCAAATATTACTCTTTCTCCACTTTCGGACCAATTTAGAGGGTGCGACAACTACGTCCGTACAGAGGTTGAAATGGTGACATTCCTGCACTCTCTTGATAGCTGTTATTGTATGAGAATTCTGCCAGCGGTAAACATTTCTCCCAATCTTTACCGTAGGTCAAAACACATGCTCGAAGCATATCCTCGAGATATTGATTAATCCTTTATGTCCGTCCATCCGTTTGGGAGTGATAAGCTGAGCTTCGAATTAACTTTGTTCCTAACGACTCATGCGAGTTGTTCCCAAAATGTTGAGACAAATTGAGCTCCTCGATCCGAGATGATGGTCTTGGGTACTCCATGCAAACATAGGATGTGTGAAATATATAGATCTGCATATTGCTTGGCCTTGTAGTTGGTATGTACCGGTATAAAATGAGCGAGACTTCGTCAACTTTGTCAACTATGACCCGGATAGAGTCGTGCTTCAGGGAGTCATTGGTAATCCAACAATAAAGTCCATACTGATATCCTCCCATTTCCATTCGGGTATGCTTAGAGGTTGAAGTGGACCTGCTTGCTTCAAATGCTCTGCTTTGACACGTCGACAGGTATCACACTCGTTGACATACCTTGCTATCTCTCGTTTCATTCTTGTCCACCAAAATCTCTTCTTCAAGTCTTGATACATCTTGTTGGTTCCGGGGTGAATAGAATACTTGGATATATGGGCTTCATCCATTATCTTTTGGCGAAGTTCCAAGTTCTTAGGCACTACTAACCTATTCTTGAACCAGATAACACCTTTGTCATCTATTTGGAAACACTTGACTTCACCCTTCGGAGTCGTCTTTTGATGTGTTCCATACCAGCATCTTTCTGTTGAGCTGCTACCACTTCTTCACGAATGGTAGGAATAAGAACCAAGTTGGTCAAGGCTCCATACGGAATGATCCGAAGATTTGGCTCATCACTTTCAGGTGGAGGTGCTTGAATCAAGAGTTGAGCCATGAGATTATTGCAATGAACTTTGCGACTTAAGGCATCGGCTACCACGTTTCCCTTGCACGGGTGGTAGTGAATCTCCAGCTCATAATCTTTGATTAACTCTAGCCATCTTCGTTGACGCATATTCAGAGTCCGCTTGAGTGAAGATGTACTTGAGACTCTTGTGGTCCGTGTATAAATGTACCAAGTTACCCAAGAGATAATGTCTCCGAGCTTTTCAATGCTAGAACGACAGCTGCTAACTCCGATCATGTGTGGGATAGTGTTCCTCATGACGCCTTAGTTGTCGAGACGCGTAGGCAATCACTCGACCCTCCTGCATTAGAACACATCCGAGTCCTGTTCTCGATGCATCACAATACACATCAAAGGCTTCATCGGATCCGGCTGAGCAAGTACGGGAGCTGTGGTCAACAATTTCTTCAACGTTTGAAAAGCTTCTTCACATTCTTTGCTCCATACGTACTTCTTATCCTTTTCCAATAGCTTAGTCATTGGCTTGGCGATCTTTGAGAAGTTTGGGATAAACCTTCTATAATAACCAGCTAATCCCAAGAAACTCCTAATCTGTGAGACAGGACTTCGGTGATTCCCAATCCAACACTTCTTGAACCTTGCCTGGGTCAACGGCCACTCCTTCGGCTGATATCACATGACCTAGGAACGGCACTTCCTTCAGCCAAAACTCACATTTGCTGAACTTAGCATATAGTTGGTGATCCCTGAGCCTTTGCAATACAACTCTTAAGTGATTGGCATGTTCCTCTTCGACTTAGAGTAAATCAAGATGTCGTCAATGAATACCACGACAAACTTGTCCAGCTCGAGCATGAATACCGAATTCATGAGATACATGAAGTGGGCTGGTGCGTTGGTCAATCCAAATGACATCACCGGATACTCATAAAGTCCATATCTTGTGGAGAATGCAGTCTTCGGTATATCCTCGGCTCTTATCTTAATTTGATGGTATCCCGAGCGAAGATCTATCTTGGAGAAAACTTTAGCTCCCATCAGCTGATCAAACGAGTATGTCAATCCTCGGAAGAGGATACTTGTTCTTGATGGTCACGGCATTCAAAGGCCTATAATCCACACATAGCCTTAATGTCTTGTCCTTTTTCTTTACGAACAAGGCTGGGCATCCCCAGGGTGACGAACTTGGACGAATATATCCCTTGTCCAATAATTCCTTTAATTGCACCTTCAATTCTGCTAGCTCATTCGGCGGCATCCGATACGGCCTTCTTGATATTGGTGCTTGTTCCAGTGCTGTAACTCTATCTTAAACTCTACCGCTCGGTGCAGCGGTAAACCCGGTAAGTCTTACGGAAAAACATCGGGGTACTCACAAACTATAGGAATGTCTTCCAAACTTTTACCAATAATCTTATAAATCATGGGAGGAATAGTTTGAGAAGAAGTCAACTGAAAGCAATCTCGTCCGTGAAGAGGAGAATTCAAGTGAACTGTAAAAGCATCTATATCCAATACTGCCTTATGATACTTCATCCATCTCATGCCAAGAATCGCATCCAATCCTTGTCCGTCTAAGATTATAAAGGAGGTGGGATAATCCTTACGACCCAATTTCAATTGTAGCTCCGTAGTACTTTGATCTGCAAGTATATTACCTCCAGGCGAAGATATGAGATGTGGGTAAGTCATCTTGCATGATGGAAAATTATGTTTTTGAACATATCCCTTGCTGATGAAGTTGTGGGTTGCTCCCGAGTCAAATAAGATAATGGCAGCATGCTGGTTGATAGAGAACAAACCAGCCATAACTTGGGATCCTTTCGGGATTTTTTCGACGAGTGGTGCAGTTGACACGACCGGTCTTCATCTTCCCATATTTCAATGCATTCTTACGTCGACCAACTGCTTTCCTTTGAGGGTGTGTTGACAATCTCTGCTCTGTTGGTGCAACATAATCTTGAGCCAATTGTCCATGACAACCATCGTTATAGCATAGATGGTCGGCGGATTGTGGAGGTTGAGATAAGGAGCGTATACTTGATAGGTCGATTGGTGGACCGCTGAACAGGGAAACATCGGTTGCTGATACTCGAGGTGGCCGGTAAGAATTGGAATCTGCTAGCATAGGCTCGAGCCTCTTGTCTGTTGTAGAAGTGTGGACTAGACGATACTTGGGGGTACCTTACTTCCCTGTTCATTGGCTGCTCTCTTCTTAGCCTTCTCTTCTTGATGAACACGAATAGCATCCTCCATGAGTATAGCATCACTTACCAACTCATCAAAAATAACTCCTCGGTCCAAAACAAGCCGGGATTGTAACTTGGTAGTAAGTCCTTGCTTAAAGCATTCCTTCTTCTTGGCGTCGGTGTCCACATTCGAGGAGCATATTGAGCCAGACGATTGAACAACTTTGAATAGGAGTGTACGGACATATCACCTTGCTTCGGCGCTAGAAACTCCTTACGCTTTTGGTGTAGAATACCTTCAGAAATATGATGTTCACGAAAAGCCTTTATAAATTCTTGCCATAGTACTTGGTGACCTTCGGGAATCATGGCCGTGTAATTAGCCCACCATGCTCCAGGAAATCCTTCTAGTTGCTTTGAGCGGCAAAGATAGTCTTCGATATTACGTGCATGGTATGAGCTCCAACTTCGACTCGATAGTACGCAACCAATGGTGCGCTTCCGGAGGATCTCCCTCATCCGAAAACCTGGGTGGACCGGTAGTCGGGAAATCCGAATATGTAACGTGAACTGTTGGAGCATGCTGATCTTGACCACTAGCACTGTGGGGCCGTATTCTGAACAAGTTGCTCAAGAAGTTCCCGTTCCTCTTCACGAGACTCCAATATAGTGGCAATAGCTTGTGCCGGGGTAGATGGAGTTGATGTCGGCTCTCGAACATCTTGTTGGGAGCTTTCGGGATAGTTCCCTCTTCCGGTTTGTTCCATTACGTTATAAAACTTGGTATTAGTATCATCGATCCAAAATTGGGATATAAGGATACCAACGATACAACACGTTGAAGTTCCAAAGCACAAGCGAGTGTATAGAGAAGAGGTGCACTATCTCTCATTCCAACCCCGATTTACTTGTAGTACACACTTGTACGAGCATCTTTAATTTGTCCTTCTAAATCCATAGCTCTCATAGGACGCCTTGATAACTACACCTGATCATCCTTCTCTCCGATTGACTTTAATCATCCGTAGATGAAGATCTTGAATTTACCCATTCCATCGCCTTGGTGGAAGAGTTACTGTTTGCCTTCTATTTCACTCGCATAAACTTCTTCTTGTGCCATCCTTAGGAATCTAAATCTACACTACGATACCAACTAAGTATAAACCCAACTTTTATTATAGCACTCAATATGACATGATGCATGCTCTGCAGACGAACTATACGTACTATAGCATATAAAACTACAACGAATAGTTGGCACTTTCCCAAAACCCAAACGTCGAACAATTAGTAAAAAGTCTAACTATTCTACATCCTTATAGGGCTCCGTACTCTCTCGTATTCTAAACGCACTAAACGTGTTAAGTTTTGAAAACAAGCTTGTAATGATGAACTGTTGCCTCCGAAGCGCTCCGATATCAGCTGTGACATCCCCTCCGGGACACCCGGGAATCGGAACGGAGGGACACTCGACGAAGCGAGTTACAACGAGTGTATCATCTCATACAAGCCAACATATATACATCATGGTATAATACAACCAGGTTTTCGAAATACAAACATTGGTGCAGCGGAATTATAAATCTTATTGAAGTTTAACAACCTACGAGTATTGCAGCGGAAACTTGTACTTTATACAACAAAACACTATTAGACGATCAACATGATGCACCGAGCCCTTCGTACATCACGGTCCTTCCTCTTCACGACGCCGGGATCCGTTCCCATTGGTGGGAACCACCCTCGGAATACTCCACTTCGGGAACTACCATACTAGTCTGTGGAAGTGCGACTCGATTCTTGAAAAGCATAACGAACAAACCACTGAGTATTCTAATACTCAGCAAGACTGACCCGTCAACATGGCACGCTAAGGCCGACGCCTAGTATGTAAAGGCTTTACGTCTGTGGGGTTTACTCCTTTGCGAAAACAGCATTAAAGGTTGAGTCCTTACTTTCGAGTATTTTAGCTCACGTTAAGTTCATTAACCTCTAGGTTTGCAGACTAACACTATTGCAATCAAGTTTGCAGGAAAAGATAAATTCCAACCAACGAGTCCTTTCATCCAACTTTCTTCATCTTTCACTTGATTAACTATGATGTGACACGGTGAACAAGCGGTGCTCATTACTGCGAGGAACAGCGATTCGAATCGATTTCACCAGCTGGGAAAACCCGTATACACGGCGTATACGCACCCCATTGGTCGCATACGACAACCTTTCACGCTAACTCCCGATAGTGGCCGGGTTAGTCTCCCATCCGCCCGAGAACACAGGGACCCCACGCGATACCCGTCCTCGACGTTATCCGTGAGCGACCACCCATTCCTCTCCCTTTGAGACATGAGGCCTCGCCTCATTCTCCGGCCAATTAGGGGATGAGCTTCGTCCAACCACCGAGGCAATTAGGTTACATCGGCTTCCTGGCCCCATAAACACCGGTATGTAAATCGGTACGTTCAATACTTGCTCAGCGGGGCCAACAACGGTACGGTCCTTGATCGACACGAGACGGGGCTACCACCTTGCAAGACCTCGTCTTTGCCCTTTCTCCTACAGGACCCGTCCGATCTCAATTTCATCCCCATCTTCATCTTTACTTTCAACTTAAAAGACATCAATCAACTTAAAGCCTCCATGCTTTAAGATCGGACCATAACGACTCGCGAGTGTGCTCGGCACCACTCGACTTCTACCGTAGCCACTGTGGATTAAGCGTAGCAACTATCGAGATACAAAACCAACATGGGATAAACAAGTAACATAGGAATTCTACTCATGCATCTAGGGTGTCAAGCAATTCTCGTAACCTAATGCACAATCACGACACAATTAACTATGATAAAAGAAAAGACTTTAAAAACATAGGTGGGATGCACCGGGGCTTGCCTTGATTCGAGTCGGGGTTAACTTCCTCGATGTCTTGGTCGACTTGAAGCTTCAGTCTCCTTTCTCGACCTCGGACGGAACCTCGATCACGCCGGAACCTAGGTCGACCAACAATATGCAACCATGCATGCATGAATGTACATGAGATGATGTGCAATGATTGAATTAACCAAGGGCATTAATTAGCCATTAATCATTACTTAAGTTCATTACTTTGCAATTAGTAATTAACAATTAATCATGTTCGTTAAGCAATAAGTAACAATTGATCATGCTCATTTATTATTGCTTAACCAAGGTCATTACTTAAAATTAATCATTATCATGTTCATTAATTAACGATTAACCAGATTCATTCATTAATAATTAATCACGTTTTTAAACAACAATTATAATTGCTTAACGACATGTGATAACACTTAAGTTATTAATGCGGGATCACATGAAATGACGGTGTTTATGTTGAATTTTGAAAAACAGTTTTCACAAACACTTACGTATGCAGTATCTCTAATTTTTAAAGAAATTTATTTTTCAAAAACAAATAATAATTAGCATAAAAATAATAGGTTATATTAACTAAAGAAAGGTACTTAATTAAACTATGAAATTATAATTTCTCAAAATAGGTATTTGAATTCATAAATAAATAGAGAATAATTTTATGAATCCAAAGAACTTTGTTTGGCATTTTTCTGATTTTTGTGGAATTTTCTATGAATTTTCGAAGTTTGAAAAGAATCTGAAAATGAATAAATTCGAAAAAAGATTTATGAGCTATTGGGCCGAAAGGCCAGGCCCAACTGGATCCAAGGCGGCCCAGCGTCTCGGACCCGACTCGGCCCGGTGGCCGCGCGACCCAACTCTAGGAACACCACGGCCATGGCCGTGGTGGCTGAGCGCGACGGCGCTTGGCGGAGTTGACCAGTCGGCGACCATCCGCGACGGGAAAACAACCATAGGGCCGGCTCGACATGAGGATTCCGTGGGTGGGGTTACCGGCACCGGAAGATGACCGGAGCGGTACCGGCGGCGAGATGCGGACGGAGGAGATGTTCGGCGACGACGGGTGCTCCCGTGGTGGACCAAAAGATGAATGGCTTCTTGCTAGAGCTTCACAAGAGCACGACGAAGACCGCCATCGAGTCCTTGGAGGCTAGAGATGGCCGGAACATGATGCGCATCGGCGAGGGCATGCGGCGGCGGACGAAACTCCAATAACTCGACCAATTTCCGTCGATCTTGGGGGTGGACGACCACGTGAGCTAGATAGGCCGAGAGGGAAGCGTGTTGTGCACCTTTGGAAAAAGGAATTGGAGGAAATCACGCACCGGAGCGAGGAAATTTCGGAGATGCGGCCGGGGTCGTCGGGAGTTGCCGGAGGTGGAAAAGTAGCTTCGATCTCGGGCTCTAGTGCGGGGAAGCTTGAATTGACGCCATGGAGAGGCTGGAGCGGCCCCGTGCGGAGCGGGCGGGTGGTGGTGGCTCGTCGGGAGCTGGCCGGAGGCGGCCGGACGGCGGAGGACCGGGAGGCGGACGGGTTGGTGTTTCAAAGAGGGAAACCGAGAGGGAGAGAAAGGGAGCTACGGCTCGGGCTTTAACCAACGGCGGGGAAGGTTGAGGCGGTAAGGAACGGCTCTGCGTGGCACGGACGGAGAAGGGCACGCAGCCAAGAGCTGCCAGCGCGGCCTGGTCGAGCGGCGGGGAAGTCGGTTCTGCAGAGAGAGGAAGAAGAAAGGGATTTGGGGGCTGCGGCGATTTTACATAAACACCCTCGAACTTTTGGTTAATTGGAAAGCATACTTCCGGCACTCGAAAAATTCCGCGAAAATTCAGGGAGGTATTTGAAAGTATTTTAAGCACTTTTCTTTTTAGGTCCAGGTTAAGATTCCAAACTGTTTTCGAAATAAAAATTCCAAGATAAAATTAATAAAACAAGCTTTGTTATTTCTTGCAATTAATTTTACAAAGCAAAACAATTGCACGGGATTTTCATAATTCTTTATTTAGTATGTTCAAGCATTATAAAATATTAAACATAGTTTTTCTTCTTATTTTATTTCTTTTTAAGCATTTCTTTTATTCCTTAGGCTGATTTGATATTTTATGTGCATTTCTTCTCACCAAAAGTAGATAGTTTCACGGATGCACATGATGACATGATGATGAATGACATGAAATGCATGTTTATTCTTTAGGGTTGTTACATCCCCCTCTCGGTCATTAGGAGCGAAGCTTGGTTTTACTTGAGCAACGCGAGCCCCTTTGCGGCTCTACGCTTCGTTTTGTTGTTTCAGACACCCCTTTGCCTTTTTGTTGTTTCTTTTTTTAAAACTCTTTGCTTCTTTCTCTTTTTTTATTATCATAGAATGGTACAAACTCAATGAATGGATGCACTCACACAAATAAAACAGCAACACTCATTAAGGTTCCAACTAAAGCACCACTGCCTTTAGGCTCAATCAACAATGTTCTATTCCTTTTTTTTTTTTTGGTGCGACTTTTTTATTCCTTTTTTTCTCCTAACACAAGCCACAAAATAGGACACTTCTCTTTTTTTCACATGACACAAGCCCAAAAAGAAACAGGAATCTTTTTTAAAACCAGGGACAAGCATAACTAAGTTTTGTTTTAACTTTTTGACTCATGCTAGACAATAGACTCAACAAATCACACCTCGAACTAGACAAAAGAGTGAAGCAAACTAAGACCGGTGACACAATGACAATCCGAAGGACTAGAATTCGGAAACGCAAACCAAACTGAAAATTGCGAGGCACAAAGGGGATATAGGACAACGAGATACACAACGAATAACTATTTTTTTAGGGCAATTTTACGGAGTTTAAGACAAAACAAAATAACAAGGATAGGGGAACCTGACGGTGTACACGAAGCTACGATTACCACTTGATGTGTACTAGGGGTGTCCCGATCTTTCGAAAGGTTTCAATAAATAGCGATTTGGCGGAGGATTGACACAAATCGATCCGGCTTCCGAACAACATGTTCCAAACCCCGCAATCGCAGCACCACGTCTCCTCCGGTTATCAACCGTGCAAGCACGATTGACCTCGCCAAGAAGGCTAATCCTTACCTGCGAATTGAAGAACACAAGCAAGAACAAGATAGAAGCAATCAAATTGTAAATATATGATTAAATTCACGAGTTGGGGTCCCACAAACCGACGAAACGACAAAAGCTGTTCTTGACGAGAATAATCTAAGCAAAACCCAAACTCTAAGGAAGGCGCGGTGGCTGCTTATGAAGTCCCTAGGGTCATGCATCCTCCCCTGGACGCATCCCTAAGTGGGCTCAACAAAATAGATGGCCCAAAGGCCAAAACACGGTGGTGCAACACGGGACAGTTTATGGATGTCTTTTTATTTCGACAATTCCCGACGACTCGAGAGGAATTTGGACATGAGACCAGCACCAATGGAAAGGTTATCAAATTATTTGTCCATTCATATAAAGAACGTCCCAAACGGACTTTACATGCGACCGAGCATCCGTTTTAGTCCAGGCTATTTACGGACTCCGAAACAGACTCGAAGTCGACTTCGTTTGGGCCTCCAACTTGACATGGACGCCCTTGCTGGCCCTCCACGCCTCCAGCCTCATCCTTAACCATATTATCATCATCCCCATGGTTCCTAACAATAATTAACTCATTAGGTAGTAATATATTCTCAATTATAAATAAAGAGATCATTAGGAACATGCTCACCCGTAAATTCAATTGTTGTGCTCTAGTTTTTGTCCTTGAATTATGTATGTGTATTGGAGGAGTGTTGGTTATATCCGAGGGTGTGATGTCCTCATCGGAAGGTGTTGATTGTAGGCCGCCCTAGGATTGCGAAGTATGGGTAATTTAATCGACCACGTCGAAGGTGACAAATTATGTTCTTGGATTGCTTGCGTCACCGAAGGATACTTGTCAACTTTATCTTTCTGCGGGCTCCACTCTTTTTCCTCAAAAGTCTGTATAGCGGCACGTTTGATGGTTCCAAGTCTTGGTCTATGTACCCCATCCTTAGCAATGATCCATGGAAGATTATGTCTACCTAGTCTGCCATTATCAACGAGTACTTTGTCTATTCGCCATTTGTCCGTGTGCTTTGATTACAAAAGCATCCGAGTGTAGTTAGCTTTTCAAGTCAATATTAGCTTCGGTGAAGGTGATGGGTATGTGGGACCATTTTGATTTCCTAATCGGACCTTCGACGAATATTGTGTTTACTAGCTTCGAAGTAATCTCTGCGATGCCTCTTGTTTTTGAAGTCCATGCCCGACCCGCTTTGAGATCATTCCAATGAACCCCTTTGTAGGCAATGGCTGAGCACAGTTGTCTTGCTTGCTTAGGTCTTCGATTGTGGATGGTGGCGGTGTTAGCGGCATCGAGTAGGCGATTCTGTTGTCCTATCTTGGTTGGTACTAAGGCGGAGGCTGCGGGTGATGGCCGGAGCCGAAGTAAGCGATCGAGTAGCAAGGCTGGGGTGGGTAGTAATGGTTACGGACACTTGGTTGCTATGATTGCTTGAGAGGGCCATGCGCTCATTGTTGTGTGGTTTATCTCCGCTGTCTGCTTGGAGCTGCTTCTTTTCGAGATCTAGTCTTCGCATTATCTCCTTTGTTTTCGAGACGAGTCTTGTGTTTTGTGCCCTACGTAGCCTTCGCGATAGATGCGATAAGGCTTTTTGCGCTGGTGCGTGTTGTTGCGACTGTTATAGTTACTTCCCATGTTGTCATTTTGTTTTTTCCTTGTGCTTGATTGTATTGACCTTGCCCATCATTACCTTCGCTTTGCTTGCTCTGTATGTTATTGATTGCTGCGTTTGGACACTCGTCCTAAGGCTTTGCTTTCTTGTTGTTTCTATCATAGCTGTGTTTGGGCTTCGTGAGATTGCTTCTAGTTCGAGGTGCGTCTTTTGTAGTCTGTCTCGACCGACGGTATTCCTCAAACTTGTTGCACATGTCTTGTATGGTCGGGGGCCTTTTCTTTGCAAACTTTGAACTCAAGGGGCTCGCGTGAAGCCCCGAACGGCGTACACGATCACCGGCTCTTCGAGCACTTTGGGGCACCGAGACTTGAGTGTTAGGAATCTCTTGTAGTAATCTGCAAGCGGTTCGTTCGGTTGTTGTGCGATGTTTCGAGATTCTCTAGTGCTTCCGAGGCTCCCCTAAACCCTCCGAAGTTTGAGATCACCTTGTCCCTTAGATTTTCCCAGCTGTAGATTGACTTTGGCTGCAGTGTGAAGTACCATGTTGAGGCCGGACCCTCGAGTGTGCATGCGAGATCTTGGCTAGCGCTACTTCATCTCTTGCTGCCGAGGTGATCGCTGCTTTATAGGCGATGAGGAATTGCCTCGGATCCGTATCTCCTCCGTATTTCGGGATCGTTCCCATCCTGAAGTTTTTTGGTTAGCTAGCTCTCTATAGCTCCTTTGAGAGGGGGAGTCCTTGTTTATGATGATGAGCCCTGGCCTCCTTATAGGCGGTACTTTCGCGCACGGAGTTTGTGTTTTCTTCGTCGGTGCTTGTGATTGGTTCGGGTTCGAGTCGCTCGGTATTGTTTTTGTTGTTGGCCTTGAGTGTCCGCTTTTTCTTGCTCTTGCCCAAAGTTTCTTGACTTCTCTTGCTAGCTCTGCGTGCTTGCACTTTTCTTTGAGCGGGGCTTCTTTCTCTTGCGGTAGTTTTTCCCCGAGTTCTACTTCGTGCATCGGCTTGCTTCTTGGTTCTTCGAGCGCTTGATTGTGCCTTCGAAGCTTCTCTACCTCGTTGGCCGGTGCTTCGTTGTCACCCGAAGTGTAGCTGTCCTCGAGGTCATCTTCCTCTTTGATTGTTAGCAATTTGCACTGTATTCGATTGTTTTGTCTTCGCTAGTGCCTTCGCCGCTTGCTGAGGCCGACGACCGCTCGAGTCGGAGTGGTTGTAGCCTCTCACTCTCATGTGATGGCCTTTGGTCTGTCTCGGCGCGCGTCGAAGTGGTTCCTGGTGATGTTGCTAGTAACTCTTGCGGTGCTTGGGCCACTGCGGCGGTTCTTGTGGACCTGGTCATCGTGAGCTTGTGCTTCGAGCTCACACACGGTGGGCGCCAATGTTGGTGTACAAAACGGCGAAGGTAAGGCTCACTTAGCACACCGAACACAAGAATGAGATATGCAAGATGGTAAGAACAGAACAACAAAATTCAACTCTAGCATAGGCGAAGTAAACCCGCCGATTACATGTGTCTCTTTACGGGTGACTCTTGGGATCCCTTTATAGTCCCAGGGAGCCATATCGTACATGACCATTCTACCCCCGGCCATCGCCCTCATTTCTACTAAGAGGCGGTAACTCTCGAGGGCAATCCGGAAAGCCGGCCAAGCACGCGTGATTCGCGGCTTAGCTAGCCACTAGCTAGGAGGCATTCCGACTCTGCGCTTTGCTCGGCCTTCGGTGCCCCGCTTGGCGCCGCTTCGCTCGACCCGGCGGTCGCCCGTCGGTCACGGGCCTTTGCCTCGGGGGCCTATTTCTTCATCGAGACCCTTCTCCACTTCGCCGCGGGACGCTGTCTGCTGCTCCCGTTGCTTCACTTCGCTTGTTAACCTGCGCATTCTACTTGGAGGCTCAAAGTTAGTGGCGGAAGGTAAATACGGGGTCCTCGGCGTTTGATCCAAGTGGGGCTCGCCCCGCGCTAGGCCCCGACACGAGAGGTCTTGCCCAAAGCCGGTCGGTGCTCGCTCATGCTAGAGCCAATCGTTTAGAAGGTACGATTGAAGAAAACCTTCATCGATGGAGGAAGCAGCTTGGACATCCTTTTTGCAAAGACTCTTCTCGAGCTTAGACTCTCGGTTGAAGACTTGTTGCCTAGCGTTTCATCGTTCCATGGCATTGTGCCTATCCAAAATAGTTATCTTTTGGGGCGGATTACTTTGCTAGTGACTTTTGGGACCGGGGAGAATTACGGAAGGAACTCATCACGTTCGAAGTGCCGGGATATAGATTCAACATACCATGCCATACTTGGCACACCGGCCCTTGCCAAGTTTATGGCGATTCCGAACTATCGGTACCTCATGTTGAAAATGCCGGCGCCTAACGGAGTCATGTCTTTTAGGACTAATATCAAGACTGCTTATGCTTGTGAGGTACATAGCGTTGAGTTGGCCAATAAGGCTAAGGAGTAGGAGCGCAAAGATGCCGAGCGAGGCTACTACGGTGTTAACTCGGCAACGAAGCGCCGCTTGAGGAAGAACCAGACGGGATGGTGGCCAAGGAGAAGCTCAAGTCGGATGCGGTGACTTCCAAGGCCATTTAGCTTGACCTTGCAGACCCCTCCAAGGTCACCCATGTTGGGGCTGACCTTGGGGACAAATAGGAAAGTGCACTCATTCTTTTCCTCTAGGAAAATAGGGACATCTTTGCAAGGCGGCCTTCGACATGCCGGGAGTTCATAGGGAGAAGATTGACCACGCACTGCTTGGTGCGTCTTGACGCGAAGCTCGATTAAACGAAGCTTCGAGAGGTTTGCTCAAGACCGCAAGGAAGCTATCAAGAAGGAAATTACTAGGTTGTTAGCTTCTAGGTTCATTAGGGAGGTGTATCATCCAGATTGGTCGGCTAATCCGAGTCCTTGTACCTAAGAAGAATACTAAGAAATTGAGAATGTGCGTTGATTATACTTGCTCTCAACAAGACTTGTCCCAAAGACCCTTTTGCGCTACCTCAAATCGACCAAGTTGTTGATTCAACCGCTGGCTGTGAACGTCTTTGTTTTCTCGATGCTTACTCCGGATATCATCAAATTCCTTTGTAGATTGAAGACCACATTAAGACTGCTTTTAGCACCCCCTTTGGAGCCTACTTGCTATATAACCATGTCGTTCGGTCCGAAGAACGCTAGCACAACTTACCAACGAGATATGCAATGCTTGTCTTGATTCTTAGATTGGTCGGAACGCCGAGGCCTATGTAGACGACATAGTGGTTAAGTCCTAGAAAACTGAAGATCTTCTCGGTGACTCGGCGAGAGACCTTTAGCAATCTGCGAAACTTTTCTATGAAGCTTAACCCGAACAAGTGTGTGTTTGGTGTTCGGTCTAGGAAATTACTCGGGTACTTGGTATCTTGGCGCGGTATTGAGGCGACTATAGAGACGATTCGGACGATCATCGACATTTGACCTCCCGAGTTGTTTAAAGGATGTGTAGAAGTTGAGTGGTCTGTATGGTCGCTTTAAGCCGTTTCATCTCAAGACAGGGAGTTAGAGGTCTTTAGTTCTTCAAACTGCTCAAGAAGCGAGGATAAGTTTGAGTAGACGAGATGAAGCTCGAGCTACGTTTGATCGGATCAAGGGATATTTGAGCAGCCCACCAGTCTTAATACCACCGGAGCTCGATGAAACTTTTCGGTGATATATTTCAGCAACCATTCCTGTGGTGAGTACGGTTCTAGTAGTTGATCGACGGGAAGAATGTCGACTTCGGTTAGTTCGGCACCCGGTCTATTTTGTCGACGAGGTATTGATTGAATCCCTGCACGGTATCTATAGATCCGAAGCTTTAACATTATTTCCAAGCGCACTCGATCGAGGTTAAGACTAGTTTTGCAATTGGAGATGTGGTTCGGAATCGTGAGACAATTGGTGCACCCGATCGAGGTTAAGACTAGTTTTGCAATTGGAGATGTGGTTCGGAATCGTGAGACAATTGGCCAAGTCGCCAAGTGGGTCGTTGAGCTTGGCTAGTACGAGATTACCTTCTCTTCAAGAATGGCGATCAAATGGCGAGGCTTTGGTCGATTTCTTCATGGAGTGGTTAGAGACGCAAGTCCCACTAGCATTCAGAATTTGGAATATTAGGAGATGTTCTTTGATGGGTCTCTACGGCTTTTAGGCGCGGGGGCTAGAGTGCTACGATAACTCCGCAAAAGGATCGGTTGAAGTATGTGCTTCGGATGCACTTTCGGGCACTAAATAATGCGGCGGAGTATGAAGCTTTGCTTCATGGCCTTCGCGTGGCAATTTCGCTCGGCACTAAGCGCCTGGATGTTTATGGTTACTTGATGCTAGTCATCGATCGGATTAATAAAGTATGGGATGCGCATGACGATCACATGATGGCATATCGACGGGAGAATCGGAGGTTGAGAACAAGTTTGATGGGTTATGTTTTTCTCATGTTTTGCGTCGGAATAATTCTGCTGCGAGATGATTTAGCCGAGGTTGGGTTCTTCGAGACAAGCGGTACCGCCTAGAGTATTTCTTCGATTTTGGATAAACCTTCCATCAAGATTGCACTGAAGCTTGCTACTCCGGACGTACTGGACTGGTGGAGTGACCCTATAAGTGACACAAACCGGTGGAGTGGTCTTGGAACCAGCGCGAGACCGGTGGAGCGGTCTTGGGAACAGAAGCAGTTGTTGATGCGATCTCGGGAGTAGAAGTCATGGTGGTTGACATTGGTCGGCGCACCACTGTATATTGAATATTTGCGGAACGGAGTAGTTCCGGAGAATAAGACCGAAAGGCATAGGCTGGAGATCGGAGCGCGGAGTTATTTGTTGTGACACCCCTACCTGCAAAGCAAGAGGGATTGTCGCACATGACCGCATTGGGAGACATTCGACGAAGCGAACGTCATTGCACATACATCAATGATACATCCACAATTTACATGAACATGTTTAGATACGTGAGTGACATATTTTACATCCGAAGTTCAAGTTATTAATATACATAGAGTTCAAAATTCAGATTTACAACACATTAATATACAATGAGCGGAAGTGTAAAGATAATCTCGACAATAGTTGCCTAAAATGTAACACATCAAGCCCGTAGATATGCCCATTCTTCTCGACAATCTCACCTGCACAAAAATGTTAACAACAAAGCCACGACTATCTAATATACTCTGCAAGTCTTATCCGACAAAAATGGTTTCTAAAACCGACTCCTAATATGTAGGGGGTTGACCGGGCTTGCTGGATATTGCCAAAAACAGCACATGTTTTCAAGTCTACAATCCATATTTTAGCCATATTAAGAGGGTTGTGACATAAACATAAATTCTCATGGCCGACCGCGCTGCCCCGAACCTCCTCCTCCGCTACGCGAGCCACCTCCGACCGCCTCCCCGCCACCTTCCCCCATCCTCCATCGATTCATCGTGAACCTGGTCGTGCCGGCCCGGTAGTGGCGGCGGTGGCGGACATGGAGCCGTGGTCCATGGCAAGAGTGGAGAGAGGCAATAGACAATAAGCCGACAATGACAAGTGGGTCCCCTTTGCCAAGAGAGAAGTAGGGGTCTAAATTTAGTTTTGCTGCTGGAGTTAAGACTGAAATTTGAGCCCTCAAATATACATGCCAGCTCTCAAATGATCATGACCAAGTAGGGTCTTTCATTTGAGAGCTCTGCTGGAGATGCTCTAACCCCAAACCACATGTCCCCGTCTGCAAACCCCAATTTGTGGGCGAGATGCAGCGTGGAGTGCACCTTAATTCTAAGCTGGCATGCTAGGCTGCAGGATGGTGGAATTTGGTAGTAGCAATCGAACCTGGTTTGTTGATTCATTTGGCTACGGCGTGTCTAGGAAAGCCATGAGGTGTATGAGGGCTTGTTTTCTCCACACGAACACTAGCATAAGAATCATATCATTTTTATGGATGCTCGCATAAAGGATCTCATTGTCATTGTTATTTTAATTGCAGAGTTTTCTAGGGGTCATGTGAAAAAGCTGGGCACAACTTACGTTTCGAGCACAAGGATGGTGCCTGTCACCGGAAAGCTTGTTTGCATCTTCTTTGCTTTAAACATGCCCCTTGTATGTAATGTAGCCTGAAATTTAATTCTATGCTCTTCAAAATGTATAAAGGCCAAGAAATCAAGAAGTTAGTTTTATCATGGACTGCGGGTATAATTCTTTTCTACGAGTTGAACATTTGATACCTATAATGACAAATGAGTATTATCATGTTGTTTTTAAAAACCAAGTGATGCATAATTATAATAATATGATTTTGTTTATCACGTGCGTGTTGCCGTGCATTATGCTAGTGATAGTTAAGGGATGAGCTTGAGTATTATGCCACTATATTGGGACGAATGGAGTAGTTCATATAACATAGTGTGCAAAAGGAAAATCTAAGCAACATATCTTATGAGAATCAACTTCGTGAGAGAACTTCAATCTAGGCCATATAATCTTGATCCAAGGGGCGCATAGAGAAAGGTGGGAGGGAGAATTTGCTAAAGTATGATTAAGTGAACGGTGATTTTACAAACCCCCTCCACTTGAATTCATGCGTCCCATTAGATCAAGATTATGTGATACACATTAGAGTTCTCACACGAAGCTGGTTAGTATATATTGCCTAAGGCTATCTCTAAGGAACACCCCAAAAGGCCACCCATATGCAAAATGGGTTTAAAATCACAAAATACTGCTTCCAGCGGCTCACCCAAACACGCTCCCCATTATGTAGCGTGTACGATGAATTGATGCAAATGTGCATCGGCTCCTCCCGGACCCGGGGGCACTCGAGAACGGAACGGAGCGAAAGCCTTCGAGCCTCCGCAGGCGACGAAAAGTGAGGGCAGCGACGACGGCCCCCACGCTCTTCGGAGCGGCGGATCCGCGAGCTCCGGCACCACGCCTCCGAGAGCGGACAGCACGGCGGCTGCCGCCGTTCGGCGAGTCCTCCCATGCCTACTTGTTACGTCGCGGGCAAGCAAAAGGAGGGAGGAGTGATCACGCGTCGCCGATCGTGGAGTTGTTAGAGCGGACATTGAGGCAAGGGTGGCGGCGGCCAAGCACGGGCGAGCACGAAAAGACAACGACGGTCGCCGTAGAAAAGGACCGGCCACCGAACCGATATTTAGGTCATTGGTTGGAGACACACTTTTGCATTGGGAGCTTGGGACTCTTCGAGCCCAGTGATCGCCCATTTGGGCTTATGGGTAGCCTAAGGGCCCCTTTGTTTGCCCTCCAGATTATGGAATCCGGATTCTATAATCCAAAAGCTGAAAAGAAAGGGCTGAATTTTGATTCCGGATTCTATAATCTAAGCATCCCGATTCCATAATCGGCAATCGGCTACACCCGGATTTTGTTGGATTATGGCACAAATATTTACGATTTGCCATTGTGGCCCACTTGTAAGTGACTGTAGTTGGGATGTGGAATCCAAACAAACAAACATCCCTCGGATTTTAAGACTTAGATTCTTACAATCCCAGATTCATAGGGGTGAAAACGGGACGGGAAAATATCCGTCCGTCAGAGATTCGAAGATCGAAAAAGTAAATATAGCCAAATATCCGACATCATCCGTATCCGAATCCGAGTCCGAGAAAAGCAAGCGGGATACGATATGGGATGAGTATTATCCATCCGAAATCCGAAATTATTATAATTATTTAGATATACATGATTATAAATAAAAAATATGATCACAAATATCTACATTTAATGTAAATAGTAAATAAAATTATTTTATTCCCTATATATTAGTGATTAATATCTCTAATTTCACTTTAACTACACTTCTACATTGTAATTTTTATCCTTACGAATCTTATAATAATATCCAGTCTCCGACACCGACTCCTAAATAAAAATATGGGACAAGATATGGGATCGACAAATAGTTATCCGGCACTATCCGCTCCGACTCCGGATCCGAGAGAAAAATACGGGACAAGATGGGATGAGCGATATCCGCCGTATCCGATCCGTTTTCACCCCTACAGATTCCATAATCTACAATCCATAATCTAAAATCCACAATCTCAAGATGAAACAAAGGGGGCTAAGGGTGTGTTTGGTTGGGCTTTTTACTGCTTTTGGCTTTTTAAAAAAGCCGATAGGCCAACCAAAGGGATTAGCTGCCAACAAAAGCCAAAGTCAAAAACAGACTTTTTGCTAGTTCATTTTCGAAAGTAGGTGTGGAGGTGCGTTTTCGGCTTTGGCTTTCACAAGTTTGAAGAAATGAGCTACATATGCATATGTATGTATGCATAATACATGTAATATATACGTTATATGACTTTTCTTTATTTATATACATATATCTTATATAAATATTATGTGTTTATATATATACATATATGTTTATATGTATGAATATATGTTTTATTCCTATGTATATTTATCTATTTATGTATATGCATGTATATATATGTTATATTATATATATGATATAAATAAATATATAAATATAAAATATATTATACATATATTTTAAATATATATGTATATGTTTGTATATGTACATATATTTATATATTTATTTATATATATGTATATATATGTTATATTATATATATGATATAAATAAATATATAAATGTAAAATGCATTATACATATATTTGTACGTATATATGTACGTATATATGGTAATAAGTAGGGTCTGCTAGTAAATTTGAAAGGAAAAAGTCTATTTTACTCCCCGAACAATCAACTTTGTTCAAATTACACCCGAACAAAATCTTGACTCACTTTACTCCCTCAAACTATTTAAGTTGGTACAATTTACTCCCTTATACAATTTCTCTTTTAGATTTCTCTTTGTACTAGCTAAGTTTAGTGCTCAAATTTTGCACAATGATAGTTTTCATTGAACCTTACATTAAAAAAATATAATATACATTTTAAACATATATTTTATAATTTAATAGCATCAAATATCATATTAATCATACATGTCTAGAATTGTATACAAAATATTCTTAAAAAATATAGAATATTTTCATTTATATAGAGAATGGTACCATCTATTATCATGCAAAATTTGAGCTTCAAATTCAAAGCGTACAAAGAGAAACAAAAAAGAGAAATTGCATAAGGAAGTAAATTGAGCCAACTTAAATTGTTTGAGGTTGTAAAGTGAGTCAAAATTTTGTTCGGGGTGTAATTTGGACAAAGTGAATTGTTCGGGAAGTAAAATGGACTTAGCCACAACTTGTTTTACCAAACGGCTTTCGACTTTCTCACGACTCAAAACTTATATCTACTTTTTTGTTTGAGGTTGTAAAGTGAGTCAAAATTTTGTTCGGGGTGTAATTTAGACAAAGTGAATTGTTCAGGAAAGTAAAATGAAATTAACCACAATCTGTTTTACCAAACGGCTTTCGACTTTCTCACGACTCAAAACCTATATCTATACAAAGAGAAACAAAAAAGAGAAATTGCATAAGGGAGTAAATTGAACCAACTTAAATTGTTTGAGGTTGTAAAGTGAGTCAAAATTTTGTTCGGGGTGTAATTTGGACAAAGTGAATTGTTCGGAAGTAAAATAGACTTAGCCACAACTTGTTTTACCAAACGGCTTTCGACTTTCTCACGACTCAAAACCTATATCTACTTTTTTGTTTGAGGTTGTAAAGTGAGTCAAAATTTTGTTCGGGTGTAATTTAGACAAAGTGAATTGTTCAGAAAAGTAAAATGAAATTAGCCACAACTATTTTACCAAACGGCTTTCGAGCTTTCTCACAGCTCAAAACCTATATCTACTTTTTTCACAGCCCACAACCCACGTCAGTTTTTCCACAGCCACGATCCAACCAAAGAGTACCGTTCCGCCGTTCGGAATATAGGGTGCACAGGTGAAACGAGAGGCTTAACCGTCTGAACAGTGGGCGCCCTCCTCCTGTGTGGGGTTCATCGTCCTGCCTCCTCCGAAGGAAGCGGCTGCCTGGCGAACGGATAGTGAGCACGAGCGGCGCCGGCGGCTGTCGGAATGGCGGCGCCGCCGAGGGCGTGGAAAGCGGAATACGCTAAGTCTGGGCGGGCTTCGTGCAAGTCGTGCCGGTCCCCCATCGCGAAGGACCAGCTCCGCCTCGGCAAGATGGTCCAGGCTACCCAGTTCGACGGATTCATGCCCGTCCGTAACCTCCGCTCCATCCCCGTCTCCCCATTCGCTCCGCCTCCAGTGATTGCTTGATCTATTTAATAAATCTCGCTTAATCTTTGAGGGTTCGAGAGGGTAGGGTTTAGGACTTCTTCGCGTACTTGATAGGTTTTATGGGTTAGGTTTGGATGCGCATGCAATGTAGGTTGCATTGGATCGTCAGTGCTCCGGTTTTGAAGGAATTTGTTGTGTAAAATCTGCGGGTTCTGATGTGTGATAGAGGTATGACATTTCATATGTAAAATCTGCGGGTTCTGGCAGCTGTTTATTTTGATTTCTACTGTTCGTGATGTAGGCATAGTTGTTTAGCGTGATTTTGTAGCATTTATGAAACGAATACATTCTAGATTGTGATGCTCGTGGTGCATTGGATTGATGGTGTATCCATTTTTCCGATTGACTCTGCGATTGAGATGTGCAAGATTATTCATGGGAATATAAGGCAATCCATCGGGATAACTTTTTGAGCGTCATTTTGCTTTCGTCTCATCCATTTGTCTTACTAGGATGGTCAGCATTATTTTTTTTCTCTGACACTTTGTTTACGTATTGGAATGAGATTGCAACATGTCTGTTTATGATGTTTTTATTTCCTTTCAGCAGTACCTCAAAGTGGAATAATTTTGCTTTTGTTGGCGGTAGAGCTATTTGGTCCCCCTGTCTGTTACCTATGAAAATTTATACCCCCCTTGTTTCTTTTTTCCAGATGTGGAACCATGCCCATTGCATTTTCAGTAAGAAAAACCAGATAAAGTCGTAAGTTACTCTTTTACTTGTCCTTGATCTGATGATTAACTCTTGGAATAGTTCAGTTTTCAACTTATGAGTACAGACTTTTGAATTTTGATCCTGATCCTGATTCTCTATATGCAATCAGTGTTGATGATGTTGAGGGAATAGATGCACTTAGATGGGATGATCAGGAAAGGATAAGAAACTATGTTGGAAGCGCCTCAGCTGCTACGAGTTCTACGGCTGCTGTTCCTGATAAATGTAGTATCGAGGCTGCGCCATCTGCTCGTTCTTCATGCAGGCGTTGCAATGAAAAGATTACAAAAGGAACGGTCTGTATATGTTGTTTAATTGATTCCATGTATCTTCAGTTATTGTGGAAGTATCATTATTACTGAATAATACAATGACTGTTTTTTGGCCATGAATTCTATAGTTATTATAACTCTGTTCATGCCTTTTTTTCATCTCAAAGCATTGTCATGAACATAATAATGTTTAAATGGTTAGCAGCCTTTAAAGATTGCATTTATATGTATGCAGGAATTCCTGTTTTATGAACATAATGCGGCAGCATACAGTAGAAATCCCTACACATCCCATTATCTTCTTTTTTTTTAAACGCAGGAGAACTGTGCTTTATTGTATTAGAGAGAAAAATAGAGGGTCCCCAACATGATCCTCACTCATACGGGGACCAAATACTTGATCTTTGGAATGCTGCAATGTTTGAACTTGGTCTGTGCAATCTAGGGCTTCTGTATGTACCATAATACCAAACAACATACATCAACTTGCGGATAGTGCCAAAGCTTTTATTATATTATTGTGTTGAAATCTTGGATAACTATAAAATCGGAAGTAACTAACCTGCCTTTTCTTATGTAAAGTGTCTAGCCCTACATTAGGAGAATGAATTCTTGCTGATGTGACTACTGAGTGCTTTTCTGTCCAGAATGTAATGACCAAACTACTGGGTCTAAACTATCTGTTTTAATAGGTTCGTGTTTCAGCTAAGCTTGAGGGTCAAGGTTCTAAAGGTCTGCCATGGTATCATGTCAACTGTTTCTTCGATTTAGCTCCATCCGCAACTGTTGAGAAATTCTCAGGCTGGGAGACTCTGTCAAGCGAGGATAAAGGGACTGTTCTTGATCTGGTTAACAAAGGTATTGGCAACAAAGGTGATGAAACATATAGATCAGAAATGCCTTTGCCTTGCTTTTCTTTCAATACTTTGCAATCTGACTTGTTTATTTTGGGTGTCCAGAAGAGACTAAAGGTTCGAAGCGCAAAAATGGCGAAAACGATATGCATGGCTGCAAGGTGCCCAGGATAGATGGAAGTATATCAGAAGGCGCAGCACAAAATAAAGGAAAAGCTGTCGAACCTGATTCCAATGCTAGTTCTGCTGACCTCCAACAAAAGCTTAAAGAACAAAGTGACACACTTTGGAAGTTGAAAGATGAACTTAAGAAGCATGTATCAACTGCTGAGTTGAGGAATATGCTTGAAGCTAATGAGCAAGATTCATCTGGACCAGAGAGGCACCTATTGGACCGTTGGTAACATTCATTCTGTTTATTCATTTCAGTATTGTTTGTGTAAATGCCAGTCAGTCTTTAGATATTACTAATAGTGACTACGATAGCGGGGCTTCAGCTCAGCTGTGCCAAATGTTTTCAAAGCTACATTCTAAATCCATGACCCCTTCTTTATGTTATTATGGCTATTATTTCAATCTCTTCATTACCCAGGATGGGCACTAAAATAAGTCTTCTGATTTGAATATGTACTCATTACCTTCAAAAGATCGACACACTGCAGAAGATCTAATGTAGTGACAACTTCCACAGCTCAACAATACTGTTACAAATGCAGTACAACAACAATAACAACAAAGCCTTTTATCCCAAGTAAATTGGGGTAGGCTAGAGATGAAACTCATAGAGAATGCAAATAGGAGGAATGGCCAAGTTGTGTCACAAATGCAGTAGAACAAGAGAAAATACTAACAGAGATCAGGAATTGTGGAAGGGAAATTAGGACTCTACTGACATGTTGATTTGCAGAATAGGTAGCAGCGTTATTTTCTGCACTGGTTGCACGAGGTAGAATTGAAAAATAGACTTAGAGGTGGAAATAGTAGATCAGGCAGCATCCACACCAGAGCTCGCATGATGTCTATCATATAAATTTAGGCATTGTCTTGTCACGATTTGATGTGGAATGGACGTCCATACGGCTGGCGCAGCTTGATGTAGATGTGCTTTGTTGGCCAATCTCTTCCTCATTATTTTTTTAATAAACCTGGCTATGGCTAAAATACATCTGCTAGGCTGTATTGTGTTGTCTAGGTATCTGCCATGAGTGCCTAGGTGCTGTGCAGCACACATGCCACAAAAACTATGCTCTACACTTACATATGTGCACTTCAATGTGTTCTGTCCCGTGAATTGAAAGGGCTATTAGTCTATTACTAGGTCGATACATTAGATATCAGTATGTCTGTATGTGCTAGAAACAAATTTGTCACTGATCACGTTGATCTGTGTTGAGCATCGATCTTCTTTTTTCCACATGGAATTCAGACACTTGACTTGGTATTCAGCTAACTTGACTAGTTTTTTTTTCCTTGGCAGTGCTGATGGTATGCTATTTGGAGCATTGGGTCCTTGTCCAGTCTGTTCTGGCTCCCTCTACTATTATAATGGTCAATACCAGTGCAGTGGTAACGTGTCAGAGTGGTCCAAGTGTACATACTCTTCAATGGAACCTGTACGCATTAAAAAGAAGTGGCAAATTCCTGATGGAACAGAGAATGAGTTTCTTATCAAGGTATGCCTAATGGAAGGTACCTTGATCTTAATGCTTGTTTTCTACAGTGGTTGATATATGCATACCTTGCAGTGGTTCAAGTTGCAAAAGGTTAAGAAACCAGTGAGAGTTCTTCCCCCCATGTCACCTGAGAAATCTGGAAGTAAAGCAACTCAGCGAGCTTGGTTACTCTCTTCTGACGGATTGGATAACCTAAGGTTTTCTATTGTGGGACAATCCAAAAAAGTGGTAGTAAGTAGTCCCCATTAACTTTTTACTTGCTGCAGCTATCTCTAAGATTTTGGTTTAATTTGTCTGATACTTTTTTTCTTTGTTTTTATCCTTGAATCCTGTTTATTTGCAAGTAGGTGCTATGGCTATCCTGTGTGTTTGAGTAAAAACATCAGGTGCTGTTATGTTAATTTGTAGGTGCTATGGCTATCCTGTGTGTTTGAGTAAAAAACATAAGGTGCTGTTATGTTTTGCATGAGTTGCATCAGTGAAACCTGTGCTAATTTTACCGTACCAGTTGCATCAGAAGAATGTTTTGCATTCATCAGCCACAATACAAGTTTCATAGTAATGATGAATGTTTTATTTTTTAAAGTCTTTACTGCCACATTATCAAGAAACAAGTTATGTGATCAATGCATCTTGTATTCATGTGAGAACTGAAAGGGGGCTTGGTTGAATTGACTCATGTGAATTGTGATCTGGCGCTATGTACACATATCTAGATTTGAAAGGTCTATTCTTTTCTAAGTTGGATATTTCATTTAATTGTTGCAGGATGAATGTATTCAGAAGCTCAAACTCTCTGGTGCCCACTTCCATGCCAGGGTTACCAAAGGTCTGTTTCTATTCTATTCCCTGCTCTGCATGCTGTCTATAATTTGCAGCTTAGACATATGAACTTTTCTTATTTGATTTGTTTGCATTGGAGCCGAGGAATTGCTTGATGAAATAAATGACTGGGGTAGATCATTATATCTTCAAGTTGCAATACAAGTTTAGACAATGTCATATTTGTTGTTATGTGACTTTGTATGCTCCATGTTGGCTGCCACTGTCATTGAGTCCTCTGAATTGAATGATATTTTTCCTCCAAACTAAAGTGAGCTGGAAGTCTGGTTAGTCCTAGTGCTCGCTTTAAATACTCGTCCTGCCACCACCTAGATCTTCATCACTTGCAATCTGCGTGGAGCACCCAAGGTCATAGAATAGATAATCTGCTGGCATGGCAATACCTAAACACACTCAGGTAGGGTTCTGACCACAGTTAGGGTTTTAAGTTGGTAAATGTGACTAGGATGGTATTTGTATTTTATGTTACTTCTTGTTGGAAGCTTGTACTTTGCCAAGGAGTAAAGCCACAAGAATCTGACAGTGTTTCTTTTTTCTTTCAATAAATGATGTTGCATTATGCTAATAAATGCTTGCATTGCAGATATCAATTGTCTAGTTTCGTGTGGTGAGCTAGACAATGAGAATGCCGAAGTCAGGAAAGCAAGGTATCATACGATTTTAACTTGTCCATCCTTTTTCAATTATATTTATGCTTCCCTTTTCTTAGATAATATTGGGCTGAATATGTGGATACACGTCCAATTATTTGCAGGAGGCTGAAGATACCTATTGTAAGGGAAGATTACATTGGAGAATGTGTTAAAAAATGTAGGATGCTTCCATTTGATTTATACAAAGTAGAAGGTATCTTAGAGTCTTCGAAAGGTGGCACTGTCACTGTTAAAGTTAAGGGCAGAAGTGCTGTTCATGAGTCCTCTGGGTTGCAAGATACAGCCCATATTCTTGAAGATGGAAAAAGCATATACAACACAACCCTAAACATGTCTGACCTGGCACGAGGTGTAAACAGGCAAGGAATTTAGCTCATAACATTTTCTTTTGTGATTTAGAACTTGTCTCTAGTTATAAAATTTTCTTGTGTGATTTAGAATTTGTCATTAGTTATAACATTTTCTTGTGTGATTTAGAATGTCTTTAGTTAGTATAGATTGAAACCGTATTATTTTTAATGTGGCCTCAATGAATCTTCCACCAGTTTCCTTTCTATCATTTACCCTCAACAAGTTCTTTCCACTTTCCCTAAAAAAGTTATTTCCGCAACAGACATGTTTGATTGCTGCCCTCATGTGATTTCCTATGTGAAGGAGCATCCATCTCAGTGAAAGGGACACAAGAACATAATAGTGGCATCCATCTCTTTCTTCCTCTTCCTCTTCTTCTCTCCTCTTTGCACAAACACTGGTTGGTCTGCCTTGTGTCAACCTGCTCACTGTGCTCGTCTCTACAAACTCCATAGCCTGCTAACCCAGCCTAAGTCACTCAAGTTCACATGAGCCAGCTTGCTAATTCAGCCACTGAACATCGCTATTGTTCTTGTATGTGCCAATCCAAAAGTAAGAACAGTGAATTCGTTTTCCTAATCCTTGTTCATGAGCCCTTGAACAATCCGATTAGTTTTTGTTGCATATTATTTGCCTCTAACTGAAGAAATTATAGGAACCATGAGGAAATGAAAGGAATTATACTTTCATGATGCTTTTTTGCTATATACTCAACATGAAGGCCAATTATACTTTCTTCAAACAAAAGTGCATGACCATTGTTATCATTTGTTTAAGAAACCATCAACCCAGCTCACTTGCTCAAACAGTTTGCATTCATTCTCTGTTCTTAGTCTTGCCTTAGTATATAGATCACAATCTTTCTGAATCCAGTCAACATTTACAACTTCTGATTTCATGGATGTACCTTGCCTATTACCAGCATATGTATCATGTTATACTGCCACTCAGAAGGTTTGAAACTGGCATAATTTCTGTTGTTTTGCCTGTAAGATATTAATTGGTCAATGCAATGATGAATGAGGAGAGCCTTAGTCTATTTTTGTCATGTAACTTATTGCTTTATGTATTGAGTTAGATGTCATTTTATTCCTTGCTATGATTTCATTAATCTGCCCCCTTTCTTATCATTTATTGTTTCCTTTGTGAAGCTATTATATACTCCAGGTCATTGAAGAGGATGATCAGTCTGAATGCTACGTATTTAGGAAGTGGGGACGTGTTGGGAATGAACAAATTGGAGGCCAAAAGCTGGAAGAGATGACGAAATCTGACGCGATCCAGGAATTTAAAAGATTATTTCTTGAGAAGACTGGAAACCCATGGGAAGCTTGGGAACAGAAAACAAATTTCCATAAGCAGCCAGGGAGATTTTACCCGATTGATATTGTATGTTGTAACAAAATTGTTCGACCACATTTTTATCTTTTTTTTTTGTTGGTTATAGATGATTCATTGAAATAATGCAGGATTATGGTGTTAAGCAAGGGCCAAAACGAAAAGATATCAGTGAAATGAAAAGTTCTCTTGCTCCTCAGTTGCTGGAACTCATGGTGATGCTTTTCAACGTGGAGACATATAGGTGGTATTTATGTTTTCAAGTTGTGCTTCTGTATATTTTCTTTTCCTCTTTTCTCGTTCTAAAGAAATTCTTTTTTCTAGAGCTGCTATGATGGAATTTGAAATTAATATGTCTGAAATGCCTCTTGGGAAGCTAAGCAAGGAAAATATTCAGAAGGGTGTGCTAACTCGTTCCTCGTGGAACTCATTCATTATTTCATTCAAATTTATATTGGTGTGATGATGTTTACCTTACTATCGCAGGATTTGAAGCATTAACCGAGATACAAAATTTATTGAAGAACACTGGTGATCAAGAACTGGCAATTAGAGAAAGCTATATTGTTGCTGCGAGCAATCGTTTTTTCACTCTTATTCCTTCTATTCATCCTCGTATTATACGGGATGAGGATGATTTGATGATGAAAGTATGCACTCACTACCATGTTTTAATCCTCTAAACTGGAAGATATGATTATGCTTATACTTCTTAGTCCAGGTTCACTTCATCTGTGGTACATTGTTCTGCTATTTTCAAGTGATACGCCATCTGTAATTCTTCAAACAGTATCATTAATCATTCATATAATGATGTAAACATTTAGACATGTCAGTGAAAGCTTAAACAGAGTCAAAAGAACAGAGAATAGGGTCTGCATTATATCATTGAGACATGATTTTTCTTCTGAACGGAAACCTATGTTCATGTTGGCTGTCAAATTCTAAATTTGTTGCATTTTGCTCAATCTTTTATGAGTTAATTTCATGGAACCACAAGTATTTGGTACATAGTTGCAAGGAACCACAACTTTTGGTACTAGTTTCACAAAACCACAACTATTTGAATCATGAGTTTCACAGAAACACAACTTTCATGTTTGGTCAACAGGTCCTGACATTGGTCCCACATGTCATACACAGTCACGTTTAACTGTCCACGTTGGCCATGGGATCCACGTAGCACCAGCTAGTTTACTGCAGGCATGTGAATGACTTGCTGGGGGTTTGTGCTGTATTGTTTTGTTATTTTGCGTAGGGAAGTTTGGGCATCAAAGTTAACCAGTTTAAACATCATTCATGGTTAATACGTGATGCTCCAAATGTAAGTAGTTTATTAAACTGCCTGGGAAAATGTGTATTTTGGTAAAAAATATTTGGCAGTACATCAAATGTGTTTAGAGAACCAACTGCGAGATGGGCTGGCCCATTACGCCTGCTGCACCCTTCCGTTCCACATCAGACTAATGATGTGGCATGGGTCCCATGGGCAGCAGGGATACTGAAAACGTGACTGTGTGTGACATGTGGGACCGACATCAGTGCCTGTTGACGACGAAACATGAAAGTTGTGGTTGTGTGAAACTTATGGTTCGAATAGTTGTGGTTTTGTGAAACTAGTACCAAAAGTTTTGGTTCCTTGCAACTATGTACCAAATACATGTGGTTCCTTGAAATTAACTCATCTTTTATTTCTGGTGTGGAGTTGCTAGGATTTTGCAAAAGAACTCTAATAGTAATGACGTGTTCATTCTTCATTCGTTGCGTAATATTTTTTCTTGCCACTAGATACAGTGCCACATTTTATTTACGGTTGTATCATTTGAGAATATGATCAAATATCTTAGGCCTAATGTGCTGGCAACTTATGTGCAGGTGAAAATGCTTGAAGCACTGCAGGATATTGAAATAGCTTCTAAATTAGTTGGCTTTGATAGTGACAATGATGAATCTCTTGATGATAAGTACAAGAAACTTCACTGCAATATCACTCCATTGACTCATGATAGTGAAGATTACAAACTAATTGAGAAGTACCTCCTTAATACACATGCTCCTACTCACAAGGTATGACGTTATTTCTCTTCAGTATCCAGTAATTTTCTTCCCATACGTAGAATGGAAATTATATTTTCTCGTATGAGTCCTCTACCAAAATTTTCTTATATATATATTAAAATTGAAGGACTGGTCGCTAGAACTGGAGGAAGTTTTTACAGTTGATCGAGATGGGGAACTTAATAAGTACTCAAGATATAAAAATAATCTGCATAACAAGATGCTATTATGGCACGGTAAGAAATTATTTTGAATAAAGAAAAAAACATTATATATATATATATATATATATATATATATGTATGTATGTATCTATGTATGTATGTATGTATATATATCTTCAGTATGCTAGAATCTCATTATTGATACTATATGCAGGTTCAAGATTGACAAATTTTGTAGGAATTCTTAGTCAAGGACTAAGAATTGCACCTCCAGAGGCTCCCGTTACAGGCTATATGGTTTGCTCACCATTCATTTTTCTATAACTGTAGCATCACTTAAAAGACAGGTTAAATTTAATCACATTGCCGTTGCTTCATTTTTGGACAGTTTGGAAAAGGCCTCTATTTCGCAGATCTAGTTAGCAAGAGTGCACAATATTGTTTTGTGGATAGAAAGAATCCAGTTGGTTTGATGCTTCTTTCTGAGGTTGCTTTAGGAGACATGTATGAATTAAAGAAAGCCACGGTAAGATCTCAAATGTGTTGTTAAAATGAAAAATCTGATTTCTTATGTTTGTACTTGTGCATACAAAAAAGAAAAACTTTCTGCCTTTTTTTATCTGCATTGTTAGTTAAGATTTTCAAACAGGATCCTGACAAATGAATTTACCATAGATGTATCAATTATTCCAACAGTCTGATCATGTTGCCATATTATTTCAGCAATCAAACTGCTTTTTTTTTGTAAAATATGAAGAGGTAGCTCTTTTGTATGCTCTTTGATAGAATTTGTACATGTGCGGTCCAAGCTTCTAAGTGATAAGTTTGTATGCACCAACCAGTTGAACCCAAAAGCCTAAGCAGATGGGAAAGGTTGGGCAATACATTTATACTTCAACACTCTCCCTCACGTGAAAGGTCTCAAAGGCCGCAAATGTGTAAATAAGAGTAATAATACCCCGCCTCACGTGAAAAGCTGCCATAGACCACAAACGTAGAAAGTAGGAGTCAGCAGCAATTTATTTAATAAATTGCGTCCGCTAGGACTCGAACTCGAGACCTCTGGCTCTGATACCATGATAAGTTTGTATGCACCAACCAGTTGAACCCAAAAGCCTAAGCTGATGGGAAAGGTTGGGCAATACATTTATACTTCAACACTAACGCCATAAGTTAACTAGTGCCAGCTCCAGGGAGATAATAATACTATATCATCTTTACACACCAGTTTTAGGGCCCATCTTCATAAACACTATTGGGCTTCATGAATCATGAAAAAGCTGAACAAGCTTAGTGTTCTCACTGACAGAATTTGAACTCACAACAACTCAAAGAGGCTGGAAACTGGTGAATTATGCAGTGCTCTAGGCAGCTGCTCTTTGCTCTATTATAGACACAACGATAATTATTCTGCGCCCGCCTGGGCGCGTGCCCTCTTGATAGCCGTGACCTCAACTGTCACCCCCAGCCCAGCCTGTGATCCCTCTCTCACCCACATGATGGGCCCTAGCAGGCCAGCTCCACTTCTCTCCCTCATCTTTCCTGCATCAACCAGATGACGGACGGTATCCTGAGCTCTCGCTTCTCTCTCTCTCTCTCTCTCTCTCTCTCTCTCTCGGCAAACACACAGACTGCCCGGCGGCATGGAGCTTCTCCCCTCCATGGCGACTCCCGCTCTCTCTCTCCGTCGTCTCCCATGTTAGCTTTGAGAGTTAGGGTTACTTCTTCCCCTCCTGCTGTAGAAGGAGATCTGGTGGATGGTGACAGGACTGGCAGGCAGCGATGGGCTGTGGTGAGGTGGTGCGGCACGGCAGTGCGTTTGCTGCCACAGCCACGGGCGGTGGGCGAGCTCAGTGGGAGTTGAGGCTGGGGGCAGCCAGGCAGGGACGGGCTCGGGAGCAGGGCGTGGTGGGTGGGTGCTTGGTGATGACGGTGCCGTGACTTCCTGTTAGATGCGAATTGCAAACAGGGGGGCTGGCGAAGAGAATGTTGAGGGCGTCAGCTCCCCTGTGCACCAAATCCGCTCTCTGCGCCCGCCTGGGCGCGTGCCCTCTTGACGGCCGTGACCTCAACCGTCAACCGCAGCCCAGCCCGTGATCCCTCTCTCACCCACGTGATGGGCCCCAGCAGGCCAGCTCCTTCTCTCCCTCATCTTTCCTGCGTCGAATCTGCTCTCATATACACAAGCAGAAGCTGAAAGTATAACAACCCTAAAGTAAAAGCAAGCTAGAGATAAATGGCTATCATCAGCCCTACACTTTACAACCCATTGGCCTTTCTAACTAAAGGGGTATCCAAGAGTGGAGTCTCACCTGCTCCCCAATTCAAACACCAACACAAGCTTATCTATCTATCACTCACAATGGTAAAGGATAATGCTAGATTTCACGTCCTCCCACGATTCCATTCAGGCATGCTATGCAAATGTTACATGCAGAATTCTACCAATATGTTAAGTGTCATCATTTGTTTCTTTTCTATGATGGCTTAGTACATGCTTGTTGCTGCAGACCATGGACAGACCACCAAGAGGGAAGCATTCAACAAAGGGCTTAGGTAAAACTGTGCCGCTGGAGTCGGAATTTGTGAAGTGGAGGGATGATGTCGTTGTCCCTTGCGGCAAGCCGGTACCATCATCAGTCAGGGCCTCTGAGCTTCTGTATAACGAGTATATTGTGTACAATACATCTCAGGTCAAGACTTATTCACATCCTCGTCAATTCATGCTACTCATTGGAAGCTGCTGCTCATCATTCATGAAACCTTTTTTTCTGGCAGGTGAAGATGCAGTTCTTGTTGAAGGTGAGGTTCCATCACAAACGGTAGCAATAGCCTGATCTGTAAATATGTGGTCATGTCATCCAGTAGTTTGGGTAGCGTATGGGCGCTCGCAATTGATCCATTTTGGGAATGTTGCATGGGCATCAGTGCGAGTTGCAGAAACTCTCTTGTATTTTTGCTGACAGATACTTGCTGGCACCTCTTTGTGCCTTTGATCGTAATGAATCCGATATTGCTCTGGTTTACAGCTGTGGAAGTCGAAATCCCTGAAGATTAGCGGTATTGACCTTGCAAAACACTTGATCAACGGAAAAAAAATGTCTCAACGTGGATTCGGCCTAGCCTGATGCAAATCTAGTCTACCCTGAATCTATAATATCTATATTAATTAGGTCCACTAAGTATAAATAATTCGTAAAGCTCATACTAACGTGGAGCCACATTACTCAAAGTTACAACCGTTGGATACCTACCATTCTTAATGGGTCTTTCATTTAGTATTTATTATGTGACATATTAACAAAAAAGATGACATTGTATGATACCCTCCGTTTTATAATACATGTGATTTTAGTCTTGCAAATTTTTGCCAAAATACTTGTGATTCTCATATTTCAATGCATCATTCACAATTCCCTATGCATCTCTATCTCTGTATCTTTCATAGTTTTCTATGTGACTCATTTTTTGCCCAGAGTTAGAATAACAAGTATTTTGAAACATAAGGAGTATTTAATTGAAAGAGAAGGGAGGCCTTTCACTAGAATCAAAGGTAGTAACACTTTCTTTCATGTGCAGAAGGATCCCCATTTGTACACTAATGTAATTATTTAATGTCTTGTTAACCTATAAAACTGTAAAAAGAAATAGTACACTGAGATATTCACATTTATTTCACAGAACATCTAGAAAGTTGAAATGTCACACATAAAAAATGTGAAATGAATGAGGCCTCTCAACACTAATACGTCCACTAGCAGCACTAGAATGAAGAAGCCAAACGCTTTCTCTAGGCATAACTCCTTAATTTCTATGGTCCTACAGTTCCTATAATGACATGGCACAAAATTTATGAAGCGAGAGAAGAGTTGACTTTCATTAGGATGAAAGGAGATCTGCACCTTTGCCTAAACTTTGAAAGTGAAATGAAAGTGCATTGAGAGTTTTCCTTTAATCACATTCATCTATTTTTATTGGTCATCTATAGGAAGCATTTAGCATTTAAGTGCTATGGTAACATATGAAACCATGAAATAAAAGTTTGCATTGAGAGTCTTAGTTTCATTTACCACCTAAACACTATAGATGATGTATCACTTTGGGAAACCACAGTGAAATCTATGCAATGAAATCTTGTACTGAGAATAGCCTAAGACCATTCTTAGTGGGTCTTTCATTTGGCATTTATTAGGTAACATATCAGCAAAAAGGATGACATGGCATGATATTTAATTGAAAGAGATATGAAAGAGAAGAGAATTCTTTCATTAGGATGAAAGGATAGTGACACTCTTTCCAAGTTGATGAAAGAAGAATGAAAGATCCGTTGAGACTATTTTCCTTTCATATGCATGACAAAACGAATTCCCATTGGTACACCTATGCAATCATTTAATGTCTTGTTTAACATATGAAACTGTGAAATGAAATAGTGCACTGAGAGATACACTTTCATTTCATAAAACAAGAGTTAAAAGCTGACGTGTCACACTTGAAAACGTAAAATGAAAGATCCCACCGAGAATGGCCTAAGTCCAAGCATATTATTGTGAAACTGCTATCACCATTGGGCAATCAAGAGACCTTAATGCCCCAATTCATTGCCCATTTATCATGACATTTGCCCCCTCGGTTCACTCACAAAATCAGACCATAGTCGATGTGTTGCTCCGGAGTATGGCCCTGTTCGTTTCCTGCCCTCTAAAATTTAGCATCTGTCACATTAAAGAGAATCTTACTATTTAAGATTATTTTCATCAATTTAATGACAAAACCCTATTGACAGATTGGTGCTAATTTTCGAGATGAATCTAATGAGCTTAATTAATTTATGTTTTGCTAAAGTGATGCTACAGTAACCTTCTTCTAATCATGACTTAATTAACCTCATTAGATTTGTCTCAGTAAATTAGTCTAGGGGCCTGTAATTTATTTTATAATTAAACTTTATTTAGTACTCTTAAATTGTAAGATTCTTCTTGATGTGACAGCTATAAAATTTAGACCCCAGAAAACGAACACACCCAATATGTATATATAAGCACGGTCGCACTTGCATAGGTACTGCAGTCCATATTCACCTACATTTTCAAAAAGAAGCTACATGAAACAGCCTTAAGTTTGGAACGAGCCTCCTACTGAACGGGACCAGGCAGTGCGTTCTCGTTCCCTAAGTTTTGTCCCTTGGCTACAAATCATTTTGCTTTGCTTCCATACTCCACAGGAGGATCTTTCTTCCTACAGATGCTGCTTCATTTGCTTAGAACTAAGCCCGCCATATCATCAACTCTCAAACATCTTGTAGAAGAAGAGAACAGATAAAGGTGACATGTATGTCCACTATTATATGTTAGCCATTCAGTTGCATTATAAATATTTTAAAATTCAATTTAGACTATGGCATAATTAATTATAGTATAGCTCATCTATCAAAATGAGGATGTCTGAATATTGACTCATGCATAATTAATTTTATCTCACATCTGAAGGAAGCAAAGCTCTAGCAGCTTAATTCTGTAGACAGACTGAATGGGACTATGTTTAGCGAATCGGTTATATTGTTTGGTTATTGTGATATGCTCTTTATCATAAAGGAAGTCAGGTCTACAAAACTGCACCAACATCTTACAATTTATTAGTGTCCTATGGATACGATATCATGACTAAACCCTTTATTTTACATGTACACAAACTATATTGTCATTGCTTTATGATGAATGATTCACCGTCTATTTATATTAAAAAACTACATGCACTTCACTCAAATACCACAGCAATGCTTGGGGAATTTCACTAGTGAGTGGAATTAGTGTGCAATTGTCGCAACACTATAATCCAACTGGTGCTTGGAATGAGTAGTGCGGAATCCAGGGAACAATTTCCGGATAAGTCATTTGCGATTACAAAATTTAATATTGATTCTTGGAGCAAGGGTCCAAACAGAACTATCTGTCCTGTGTTAACCAAACCAACATCAATTCGTTGGTTTTCGAAACTTTCCATGCACCCATACCCGTTGCATCTTCTTCCCATTCTTCCTATTCACTGATGTGACACAACAGTATTCCAGCTCCAGCTGCATAGATATCGGCATGCGTAAGTTGTGATCTAATAACTTAATCTCCAATAGTTATGTAAAAATTACTCCCAATACATTGGTTTAGGGAGTTTTGAAAAACCTATAGGGAGTAAAAATAATTGCTTCCTCTAACAGTTTCTAACACATGGTTGCTAAATAGTACTAAATATATCTATATCGACTTATTTTATGGGCCCTAGAAGCATTTTATAGAAAGATTTCAGGATTGAGAGTTGCCAAACATGTGCACAAAGTAGCAACCAAAATGAGTTTTTTAGGGAGTTTTGAAATTTAAGTAGATATTGGAAACGTAGGAGGGGTAGTTTTATGATATATTCCCTAAATATAACTTTAGGAATTGTGGATTGTGAATTGTTGGAGATGCTCTTATAGACTTTAATGATAAATGACGTAGAAATTACTACATAGGCAGCAGGTGTTCAAGGAAACTTGCAGATATAATAAAAAAATGAAGTAGAAATTACTACATATGCAACAGATATTCAAGGAACCAAATGCAATGAGACAATCTAAACCATTAAATATCTGCACTGAACTGCCCAAAGTATAATTTAACAAAGTGCAAGTTGTATAGAATAAGTAGTGGATGATTCTTTTTTGTCAAAGATCCCCAAACACCACCTTTCTAATTAGTATAAAACAACAGATTCTCAGACACTCTTGCATCAAGGGAAAATAGATAGTTGGGCAAGATATGAGTAGTTTAAGATAAAAAGTTAGTGTATATTCCCTCCGTTCTAAAACTATTGTTACGATTGACTTTTTTAGTTACATTTGACTATTCATCTTATTCAAAATAATTAGTTTAAATATATAAAATTAGAAGTTATATTTCAAATTTCTTTAGTGATAAAACAAATCACAACAAAATATATGGTATTTTTTTTAATAAAACAAATGGTCAAACGTAACTCAAGTCAATGGTAACAAAAAATTTGGAATGGAGTAGTACTCCGTAACACTGAAAACGTGTTGAAGCTATTGATAGTACCTCTATCAGCCCAGCAGAACAAAAAAGTTCCCTCACATCATCCAATGAGAAGAAGAATGAAAAGGTACCATCTGACCGTTCATATTCCCGAAAACCTACTCTTTGGTGAGGCAAAAACCGAAGCATTGTCATGTCATAAAGACCTAATATAATTATGAGCTGTCAGCAAACAGTTCCTCATAAGCAATAAATTCTACCGTTATATTTGTGAGCTATTACCATAGTCCCTAAACAGAAGAAAGCCACCGGGTTTCAGAACAGAGACACAGCGCTTTATCGTAGATGGCATTAGGTCAAAGGGTATGGCTGACAATGTGAATATCTGCCAAGGAAAAACAAAATCAACCTATTTAATGGCACAAAAATGAGTACTACCATTGAAGGTGTTACTCTATAATAGTACATATGGGATCTGTACAAATTTAAAACTCAGATACAGGTAAACATCACAAAGTTAAAAAGCATGCAAAAAAGAATGATAACCAAAGAAACTAGCATCAAAACAGAACATACCATGGTAATAAAATCCATGCCACCAGCACAACATTGATTTGCTCTCAGGAAGACCGGAGGATCTTTTACCATTTTATGATGACTCAGATCTGGAAGAAAAAATATTATAGAAGAGTTCGAAGCTTGATAATGGCAAAAGAAAGCAAAAATGAAGGAATTACTGAAACGAAACATATAACCCATTTCAGAAGCCTTTCCAAGTGAACTTTGACAAGCTTTGCAGAATAACCAATCTGGAAATGTTTCTTTAGAAACATCCAATAAAAAGGGGCGGAATCTATCCTTGACATCAATTCCTTTTGTATTGCTTATAATCTCGTTTGCCTTCTGAAGAGTGTCTTTACTACAGTCACAAGCAAAAACAGTGATGCTTTCACTAGACCTGAAGAAGCCATGATTATAGTAGTGTCACCATAAGGAATTAAGACCAGACCACGTAATGCAGTTCAGATCAAGATGATGCTACAAAATCCATGATCGTATATGTGGGATGAAAACCTCTAAATACTGACACCATATCTCAGTAGGCACAATTTCTTTCTTTTTTGTTTTTTAAAGATCACCAATCTATACCAATGAATAAAAGAGATGAAACTAAGTTTATAGTTGGAAACCATGTGTTCACAATGAAAGCTAGGTGACTAAGAATTTTTTTTGAAGACATTACCGTAAAACAGAAATAGCAGTGCTTCCATTTCCACACCCCACTTCTAAAGTCTTGGCACAATCACTGCTGTTAAGCAGTTCAGGAAATTCCTTAAGCAAGTATCTCCTTTCCTGTAAAAGTAAGATAAGAATGTGAACTTGGCATGAGTTGCATTGTTCTCAAATGTACCTTTGCCTAGTAGTGTGTCAGGCATGCCAACAGCAGCATAAAAAAAGAGGGAAGGTTTTGATGCAAATATATTTGAGTCAGAACAATTCTCCGGTTTTCTGCAATAGCATCACAATTCTGCAAAATCCTGAGTTTTGTAATGAGGAAAAATCTAGAGAAGCATAAACCACATCAATATCTAGAGAAGCTGAAGTTTTGTAATGAGGAAAAATCTAGAGAAGCCTGTCCTTCCCCATTACAATATAAAGGCATTTCTATCTGAGCTTTGTAGCCTGCACTCTTTCCTCACATCAATGAACAAAACATATTTACTATGCTTAAGAGAGCGGTTGTTAAAACCAAATGCTTTCTTATCCAAATAATGTTGGTACTGTTGATCATCCCATAAAAAACCATGCGGCAAACTTTATAAATTGAATTTTTTTGTTCATGCACAAACCACACGAAATAGAACATTTTTTACTATGTTTCCTAATTTTTACCACTGATGGCGGATAATAGTTCTAAGAGGATACGAAAACAGGGATTTAAGCAGGGGGAACACAGGGCAACCTTGAAGAACTTGCCAGAGGCGTGGCAGCGGTGGAAGCTTCTCCAAGCCTCCGACGAAGGGGGTGGCGAGGACGAATTGGTGGTCGCTGCCGGACCGGAAAACGGCGAGAGGTGGAAGGAGAAGGCAGGGTCCCCTTCGACCTCCGCCTTGAGGTCCTCCCACTCGAAATCGCGGGAATGGTACTCCACCTCGTCCTTGCCAGTGCTCTCCAGCTCTACTACTGTTTTCATGGCGAGTGCGCTTTGCTCTGTTGCTGAATCCCTCCTCCTAAAGTCTTCGCATACCAAGATCTACTATCTTTGCCGATTCCTCGCCGAGACAAAGGTGCGCCGCCGCAGGCCGGGAGTCGGGACAAGCTGAACAAAATTTCCAGAACTATGTTTGATAATTCCTAGCCACAAAATCTTGTATAATCGTTTCTATACTTTTACTTTTTTGACATTGTGGAATATATATTTTTCTCCCATTCTTTCTTCGTTTTATTGTGAAGAGATATAGTCGCAACAGATGGCTAGCAATCTGATTCTGATTAGTTTTGACTTGGAAAGATCAGACTGAGTTTTTTTTTTCTTTTGTACTTGTTCTTTGAATACTTATTTTCTATCTGTTTTATGAGTTTCTACTTACATGGTCATCATATAAATCATGGTACAAGTTCAAGATGAGATTTTAAACAACATAGCGGGTGTACTTATATCTCAAAGTGCAGTATGATGTCCTCCGTTACATATTAATGTCAATAAAAACGAGGGTGACCCGGCGACCATGCTCACCCTGCTTCGAGATGGGCCGACCCATCTAAACCCGGATAGATAAGGCAGCCAGCGGTAGAGCTGTCCAAAAAGATCGGACCAAGCGGACTGACACGAAGTCCTTAAAACAAAGCACGGCTCAAACCCTGCACGAATCACTGATTTTAAGGCCCGTGTCGACACACTCCGGTGGTAAGGGCCGTGTTTGGGTCGAGGAGTAGGCCTCAAGGCTGGCATGACACGATCCGTTTATATTTAATATAAAATAAATTATTCTTTATACTGGATCAAACAAATTTTGTTAGGCTAGTGGTAAGGCAACTTGTTTGTACAAAAGAGGTCTTGGGTTCAAATCCTAGAATTGCCTCATTTTTACTCTATTTTCCCTCTCTTTCACTATTAGTGGGCTGTAAATTAATAGTAGGCCGTCGTGCTTAATGGGTCGGCCCAACATGTTTAAGCAATTGTGTGCCATGCCATCGGCCGACAGTCAAGCCCGTGGGCCACATCGGCACGGCAAGAATAGGCCCGTGGGCCGTTGTGGCCCTAAACTAAACGTGTCGGGCCTTAAAAGGCCGGCCGTGTCGGACCGGGTCGCTCGTTTGGATAGATCTAGCCGGCGGGTCACCTCGAGGATAGGGTTTCGAGCGGCTACCCTGTAAGGGTGGCGGAGCGGGGAGCTTGGCGTGGCGCCGTCGAAGCAACGACGAGGGCGCTGTTGCATCACCGATGCGGTGGGTGGTGGACTCGGTGGTGTCGAGAGGCGGCAACGCAGCACGTCGGAGCTCGAGGGAGGTTGGTCGGCGGCTGGCGGGGCTGGAGGCCGCGGAGCGAGAGGGAGAGGAGGAAGACAAACGCGTGACGTCTGGAGGCGGGGAGCGAGAGGGAGAGGAGGAAGACGAAGGGCACGTGGAATGCGAGGGGAGGGTCATGTGATCGGTCTATCGCGCGATAACCACTCCCTAATATGAATTTTCTTTCAAAATTTAAACAATATTATAGTCATATTGATGGCAAGGAGTTGTTGTTAACTCTTATAGTCTAATAAAGCATATTTATTTTGAAAAGTGCACCTAGCCCTTTATGATCTGGTGGGTTTTGGTGAATGTTGACCAAAAATTAAATGTGTCTAATGTGGTGTAAAGTGTATGAACAAGATACCGGGAAATTGAAACACCCGCTTTGTAAGGTAGTTAACACCTCAAGAAGAAGAAGGAAGTAATGGATTCAAAAGAGCTTTGAAGAATAGTATTTATATTTTTAGTCTAGGTATGCCAAAACGTGAAGAGGGGTGTGCAAGGAATAAGTGCAAAAGCAACAAAAAACCCAACTTGGATGAAACCACACACTTGAATTAGCCAAAAGTCCAAATACATAAAAGCCAAAACCTCTACTCTCATAGAACTTGTGTGAGGGACAGAAGTTCTGTCCTAGGAAGTCTTGAACTTGTCGAGTGCCTTCTCATGGAAAGTTCTATTAGCAAAAGTTCTATCCTAGGAAGTTTCTATCTTGGAAAGTCCTGTTAACGGTAGTTCTATCCTGGGAAGTTTGCATTGATTAGTGCCTTCCAAGGGTTTACGAAGTTCTGCCTTGGGAAGCTTGCACGGATCGGTGTCTTTCTAGGGTTGCTTCCAAGGGTTTACATAAATTCTGTCTTGGGAAGCTTGCACAGATTAGTGTCTTTCTAGGGTTGACGGAAGTTCTGTCCTTGACGAAGTTCTGTAGAATAACTTCTCTAGGACGAGAAGTTTTGTCAATGATTGTCCTACTACAGTACCAACGGTTCTTTTTTTGACCAATCATATAAATAGATCTCCGGTTGCACCCAAACACCTAAGCTGATGGAGAAAGGTGTGCAATTCACTTAACACTCCCCTCACATGCAGCTCTCATGGACGTAAACGTGAAAATAGGAGCGGCGCAACGGAATATGCGGTCGCGAGGACTTAAACTCAAGACCTTTTGCTTGATACTATGTTAAGTTACTATGCACTAACCGAGTTACAATCAAAGGCCTAAGCTGGTGGGAAAAGGTGTGAATTCACTTATGGTTCAACATAACTCTCATTCTCATCTCCAAGAACTCTCTATTTTCCTCTTTACGGGAATGTGTGTATGATGTGATGGTAGGTTCCAAATTATATCTCTATCTCTACTACTTAAAAAGTAGTGTTTCCTTTCACCTATGATTTTCGTCCGTCACATATGACATTTCGTCCGTCACCTGCGAACAAAAAAAAAAAACTATGTGTGATCCCCTTCCCACACCCCACAACACCCCCCCCCCACCACCCCCACCACCCCCAGTCCGCAACCTCCCTCCCCGTTGCTCGTGACCTTGGCCTCCGCGCCTACGATCTTCGTTCATGTTGGTCAATATTGTGCACACACTTATATATCGCAAGAGGACGATGTACAATTGTAGATCTTTTTCCCTTAGAGTATTCCAAGGTTTTATCGAATCCACATAAAATAAGCAGGACTTTTTACTAATGATTAGATACTAACAAGATTTGCAATGGTTGCGAGTTGTGGGAATGACAATGATTGAAAATACTAAATACTGACAAAGATATAACCGGATAATTAAGGACTCTCTCCTTAGAATTGGTTCACTAGCATGCGGACTGAACTTATTAGCTTCGATGATATACTTAGTATTCTACAAGACATGGTGATTTCGTTTGCCCCGGCTTGTCACATGCAATAGGCTATTAGCTCCCCACTGGTTTCTTGCACTATGTGATGATCGATAGCATAACATGGCATCTAGTTATGCTGATAGATATGAATAGATGTGTCCATCCTCATAATTAATTAAACATATCACATAGGTCGAGTACATCAAGAGAGTTTACATAGCTAGATCCCCGTACGCAGAGAAGAGAATATAAGACTACTCACTCATCATTACTGTTCTACGTGGTGAACGGATGAGGAACAATGCATGGTGGCATAAGTGCCGATCGACGCAATAGCGTGCCGATCGGCACGGTCTCCTTCTAATGGTTCCGATCTGTGTTCACCGCCTGTCGCTGCTGCTATCGTGAAACCCTAACCTTGTAGTATTTTTTCTCTTATGACCCCCCCCCCTTTACTTTGTTGTTTTTATTTCTTTTATCTTCGATGAATCGACTTAAGCATCCATCGACTCTAATTCATATGATCGGCACGGACCAACTTCTCTTCCGTTCCTTCCTCTCTTCGCCAGCTCTTATCCATAATTCCTCTGTTATTCATCTAATTCCTGCAAAATGTACAGAAACGAGAGAAACTATGAACATATGCAATTACGAGATTAATTGTTAGATTAATGACCAAATCAAGATGCAAAATATCCCTTTTTGATATCTAAAATGGGTACCTAGAAACTACCAACAGTTCTCCACACTCAAATCATTGCTAGTCCTCGAGCAATACAAAGCTTGGCAAAAATTCTCAATCATGTAGCAAAAACTCTCACACTATCCTTCGCTGAACTGGTGCCGATCATCTCATTTATTTGTTATTCCTCCATAGAAATCTTCTCTCAACTTCTTGAAAACAAACTGTGTATCATGCTCAAACCAATCAAACTCCATAAGGCTTTTCTCAAAACAATCTTTTATTCTCTCCACACAACATAAAAGTAAGAAGTATCAAGTTTAGGTCTTGTCTCAATGGCTCGAGTGTGTTTCCTTTCCTATGCTATCTAATAAAGGATTATATGTGGATCTTGGAGGGCTGTATTTACCAATTAAAACATAAGAACAACTATGTCAATAATTTGCTCAATCATGCCCTCTAAAAAGGAGTTTTCTAGGAATAGAATATCAAATAACATAACAATGAAGATGAAATGGATTTTGTTGAAACAAAGAGAGATACTACGGAGATGAGATAAAATATTGATTGTGGAAACAATGGAACAAAGACATAATTTTATGGAAGATTAGGGAATTTCTGTTTCTGACTTTAACAATCTCTTTTCTGCTCTTGGAAAAACTTTTGGCTTCATCTTGGCATAAATCAGCTAGATGTGCCGATTGGCATGGTCTTTAAATTTTTCTGACCTTTCAATTGCTTTATTCCTTCAGTTTCCTTTCTTCATGGGTGACAATTTTTGGCTTATAACTTTTTTACTCCCTTTATTTTGATCGTAGGTTGTATCAAGGAGGGGAGGGGGGGGGGGGTTTGGACAAATAATGACATATTTATTTATTGGTAGCAAGAAACAAATGGACAAAGATGGCTAGAAAATATAGAGGTAAACAAGGTGGATTACTCCTTAGCTTGGTCGAAATCATGAGTATCAAAGCTGACAAAGTCACTTACAATCTAACTGGTTCATGTGTAGCTTACTTTAAACTCACTTAGCTGATATTGCTTTGCTACAAGAGTTATCTAGTGAAGAATTTCATTTTAAAAAAATACTCATTACTTATTGTTGCCTTGCCTCCTCCCAGTTAGCTGTAAGTGTTTATATATGCTCGACATTTAATGTTTCGGGAACATGGGGAATGAGTATATTTTCTATCAAATACATGATTATTTCATTGATATTAAATGATTTTTTCTAATTAAATAAATTTATTACTGATTCTTCTCTTTTCAGGATATGTGACATGTTGTTTATGCCTTTGTGGTGATTCCGGTCTAAGGTGAGGAAGAGGTGGTTGAGGATGGGTGAAACTGGGTGCATGCGAGTAGAAGGAATCCTAATATGTGTCAATCTTAATGAAGTAATTGTAAGTTAAAAAGAACTAGAGGGAGTGTGATTTTCGTCCACCTGAATTTTTTTATGTTACACTTGCAGGACAGTGGTTTTTACTGTGTATAATTATGAATTTCGAAGGCAAGAGAAATGTAATAGTAGAATTCAGCATTAAAACTTAAGACTCTTGAGTGATTGATCAGAACTAAACATAACTTCTGTTTTCTTAGACTGGCATTGAATATGTTAATTGCGCTAACATTGTACCTCACGAACTCATGAATTCTGATTGTCATGCATTCTAAACAATTTGTGTCTATCGAAGGACATAGAGACAATTATGTACTAGTCCCTCCATTTTTAGAATTCAAGATGCTTTGGAAATAGTCCCCAAAATATTTCGTTGGTCAATTATTGGTGTCTACCATGCATGATAGAGCCGATCTTCCGAGAGGTAGATGGATAATTCGATTTTGGAGAACTCGACATTGACGATCCGGCTTCGAATCAACATGATTAGACCCTACAACTGCTACGCCACTGCTCTATTGGTTATTAACCAAGCACAACTTGATTGACCTCGCCGAAAAGGCTTCTCCTGCAAGCGAATCGAGAACACAAGCAAGAAGGTATACACACACAATCTAAAAATGCAAATATGAATTGACACTCTGAATTAAAGGAGTTCTAGCACTTGGTTCGAAAGGACTAATCGCAACAGTTGAGGAGAACAAGAACAGGGTCTTGGATCACAGTAAAAGGACTTTTCACCGCAGTTACAATGATGCAATCGTAATTACTCGATGTAAAACTCAAACTAAATAAAACCCAAGCCTAAACGGTGGCGGCTACTGAGTTTTATGGTCTAGGGACATGCTAGGGTTGGGGGCGAGCTAGGAGGGGGTGGCCACAACATGGGCTTAAGGCTCAACACGATACAAGGCCAAGTCGGCCCAAACAGGTGACACAACACCTTTTCGTGATCACACAAAATGATTCATGATGATTCTGGAGCTTGGACTAGAACCAAACCGACCGCATCGTCATCCTCTTTCCAACACTTCATTAAATGCCTCATTCCAATGTCGTATGAAGGAGAAATCATAAAAACCATCCAGAGAAGTTTGTTGAATCCGAATCAAACACGATAGCTTAATTGGAGGCGACTTGTAACTTGGAGAAGAGTTTAGCTTGAGTGCATCTAGCATGACGATGTCCTCATCATCCTCTCCTTCTTGAATTGGAGTCCTCCTTGACTCCATCTCATCATCAACTTCCTGCAAAAGGTTAGTGACAACCGAATGCAAAGTATAAGACATAGTATCATCAAAACACTAATATCTTGAGACAACATAGTATAGCATGGTGCATCATGATTATCACAAAGTGTAGTAGTAGCAGCACTAGTAGCAAGGTAAACACCTTTCTTTAACTTAATATCTTTGTGGGTAACATCAAAAGGCGGAACATTAGTAGATTTACCCTTAACAGCTTCCGCAAGTGCCTTAAAATGATTCTGAATTTCAGCAGGCGACAAAGGCAACAAAGTAATGCTCTTATTATTATGCACAAAAGTATATGTATGAGGTCTACCATGGTGTGCAGCATCCTTATCATATTCCCAAGGTCTACCTAATAAAAGCTAACATGCTTGCATAGGTGCAACATCAAAATCAGCATAGTCTTGATAAGAACCACAAGAAAAATGTATGCGTGCATAAGTTGTTACCTTTGTCTTACCACTGTTGTTAAGCCATTGTATATGGTACATGTGAGAAAGTGCGCGTGTTGTTAAGCCAAGCTTGCTGACCAAATCTACACTCACTAAGTTGTTGCAGCTCCCACTATCAATGATAGTAAGAACACGTCTCTCCTGGACAACAACATAGATATGAATCAAATTGTGGCGCTGAATTTCTATTCTTCCTCATGTGCCAACTGAGCGGACAAGAAACGTTGCACAATAAGGTTAGGAAAACCCGCAGCGGCAACCATCAAATCAATTAACACCTCATTCAACATCACTAGCCCTTACATATCTGTCTCCATCAGGGACTAGGACAATCCTTCATGAAGTGTCCCATACCCTTAAAGTGATGGCACACAATATTGGCTGAATTGTTGGCCAAAGCACTGTTTCCAACATTCTTGGGCGCCGGTGATATGAACCCACGAGGGTTATGGTGCCGATATTTCGATGAGAGATGAAGATAAGTCGATTTAGTGGATGGAAACGACGTTCACGACCCGACTACAACCGTCCGATACACCGCCTCCAATGGTTGCCGCAATCTTGTGGAATGCGACTACCGGCCACGAGGGCACTCATCCTGCAAGCAATCGAAGAACTAGCAAGAACAAGTAAACAAGCACTGAAATTTCAAGATGGAATTGAAGCTCACAACTGAGTTCAACTATGGTGGGATCCTGAATACAAGTATACGGGCGGTTTAGCCAACGCGCGTGTACGATGAAGTAGCTAAGCTAACTTGCGAATAAACAAAACCCAAGTGTTCTTGGTAGCAGCCAAGGGGTACAAAAACGTGGAGGGACGACCACAGGGGTGCTGGAGGACGAGTCGTCCTCCAACCCTAGGACGCGTCCTTAGTGGACTCAACTTGATACACGACCCGTTGGGCCAAAACTGGACAGTTCTGATATCTATGCACTTAAATGAAGATTGCGGTCGACTCGAAGCAGATATAGACTTGATCTCGGATCCATTGGAAAGTAGACTGCCTGATCTTTTCATGCTGTGCTTGAACACCCCAAATGGAGTTCGGACGAAGTCGTGGCAGCCATCAAAATTCGGTCTTTTTCTGGAGTCCGAATCCAGCCAGCGCAAGTCCGTTTCCCTTTAACTCATGTCCATCGTTCCTAAGCAGAACACAAGTGCAAACGTTTTCATGGTCCAAACAGGATTGAAAAGAGCCTAAGAACGAACTCACTTGATTGTTCAATTGTCTAGCACGAGCACGCGTAATTGGTCCAACAATAGATTCTTGTGTAGGTATGGACATATCGATGGTGCCGCTGTCCTCATCATCCTCCCCTTCTTGCATTTGAGTCGTCCTCGACTTAAGCTCATCTTCTTCTCCCAAATATGGCTTCAAATCTGCAATGTTAAATGTGGGACTAACCCCAAAATCTACAGGTAAATCAAGCTTATATGCATTCTCATTTATTTTCTCTAAAACTTTAAAAGGACCGGCGCGTCTAGGCATTAACTTAGACTTTCTCAATTCAAGAAACCTTTATTTTCTCAAATGCAACCAAACCATGTCTCCTGGTTCAAAACTCACTTGTTTCCTACCTTTATCACTAGTAAGATTATACTTTGCATTCATAAGCTCTATGTTTTCTTTAGTAGTTTCATGCAGTTTCAATATCAATTCAGCACGTTGCTTAGCATCAAAATTCAATTTTTCAGAAGATGGTATAGGCATTAAATCAATAGGAGCACGAGGTAGAAATCCATAGACAATCTCAAATCGGCACATCTTTGTAGTAGAATGTAGCGAAGGATTATAAACAAATTCAATATGAGGCAAGCATTCTTCCCATATCTTAATATTCTTCTTTAAAATAGCCCACAACATAGTAGATAAAGTCCTATTTACAACTTCTGTTTGTCCATCAATTTGGGGATGACAAGTTGTGGAAAATAAAAGCTTAGTCCCCAATTTAGCCCACAAAGTTCTGCAAAAAGGGCTAAGAAATTTAGTGTCCCGATCAGAAACTATGGTATTAGACACACCATGCAAGTGAACAATTTTCCGAAAGAACAAATCAGCAATGTGAGAAGCATCATCAGTTTTATGACATGGTATGAAATGTGCCATCAGAAAATCTATCCATCACAACAAAGATACTATCACGTCCCTTCCTAGTCCTAGGCAATCCCAACACAAAATCCATTGATATATCTTCCCAAGGCACACTAGGAACAGGTAGAGGCATATACAAGCCATGTGGATTTAATCGGGACTTAGCCTTCGACATGTAGTGCAGCGAGCAACAAATCTCCCAACATCTTATCTCGTATGTGGCCAATAGAAATGACCAGCAAGTATGTCGTGTGTCTTCTTTACTCCAAAATGTCCCATCAAACCACCTCCATGCGCTTCCCGTAGCAACAACAAACGAACAGAGCTAGCTGGAATGCATAGCTTGTTAGCTCTAAAAAAACCCATCATGGAGGATGAATTTGTTCCATGTTTTTCCACCCTCACAATGCAGCAACACATCTTTAAAATCAGCATCATGCACATATTGGTCTTTAATTGTTTCTAATCCAAAAATTTTATAGTAAAGTTGTGTCAACAAAGTATATCGTCGAGACAAAGCATCAACAATGATATTCTCCTTCCCTTTCTTGTGTTTAATGACATAAGGAAAAGATTCAATAAATTCTACCCACTTTGCATGTCTATGGTTTAGTTTTCCTTGACTACGAATATGCTTTAAAGATTCATGATCAGAATGTATAACAAATTCTGCCAAGTTTCTAAAGTACGCACAAGAGCATATAATTCCTTATCGTAAGTAGAATAATTCAAAACAGGCCCATATTATCATCATCTCCACGGTTTGTGAGACCCCAACTCGTGAGTTTAATCATATATTTGCAATTGCTTGCTTCTATCTTGTTCTTGCTTGTGTTCTTTGATTTGCGAGCAAGGATTAGCCCTCTTGGCGAGGTCAATCGTGCTTGCACGGTTGATAACCAGAGGAGACGTGGTGCTGCGATTGCGGGGTTCGGAACGTGTTGTTCGGAAGCCGGATCGATTTGTGTCAAGCCTCCGCCAAATCGTTGTTTATCGGAACCTTTCGGAAGATCGGGACCCTAACAGAATCGAAGTCGACTTTGTTTGGGCCTCCAACTTGACATGGACGTCCTTGCTAGCCCTCCACGCCTCTAACCTCCTCCTTAGCCATATTATCATCATCTCCATGGTTCCTAACAATAATTAAATCATTAGGTAGTAATATATTCTCAAATATAAATAAAGAGATCATTAGGAGCATGCTCACCCGTAAATTCAATTGCCATGCTCTAGTTTTTGTCCTTGAATTATGTATGTGTATTGGAGGAGTGTTGGTTATATCCGAGGGTGTCATGTCCTCATCAAAATGGCGATAGAATCCAGCTAGACCCAAAAACTCCGCACCCGTGTGAAAGTCTTTGGAACAGGCCACCCTTGTATCGCTTCAACCTTGGCTTGATCAACTTCAATCCCCTGTGGAGTAACAACATAGACAAGAAAAGAAACTCGATCCGTGCAAAAGGTGCACTTGTCAAGGTTACCAAATAAACATGCATTACGTAAAGCATTAAAAACAACACGTAAATGATCAAGATGTTCATCCAAAGACCTGCTGTAAATCAATATGTCATCAAAATATACTACCACAAATTTTCCAATAAAAGCATGCAAAACTTCGTTCATCAATCTCATGAAAGTACTAGGTGCATTAGTTAATCCAAAAGGCATCACGAACCACTCGTATAAAGCGAACTTAGTTTTGAAAGCTGTTTTCCATTCATCCGTCAATTTCATGCGAATCTGGTGGTACCTACTACGCAAATCAACCTTAGAAAACACAACAACACCACTCAATTTATCAAGCATATCATCTAGGCGTGGAATAGGGTGATGATATCGAATGGTGATATTGTTAATAACTCTACAATCCACACACATACGCCATGTCCCATCTTTCTTAGGTACTAAAATTACCGGAACAGCACAAGGACTAAGAGACTCGCGTACATATCCCTTATCAAGTAATTCTTGCACTTGGCGTTGAATCTCCTTCGTTTCTTCCGGGTTGGTTCTATATGGTGCACGATTGGGCAATGAAGCACCGGGAATGAGATCAATTTGGTGCTCAATTTCTCGCAAAGGGGTAGCCCCGGTGGTATTTCACTAGGAAACACGTCAGAATACTCCTGCAAAATGTTAGAAACAACAGGAGGCAAAGAATCCTGCATATCATGAAGTGAAAACAACGCATCTTTGCATACCAAAGCATAGGAAACAAAAGTGGAGGCAATCAATTTGTGAATAGAACATTTAGTAGCAAGCATGCAACCTCCCTTCAAAGTGATTTCATTTTTGTTTTTGAAATCAGATTTAGTAGCATTGTGGTTTTCACCTTTAGTTTGTTCTTGTGACTGCAATTTTCTAGCTCTAGCAACATCATCATACACAATAGCTTCATGAGACATAGGATGTAACACTATTTTCTTATCATGGTACAAAAATGAATATTGATTTGATCTACCATGATGCATGGAATCTCTATCGTATTGCCAAGGTCTACCTAGCAGAATATTACATGCTTGCATTGGTACTACATCACATTCAACAACGTCACGATATGATCCAATAGTGAAATTAATTCGCACCAATTTTGTTACCTTTGCCTTGCCACTATTGTTCAGCCATTGGATGTAATATGGATGTGGATGGGGCTTGGTGGTGAGTGAAAGCTTCTCCACCATCTCACTGCTCGCCAAGTTGTTGCAGCTACCACCATCAATGATCATGCGACAGGAATGCTCTTTAATTACACACTTTGTTTGAAACAATGTGTGTCGCTGATTTTGCTCCGCTTTCTCCATTTGTGCACTCAACACACGTTGCACAATAAGGCTATCATAGTGTGATGCATCCTCGGTGCCAATATGCTCCTCTCGTGTGCCCCTCATGACCTGCATTGTCAGCGGCAAGCAAAGCAAGTGTATCTTCATCGTAATCACTAGCAGAACTATACTCACCATTATCCTTGACAACCAAAACTCGTTTGCTTGGACAGTCTCGAATCACATGTCCAAAGCCCTTGCACCAATGACATTGAACTTCCCTCGTTCTTGCTGTAGATGCAACTGAAGAAGTGCTTTCGGCAGGTTTGGAGGAAGCCTTCGTTGCTGCAATGGAAGGAGCAGGACATGGCTTGTTGGCTGCAGAAGGTGCGACCGGAGCTGAAGAAGAGGATGGTGGTGACGCACACGCACTTGAAGTAGTAGTGCGTGACTGCCATGAAGTATTCTTTCCTACAGAAAAGTTATGTGAAGAGCCCAAACGCCGTCCCTACACTTCCCTTTCAGCTTTATAGGCAATGTAAAACAATGCATTCATGTTATTGTAATCTCTATAATTGACAATGTCAAAAATCTCATGGTTTAAACCCCTATAAATCTAGCCATAGAAGCTTTAGCAGTCTCTAATTTACGGCGAAGCATGCCCATTTGCAACTCTTGATAATATTCCTCTACACTTTTACTACCCTGTCTTAATTATTGTAATTTATTTAATAAATCACGTTCATAGTATGAAGGTACGAATCTAGCTCGCATGACCCGTTTCAAAGCATCCCAAGTGTCGGGCATGTTATCAGGATTTTTCCTGCCATGTTCAATCCACCAAACTGAAGCCAAATCGGTGAATTCACTAGTAGCAGCTCTAACTCTATTATTTTCAGGAAATTCATGACATGCAAATTTTTTTATCAACAACAATTTCCCATGTAATATAAGCATCAGGATCATATTTACCATCAAAAGGAGCTATCTTAAACTTAATCTTTGCAAATGCATCATCATTGTTGCGTACCTCACGTCGACGGTGATCACCCATGCCATGACGATTATGACGTAGCCGACGCTGATTCACACTACCTTCAAGTTCCGTATCAGCGGAGCAGGCATCAGAATTGTGCTCCGCATCCTCTACCTTCTCTTCATTGGTTGCTGGACGCTGCCCAGATTCCCGTGCCATCAAGCCATCAAAACGCCGCAACAAAGCAGCCAGGCTTGTGTTAACACGTTTAATAGATCTTTCGATGAGAGATGAAGATAACTCGATTTGGTGGATGGAAACGACGTTCACGGCCCGACTACAACCGTCCGAAAACGCTGCACCTTAGCAACCGATACACCGCCTCCAATGGTTGCCGCAATCTTGTGGAGTGCGACTACCGGCCACGAGGGCACTCATCCTGCAAGCAATCGAAGAACTAGCAAGAACAAGTAAACAAGCACTGAAATTTCAAGATGGAATTGAAGCTCACAACCGAGTTCAACTATGGTGGGATCCCGAATACAAGTATACGGGCGGTTTAGCCAATGCACGCGTGTACGATGAAGTAGCTAAGCTAACTTGCGAATAAACAAAACCCAAGTGTTCTTGGCGGCGGCCAAGGGGTATAAAAACTGATTATATGACAAGGGAAAAGATAATAACCAAGTCTGCACACACACTTTTTATGGAGAGAGCAAGGGTAAAACAATAATTAAAAGACGATGAGTGTATGCTCAATACGGATGTTGGCGAACTCAATTATGTATGATGATCGAACTTGTGTTCTACTCGGATTAGGGTATGGTGGCACAGAACTCGGATAGCAGCAACGGAACCGAAACCGAGTATGAAACGACCAGAATGTGTTGCGAACTCGAAACTCTAAACCACTAGAACTATGACCAGCAACTTGACAAAACCGAAGCAATCCAAAACTCAACAAGCCCTAACTAAGCAAGTACTAGTAAAAAAGTCACAAAGAGTCTATGGGATTCAGGTAATAATTCTACTATATTTTTGGCTTTTCGTGGACTATGGGAAAGAAAAAAAATTGAAGAAAACAGGAGTCTCTCACCGATAAACCTTGCTATGATAATCAATCGATATGAAAGGTTTATCATTTTATGTAACAAAAGTTTATCATTTTATGAACCAACGGTTTATCATTTTATGTACATAAAAGCTCTATTTGAATTTTATAAATTTACCTTTGATTTAAACTGATTATGAAAATGTTTTGTATATGAAAATATTTATTGAACAAAAACCTTTGATTTAATAAAATGAATGCATTTGATTTATCCAAATGATTTAATGGCTTTGATTTATGACGAATGGTTTGTTTTATAAGTACTTTTGATTTATGAAAATGGTTTATTTAGCAAATGATTTATTGTTTAAAATATTTTATGAAGGATTTTCCATTACAAAAACTATTGCAACGAATAAAATAAAAAGATATTTCCTATTTTACAATGAATTTAGTTTTGGAACCAATTGTTTTTAACGCTATTTTACCTAACTTAAATTTCATATAAAATTTGGCTATACATAATTATGTTGCTTGTTGAATTCATGCTCGATTAGTGCATTAGGTTTTATTGTGTGAGATTTGAATTTTAAAAACCGATTAGAAATCGATTTGCAGTAGTATAGAAAATAGGATAGAAATAGGAGAAGAGAAATAGAACAAAAGGAAAACCAGCCCAAACCCCAATTCCCTCCCCCGCCCAGGCCTTCCCTCTTCCTGTCCCTTTCCTACACAGCCCACCCGAGGCCCACCGCATGCGGCTGCTCGAGTCGTCGTCCCCAACCTCACGCCACGAACGACCCTCGGCTTGTTTGGCTGGCCTACAAGCCAGCATAAGCTGGCTTATGCTGGTGTTCTACTTGTACAAGATGTAGGCCTTGCTTGGCTTATAGCAATAAGTAGAAGCCAGCTTATGCCGGCTTGTAGGCCACCCGAACAAGCCTATGTCCGCGCTGTCGCCACCACGTCAACGCCGACCATGCTGCTGCCTCCATTGCCTCCCCATTGCCTCCCCACTCCCCTAGAGGACACCAAACATGCACACAACACCTTCCCCCTTTAATCCCCTCATAACCTCGCATTATGGCCGAAAGCGCCACATCTAATGGCCTTAATAGCCATTGATGCCGGTGACCCCGTCCGACGCCGCTGCCCTCTCCTCTACTATAAAAACCGGACGCTCGACCCCTCGCCCGGGATCTCCTTGCTTCACCGCCTCCCCACGCACCCGTGCGACGTGAAGCGGAGGTCCGAGCCGCTCCTACGTCGCCGTCGGACCTCCACCTTCCCTCCTCGTCGTCGAGCACCAATCTTCGGCCAGCTCCTCCCCCCGTGCCGGTGTTCCCCATGGTGCGCCGCCTCCTACAGCGCAGAAGCGATGAACTGCCATCCACTCGAACGCACCCGCGACATTGCCGGAGGTCACCATTGCCACCTCGGCTGCCGTGCGGTAGCCTTCGGCCAGCCCTCAACCTCGTGCGATCCCTCGGTGAGGATCCCCGCGTGCTCCTCTCTCGTTTTTCCCCTTTTCCCGTAGAAAGCCGGAAACCGGAGCGCCGTCCGACGAGCTCCGGCGAGCCCCATCAATGGCGCCATCGCGCCACGCTCGCGGTCGGCGCCATTGCCTCGCGAGCCCCCCGAGCCATCCGATCTTGTTTGGGTGGCCGAGATTAGATCACCCCAAACGAGTATAAATTGGGTCCATCGTGGACCATGGACCCAACGCCTCCGCCTCGGTCCACGGACCTGTAGACTTGTGCACCAAAATTCTGATTTAGATTAATTCTGATAATTCCGGATAAATCAACGGTTTTGCGCCTAGGCCCCTCTCGTTTGTGTAAAACTATGTTTAGATCCTCTATTCTTTTAGAAACAACCTTATACCTTTATTTTAATTCTGTTTTAACCCAAGCATTTTACAATAAACCATTTTATTTAAATTGCTAAACTACACTTAGGTCCCCGAGCATTTTGTTTAAATGTTTTTGGCCATAAAACTTTATACATAAACACCCCTAGCCTTTTTGAAAATTATGTTTTAGCCGTTTATAGCATAAAAGCACTAGTTTTTGCACTTTTACAAAAGAACCCTAGTATTTTATAAAATTAGTTCTTAACCCTTAACCTTTTACACTTTAATTGTGAAACTTTTCCATATTTGCAAATAAGCCCATACCCTAGCTGTTTTTACATTTTAACCCTAAAACTCAAACCATCGTAACTTTTAGCTTGTAGCTCCGTTTTTAGTGATTCTTGCGCCCATAGAATCGTACTCGACGTGTAATTTCTTTTACTAGTGTTATAATCTTGTGGCATGGTGTACGGTTCTTTTTCTTAGTTTACTTGGTATGTCTGTTTGCAAGTTTGTTCGCGCAACGTAAATAGAACACAAGCAAATCGGGGATATCGAAGAGCGAGAAGTTCAAGACTTAATCGGTGGCAAACATGAAAGAGGCAAGTGTCCTTGACACATTTTGCACCTATTTCTTTCGATCTGCACATGTTTGTTTGCATTTCATGAATATGAATCATATGTGTGTGATATCTTATTCCATACTTGTCCTTGAGAATAATTTGGGTACGTCATACTATGGGTGGAATTAGATATAGGTTTGGGTACGTCATGCTTAGTCTGCTTAATTGTGGTTAAAGAGTTATAATGAGAACCATGATGATGATCCATGAGAATGATCGCCTATGTTGAAAATACTCTTAGATACGAATCTAAGCAAGTGGTATGTGATGGATGGTGCCGAGGGCACAAGGTGGTTTGTGGCATGCTTGCTGTAGATTGAAGGACCGGTTCTTGGAGCGATTCAACCAGGACTTTCGTGCCAACACAAGGCTGATATGGGTTGGCTTGACTCGATAGTTAGGGGATTCTTCCAGTATTGTTAGATTTTGTGGTATGGGCGATGAGGGACAGGGACCGATGGGTCGTCCCAAGACTCGCAAGGCACGAGAGGGGGACCTTAGGAGGAAGTACCCGAGTGGTAGTCTCCTATCGGTGAAGCCTTAGTGGCCACGTTCGATCCGGGAGAGGAGCCTAACAATATGTCTTGCGGTGATCTTCGGGCATCATACCTAAGGAAGTATGCAACTGGGTAGCTCGACAACATGGAGACTTTAGTCCACTCGGCAACAGGGGACGGAATCACCGACTTGTGGGTAAAGTGGTACAACCTCTGCAAAGTGTAAAACTGTCTCGACAGCCGTGCTCACGGTCAAAAGCGGCCTAGACATCCCGACTCGATTAGGGGGCATGGATGGGTGGTTATGAGATGGTTATGTTGGATTGATGATGTTTCGGATGGTGATGTTGGAGCATGGTTGGTTTGGGAGTGAACTTCACACATAGTAAATAGGTTGCTTTAATTAATGAAGTAGACATAGGTGCTCTCTATGCAATAAACCTCATGTTAAGCCTTTCTTGTTTTTAGCCAAACATGTCATACTTTCCCCCACTTGCTAAGTACATAATATACTCAAACGTTGTTGCTTCTCTCTTTTGCAAATCTTGCTGCTGATCGAAGCCAAGTACAAGGGTGGACTTTGGACGGAGACAAGTAGTGAAGAGTTAGGCTTGTGTTCGTTCGACCGATTGCCTATGGGAGCGGAGCGGAAGGACACTAACGCTTAGTTTATTCCGCTGCATTGTAATCTTTTGTTTAGACCTATGGGTCATTGTTGTAATTATTTAATGAATTAATAAATATATTGTTCTTTTACCATATTAGTCCTATGTGCGTGAAACTTGAGGGCACACATACATATGAGTCCGGTTTTGTTCGTTAAAACCGGGCGTGACAAAGTGGTATCGGAACCATGTCGAACGCAGGACGCAAGCCTAGATAGTTTGGTCGTGCCATAGGTCACATTTTCAAAACTAGTCATTTCAAGTCTTCATTTTCACCAATACTCTTCTTCTTGTTTCTAAAATGTTGAGAAAGTCTTATCTTTTGATTTCTATTCCTTCCCTACCTTCAAATTGTTAGTCCGTCCACTGAAGACTCGTGATGAGGAGATTGAATGGTCATGAAAATGGTATAAAGTTGTCGATAATCTCCTTAAGCACACACAAGTTACCTTGAAAACAAAGTGAGCTTTGCATATGGTGAAGAGATCAGTTTTCCTAAGATTGAGGATTTGAGAGTGCTCGAAGCTCGCTATTGGAAAGATGAATCTTGACCATGGTAAGAACTGTGTCCAATGAGTAAGGGAATTTGAGATTTCAAGATTTAAGGTTCTTCAAAGGATGAAAGGCATTAGTTAGCACCCTACATCTTGAACTAGGATCATTCCCTACCTATAGTATAAGAACGTTAGAAACAATGTTGTTGATCATATGATTGTGTGGTATGCCTTGTTATGATTTGGATCCTTGATTGTCTCGTTGAAGGGCTGCAAAGCATATAGCTTTGTTATCACATAATTAGTTTAGCCATAGTTGTAGTACTAGTATAGTTTGGGGTACCTATCCTCTATTCTTTTCTCTCCTCTTTCCCTCAACTCCGTGCTCTATTCTTGCTACACATGAAGAAGCCAAACCAATTTTCTCGGATGATGAACTCGAGAGATTGGAATCATTGATAGTAGCACTATTGTGGATGAGAGCAACATCCCGGACAATTTAACCTTCAGTTTTGCACTCCGAACAAGAAACACAAGATTGGTATCTTCCCACAAAAGAGGCTACTACGACAATCAAACAACTACGAAGGTGTCAGTTATGAATGTAGATGCCCCATTAAGAAAGAAGAGACAACCGAACAACTTTTGGTCAATGTCGAAGCATTCGAGAAGGCTAGAATCAACGATAGCCCACTAGCTATCATGGATTGTTATAGGTGTGGAATAGAAGGATATTGTGCTAACAAGTGTCACCAATATGAAAGAACCAAAGCTCAACTACAAGATACGAGTTCCCGTGGATAGCAATGAAAACTCGATGAAGACAAATGCTAATTATAATTATATGTAGAGACATGTGACATATTCAAACTATAAGGACAATTCAAGATATCTCAAACATGATGCTTGGAATGTTCATCGACAATGGAGCCTATGGTATAAGGTACTTGATTTCCGAGCCCTAAGTTGGTTAAGTCGGTCTTGAGCAATGTTATGAGTACAACTCATGGAGTAAGAATTACTTTGATGAAAGAGTGATTCCACTGTATTGAAAGTGAGGTATGATCCTAAGGGGTAGCACCCACGTGAACATTCTCATTCTACCCGAACCCAATGGAACAAGTGTTACAAAAAAAGTGTTATGACAAATACAACGACAATGATCATAATGCTTGTTTTGAGGAATTACACGAGCGAGCAATATTCATCAATAATCAAGTAGTGAAGGAAATCCAAGCACCTACATGGTACTCAATACATGGGTGTGGACTACCATTCTCTCAAGCAATGTTATTATCAAGAAAAAGTATTCCTCGCCCAAGACTAAAGATCAAATTCAAGTAGTTTGTGTTTCATTCAAGATGGATGTCTAACCTAAGGGTTTGTAGCAATACAAGTGGATGTTGGCACATAAGAACTACAAAGGCTAGCTAGAAGATATTAGGATCTAGGAAATCAAGAAACGAATCAAGAAAAATGAAACCCATGATTCACAGTGAACAACCATGGAACTACACTGTAGAAGAAGACTAATCTTTATGGACTATGTCAAGGTTGGAAAAGGGTTGATACAACAAGAAGCTTATGGTTCAGCCTACTTCGTCAATCTTAGACGAAGTACAAAAGGTAGAAGATCTCACGTGTGATATCTGGAGTGGCAGAATGAAGAAATAGTGGAATATGGAACAATCTAGGATACTTGCCGCAAAAGAAAAGAGTAGAGCATCAACAAGTCAGCATGAAATGCGATGGAGGAACCCATGGTAATGCGTTCACATCGAGCACCAAAGAAGACAATGTCTCATCATAACAATCGCTTTGTGTTGCCTTATTATGGAGAAGTTAAGTAAGTTATAGATACTAAACTAAAATTTTGTTGGTTGGACATAATGAGTAAACCAAATGTTGCAAAATAGCTTGAGCATTGGAAGAACAAATACATAATTCCTCTACGACCATGGGTGTTAAGTTTTGTTTGAAGATCATTTCATTGGAGATCTTGAGTAAACGAAGTAGAAAACCCTGTTTTAGTATGGAATTTGGAAGAAGTTATGACTTTTGCATCTGGCGAGTTGTTGAATCTCTTCAACATGTTATCAAGATAGAGAATTTGTAAAATCAGGCGATGTTTACCTCGGAAAAGATGAAGTGAAAAATGTATTATTTCATCAAATGTTGTAGTAATCAAATGTAGAAATCTGCATCGACCATAAGGAAAGGACTCTTAAGGAACATATGTTGATCCCGAAAAAGTAAATATCATCCAGTATGGTATAAGATCATCATGTGTCTGTTTGGTAAAGTCACATCAATGAATACAACCCATCAATAGAGTGAAGTACGAGATTTGAAAGAGGCCTCAATAATGAAGGTAGAATATACACCGTTGAAGGAGATCAGCAAAGCACAATGTGAAGACGAGAAAATGAATGATACTGGAATCTTATCATGGATGGAAATAGAACAACATTCTCAAAGGAGGAATGGGTTACCATCTGGTTCAACAAAATACTCCGTATACTAGATCAGAAACTCACTCGACACATGATCTTGAGAGAAGAACATGATTCCGCTTACTCTAGTGATCCAACACGATCCGAAATTTATCGAAATCTAAAAACATAATAGTGGTGATACGATATGAAGTACAACATTGCTAGGTATGTGGTAATCTGTGATACATACCAATGAGTTAAAGAAGAACATCAGCAACCACCGAGATTGTCAAACCACCTTACCGACTTCTTGCTAGCCACGTCGAATCTCCGGACGAGATTCTTGTTAAGGGGTGTACATTGTCACACCCCAAAACTCTAAGTTTTGGTTTGTGATCTAGGACTCTCAACATTAAAATTTTGCTATAAACTAAAATTTTGTTTCAAAGATGTTCTCAAATTTTAAAGAAAGGTTTATCATTTTATGAACCAAGGGTTTATCATTTTATGTACATAAAAGCTCTAATTGAAAATTATAAATTTACCTTTGATTTGAATTTATTATGAAAATGTTTATTGAACAAAAACCTTTCATTTATTAAAATGAATGCATTTGATTTATCAAAATGATTTAATGATTAAATGGCTTTGATTTATGAAGAATGGTTTGTTTTATAATACTTTTGATTTATGAAAATGGTTGATTTAGCAAATGATTTATTGTTTAAAATATTTTATGAAGGATTTTCCATTACAAAAACTATTACAACAAATAAAAAGAGATTTCTTATTTTACAATGAATTTAGTTTTGGAAACCAATTGTTTTTAAAGCTATTTTTACCGAACTTAAATTTCATATAAAATTAGACTATACATAATCATGTTGCTTGTTGAATTCATGTTTGATTAGTGAAAGTCGCCTAGAGGGGGGGTGTGAATAGGCGAACCTAAAATTTTCTGCGAAACAACACTAAGACGAAACGTCAAATACCGGAACTTCCGGTAGGGTACCGGAACTTCCGGTGCAGGGGTGATAAATGCGGAATTAAACCCTACACAATTCTAGTGTTTGCAAGAACGAAAGGAACAACCCTATGCAATTCTAGAAATTTAAAGGCACAACAGAAAACTAACAAGCAACCTAGTAAATAAACAACAACGCGTAAGTAAAAGGGAGAGAGCACAAGAGACACGGATTTTTCACCGAAGTTCAAGCCCACCAAGGACTCTACGTCTCCGTTGAGAAAGTCCACCAAGGACCGGGTTTATCTCAACCCTATTTCTCCCTCAAGTCACCACCAAGGTTGAGCTTGAGTTTTCCACTATCAATGTCCCTTCCGGGACGGGCAATACAAACTTCTCGGACGTCACCACACAAGTTGGGAGCTCACGAGCACGCCTAGCCGTCTAGGAGCTCAAAGCTCCAAGAGTAACAAATCCAAATCACAAGCTTGACGGGAGTGAAGATGCTCAAGAATGGAATCAAGTCTCTCAAACACTTGCTCAAAGTCTCTCACTCAAATCCTAGCTCAAGGATGGAATTTTTGCTTTTGGAGAGGATTTGGAGTAGATGGAGTGAAGCTCAAGTGTGTATTGGTTCGGAGTTGTGCAAGAGAGAGTGAATGGAGAGGGGGTGTGGCTTATATACCACAGCCCAAAAAGAGCCGTTGGCTCTGTCCGAAAACCCCGCACCGGAACTTACGGTGGAGTACCGGAGCTTCCGTACGTGGGTTTAGGGTTGGAAAACTGGACCGCACCGGAGCTTCCGGTGCCGTATCGGAACTTCCGGTATGGCATTCCGGAGAGCTCAAAGCTCTCTGTTAGCCTACCGAAACTTCCGATACGGGGACCGGAACTTCCGGTAAGGCTTTTCCCGAGGGCAAAACTCTCTGTAAGCCTACCGGAACTTTCGGTACCAAGAACCGGAACTTCCGGTATGGCCTTATCCGAGAGCAAAACTCTCTGTAAGCCTACCGGAACTTCCGGTACCAGGGACCGGAACTTCCGGTATGGCTTTTCCCGAGAGCAAAACTCTTTGTAAGCCTACCGGAACTTCCGGTACCACACCGGAGCTTCCGATGGGTTCAGAAAAAATGGGTTTGGAGGGGATTTCTTGAGTTTGTGAGCATCTCCATTCTTAGCCACGTTTGTGATTTGCATCCCTCTTTATAGTATGGCATCCCTATGACTCAAAGCAAAGAAATAAAGCGAGGCACAAGCTTTGAGAGGGGTCTTTTCCAAAACTCCATTTATTGCATTTTGCAATTCTTTTCTCCTTTTTGATTGTGCTTGCTAGACTTTCATGTGCTTTGGATATTCACTACACACAATCTCATGAAAGCATTAGTTTCAAATTTAATTGTATTGATATCAATCATCCAAAATAAAATGAGGGGCCTAGATGCACTTTCAATCTCCCCTTTTTGGTGATTGATGCCAATACAATCAAATTTCTAAAAGGATGAATTGAAAAGCACAACTTGCAAGGATAAAAGATGAGCTCCGCCTTAATATGTGCATGAAATTGAATTTCAAGAACTGGTCTATACAATACCAAGTGCACATTAGAGATAAGAATCATGAGGAGCTCCCCTTTATCTATGCATCCATAATAAAGAAAAACACAAACAATGCAATATGACATTTTATCATCACACAAATGCATCTAAAAGAGAGAAACAACCAATCACCAAGCATATCATAAGGCAAACCATATAGATAGATAATACAAACAAGTCTAAACATATTACAATCATCCATAGTTCCAAACCACTTGTCCATCTCACACACATAGTTCATTACATCATAAAAACGAGATAAAGATAAATAGATAGAAATTTCTTCTCCCCTTTGGCAACACATCACCAAAAAGGAGAAAAGAACTAGAACGCCCAAGATAGGATCACTCGTCGTCATCGTCGTCGTCGTCGTCCTCTTCATCGCTTTCTTCCTCATCCGTGGGGCGTGCCACTCCCTTGCCCTTCTCATGGAGCGGGATCCGAGTGCTCGAGAGGGGAGCGGAGGCGGTCGGAACATCCTCGGTGCTGTCATCCTCTCCACTCTCGGTGCCACTGCCCTCCACACCCCGAGCTGCTGCTCGTGCTGCTCGTGCCGCCACTCCCGCGGCCTCGCCGATAAGGAGCCCAAGGGTCCTCCCACCGCCGAGGTACTATCGGTGCAAGATCCAAGGGAGGAGGTGGTGGCTGCTGCTGCTGCCGAGCTAGGTAAGAGAGATAACGGTGATGTCCTTCATTGATGCGCCGCTGTTCCATCCTCATCTCATAGATGTCCTCACTATTGGCCTTGCACATGCAAAAGATAGACTTGAGGACCGAGGTGATGAATCCGGATTTGCTGCGAGTCCGGCGAGAAGAGGTAGGTGGAGCATCTCCAGCTTGTTGAGGAGGAGGAGCCTCGCTGTCTCACCGGTGATCCCCGAGGAGTGGGTAAGAGTGCGAACCTCTTGGGACGAAGTCCGGGGTGGTCCTTATCATGAACAAAGTGCATACCGATGACGAGTCTCAATCATCTTCATAATAAAGGGAGCAAAGGGAAGGCTCGCCTTATGAGTGTAGGAGTGGTTGATGATGGAAGTCCAAATGTGCTCAAAAACACAAAACGGCTCAGCTCCCGGACGCATGGCACAAAGTAAAGTCTTAGATTCTGCCAGCAAAGAAGATGCATCCCCTATCTTAGGATCCAAAGTCCATCCGAACATATTGTTTAGAACACGGTAGTAGGGGTGCAGCCCGAAGTGTGTCCCAATGATCATCGTCTTGGGGTGAGCGTAGCGGCTGTCATACATGAACTCCAAAGCTGCATCATCCGGGGGTCAAACATGTTCACATTGTTCTTCATAGCGTCGTCATGGCCAAAACCGAGAATCCGTGCAAACTCAGCATATGTGACTTGGAACCGGTTTCCATCAAGCGTCCAGTGCATGATGGAGTCCTCCTGGGAGTCATCATCGAACTCAAGCCAAAGAGTGGCATAGAACCGAACCACCGGTTCGTGTTCCACCCATGCTCAAGCCTCATAATCTCCACCAAATCCCTCCTAGCACATTCAGCCTTGATTTGAGCAAAGACGGGATCATTCCGACGATCCATCCAAGTCCCACTTGATCCACTTCATCTCATGAGTCTTCTTCTTCAACTTGAGCACTTCCTTGTACCACTCAGCTTGGGTGTGGTCCCAAAAGCGAATGTCCTCCACACCCCTTTCCGTAGCCTTGAGTCACGGGCACTTGCTCCTATATTTCTGCACCTCATCTCTCGTAGAAAGGTACATTATAGCCTCGCACCGCCACTCACAACCGGTGACCTCAGCTCATACTTATAGTGCTCCTTCAAGTTGCGGGCGATGGGGAGAAACCACTCATCCCCGCCCACATTTCCAGCCTCTCCTCCTCACTTTCTTCTTCATCATCCAACACGGGAGCGGGAGGAGGTCTCCTAGCTGTGCTCTTTCCTTTGCCCCTTCCAAGACCTTTGCCCGTGCCGGGCCAAGACCACGGGAGGAAGACCGGTGACCGGTTCCCGTGGCCTGCCTCTTGACAAGGCGTGGATTCGGCACGTCGAAGTCCGAGTCCGAGTCCGAGTCATCATGACCTTGAGCGGGTGCTCGGACGCTTGGTCACCGTCCGCTTCCTGCCACGAGTCATCTAACAGAGAGGAAAACATGTGTAAGGAGCAACATACACAAGTGTGGGAATTTAGAGATGCTAGGAAGATGCTAACAGGATAGGCCCCTGTCGGAACTTCCAGTATCGGATACCGGAACTTCCGGTACAAGGTACCGGAACCTCCGACGGGTTCCATATCCGTCGGGGCTGACCCATACCGGAACTTCCGGTAGCCTACCGGAACTTCCGGTAGGGGTCAACCCTAACCCTAGCAAGTGCGAAAAATTCACATCTAGCCAATGGAATTACTTCCTAGAAGCATGCTAGTGTTCTAGAACTGCTAGAGAAACATCTAAGCATCAAATATTCCTAGGGATTCAAGGATTTAAGCCTAGATCTAGAAGTGAAGGCAATGAAGGTATACCTTCTCCTCTAGCTAGGTGCTTGGAGAAGACCGGAGGAAGAAGCTTGGAGAATCTTGCCGTAGACCGTCGCCGGAAGTTGGGAGGAGCTTCCGGTTGATGGAGATCCGAAGAGAGAAGAGGAAAAAGTTGAGTCTTTTTCAAATGGGAGCCGTCCCTTTCAAGGGGGACGGGCTCCCCTATTTATATTGCCGCCTCGCACCGAACTTCCGGTAGCCTACCGGAACTTCCGTGCGGGCTCAAACCCTAGGTCAACTACCCGCACCGGAACTTCCGGTGGAGTACCGGAACTTCCGGTGTGGGCATGACACCCGAGGGTGAGCTCCTAGTTGGAGCATCCGGCACGAGTACCGGAACTTCGACTCGACTCCCCTACCGGAACTTCCGACCGGGAAATAAACGCCGAGCCCCAGTCCCCGTACCGGAACTTCCGGTACCCTACCGGAACTTCCGATAGGGGAAAACAGAGAAGAAGAGAGGTGAAGTTTTGGGGAGAGTTTTCAAAAATAATTTTGATGGACTAGTGGGGCATCTTGACATCATGTGATCAGTATACAATCAACAAACAAAGCTATGATCACATTTTGACAAGATTTGACCTATTGGTCAAGAACCAAGAAAAAAGGTTTTCAAAAAACTTAGTTAATTTTCGAAAGCATGCATTTCATCTTAAGATCCAAAGCAAATAAAGCAACAATCAAATGTGCACGTTTTTACACCACGTTACTAGAGTCAAGTATATTTAGCTCACTCCTTAGATAGCAAAACCGGCTTTCATCTAAGGGCTTGGTGAAAATATCGGCCAATTAATTTTCGGTTTTTACATGGCTCACCTCAATATCCCCTTTGATAGAATGATCTCTCAAGAAGTGATGACGGATATCTATATGCTTTGTGCGCGAATGCTCAACGGGGTTATATGCTAGCTTTATGGCACTCTCATTGTCACATAGGAGAGGAACACGGTTCAACTTGTAACCGTAGTCCCTTAGAGTTTGTCGCATCCACAATAGTTGTGCACAACAACTACCGGCTGCCACATACTCCGCTTCGGCCGTGGATAGTGCAACGGAATTTTGTTTCTTGGATGACCATGACACTAGGGACCTACCCAAGAATTGGCAAGTCCCGGAGGTACTCTTTCTATCCACTTTGTCCCCGGCATAATCCGCATCGGAATAGCCTATAAGGTTGAACTTTGAACCCTTGGGGTACCAAAGCCCTAGGTTGGGTGTGTGTACCAAATATCTCAAGATTCTTTTAACGGCCACCATGTGGCACTCCATAGGAGCGGCTTGGAAACGTGCACACATACACACACTAAGCATGATATCGGGCCTAGATGCACAAAGGTAAAGCAAAGAGCCGATCATAGAGCGAAAAACCTTTTGATCAACCGGCTTGTCTTTCTTGGTGAGGTCGAGATGGCCGTTTGTTGCCATGGGTGTCTTAGCGGGCTTTGCCTTGTCCATGTCAAACTTCTTCAATATATCTTGAGTGTACTTGGCTTGACATAGGAAGGTTCCCTCCTTGAGTTGCTTGACTTGAAATCCTAGAAAGAATGTCAACTCACCCATCATAGACATCACGAACCTCTTGGTCATTATCTTGCTAAAATCATCACAAAACATTTGGTTAGTAGAACCAAATATTATGTCATCGACATAAATTTGACACACAAATATATCATGATCAAAACGCTTTGTGAAGAGGGTTGCATCGGCCTTGCCCATTTCAAAACCCTTTTTCAAAAGGAAATCCCTAAGGCATTCATTCCATGCTCTTGGTGCTTGCTTAAGCCCATAGAGCGCCTTATGGAGTTTATATACGTGATTAGGATACTTAGGGTCTTCAAAGCCCGGTGGTTGCTCCACGTATACTTCTTCCTTGATTGGCCCGTTTAGGAATGCACTCTTCACGTCCATTTGGTACAACTTGAAGTTGTGGTGAGTGGCAAAGGCAAGTAGTATTCTTATTGATTCAAGCCTTGCCACGGGGGCATAGGTTTCATCAAAGTCCAATCCTTCTACTTGTGAATATCCTTTTGCCACCAATCTTGCTTTGTTCCTCGTTACAACGCCGTCTTCATTTTGCTTATTGCGGAACACCCACTTGGTGCCCACAACATTCTTGCATCTTGGTCTTTCTTCTAATGTCCAAACTTCATTCCTTGTGAAGTTGTTCAATTCTTCTTGCATGGCCATCACCCAATCCGAGTCCTCGAGTGCTTCTTCTACTCTAAATGGCTCCAAAGAAGAGACAAAAGAGTAATGTTCACAAAAATTGCAAACACGAGAACGAGTGATTACCCCTTTTCTATGTCTCCAAGGATTTGTTCCACGGGGTGATCATGTTGCACACTTTGGTGCACTCTTGGGTGTGGTGGATGTGAGCTTGTTTGACCGCCGTCTTGTTCAACCTCTTGATCTTGTGCTTGAGCATGATCTTCATTACTAACTTCTTGATCTTGATCCGCTTGATCATGATTAGTGCATGGTTGGTCTTGACTTGAGGGAGGAGGTTGATCTTGATTACTTTGTGGTTCTTGCAGTCTCACATCACCAAGTGCCATTCTTTTGATTGCTTGCCTAGGAGCCTCAACATCTACATTATTGATAACAACTTGCTCCCCTTGAGAGCCGTTAGATTCATCAAACGTCACGTCCCGTGAAACTTCAATACAACCGGTGGTTTTGTTGAAGACACGATAGGCGTGACAATTTGAACCATACCCAAGTAAGAAACCTTCATCAACCTTAGGGGAGAACTTTGAAGTCTTGGGTTTCTTGTTGAGCATGAAGCATTTGCTCCAAAAACTCGAAAGTACGAGATGTTAGGCTTTTTACCGGTTAGTAGCTCGTATGGTGTTTTCCTCAAGAGTCGATGAAGATACAACCGGTTTGAGGCATGACATGCGGTGTTGATTGCTTCGGCCCAAAAACGATCGGAGGTCTTGTATTCATCAAGCATGGTTCTTGCCATCTCTATGAGTGTGCGGTTCTTTCTTTCGGCCACCCCATTTTGTTGAGGTGTGTAGGGTGCCGAAAACTCATGCTTGATGTCCTCCTCATCAAGGTACTCTTCAACTTGAGTGTTCTTGAACTCGGTGCCATTGTCACTCCTTATGGTCTTGATCTTCACTTCAAATTCATTTTGTGCTCTTTTCAAGAATGTCTTGAGTACATCCTTTACTTCACCTTTATCACACAAAAAGAATACCCACGTGAAGCGAGAATAATCATCAACAATAACAAGTCCAGATTTGTTACCGCCGATGCTAATGTATGCAATGGGACCGAATAGGTCCATGTGAAGCATCTCCAACGGCCTTGTGGTTGTCACTATGTTCTTGGATGGATGTGATGCTCCAACTTGTTTTCCGGCTTGACATGCACTCGCAAATTTTATTTTTCTCAAAGCAAACATCCGTTAGTCCAAGAATGTGACCGCCCTTTTGGAGTTTTTGAAGATTTCTCATACCGACATGGGCTAGTCGTCTATGCCACAACCATCCCATGTCGGACTTTGCAACCAAGCATGTGTCAAGTTTTGCTTTATCCGCGGTGAAATCCACAACATAAAGCTTCCCTTTGAGCACACCCTCAAAAGCAATCGAGCCATCACTTCTCCTTGAGACAATCACACCCTTGTCGTTGAACAAGCAATTGTAGCCCATTCCACAAAGTTGTGAGATAGACAACAAATTGAAGTTAACGTTATCCACAAGCATAACCTTCGAAAGTGAATGCGGAAAAGTTAAAGGAATGTTACCATAACCCAACACATAGCCTTTTCCGTTGTCTCCAAAGGTGATGTACTCATTTCTTTCTTTGCTTGGCTCAAAGGATTCGAACATTTTCTTGTCTCCTGGTCATATGATTGGTGCATCCACTATCGACCACCCATGATGAACCACCGGAGGAGTATTCCTACAAAACAATTTATGCTTTGTTTTTAGGTACCCAAATTTGCTTGGGTCCTCTCACATTAGTAACAAGTGTCTTGGGCACCCACACACAAGATTTGTGGGTCTTGTTGCGTGGCCCAACATATTTTGCATAGACACGACCATGCTTGTTTCTCATTAGCACATAGGTCGCATTAAAATCATAAAAGAGAGCACAAGAGGGGTTAGGCACGTTAGTACGCAAATCACAAATAAGAGAAGATTTGTTAGTGTTCTTGATTTGCTTCTCCCTCTTGACTTGCTTCTTTTGATATTCACCCTCTTTGGTGAACTTGATGAATTCGGTGCCGTTCTTGTTGATTCTTGCATTATGCTTGTCACCTTGCTTGTATCCAATGCCATCCTTCACATGTGATCGTCTCACATTGGTGTATGCACCCCTTGCATACTCGGCCTTGGCATCATCAATGGCCTTCATCTTATTTTGTGCTTGTTGTTGAAATTCTTGCACTTGCTTCTTCAAGTCTCCAATGGTCTTGATGTTTCTTGTACAAGCTTCAACATCAATCTTGTTGCACCTAGTACATTCATTGCTAGATGGAGGGCAAGACGAAGATTGAGAGGAAGTAGTGTTACACTTAATTTCCTCAAATTGCACTTTGAGAGAATTGTGATCCTTTTGCAAGTCATCACACTTCTCTTGAAGTGACACATTTGTGACTTTAAGTGTCTCACTATTTTCTTCAACCACTTTGAGAGACTTTACCAAGTCCTCATTCTTCTTCCTCTCAACTTCTAGGAGCTTTTCAAGTTCAAGCACCCTTTGCTTCTCTTGAACAAGCATTTCCTCTTGTTTCTCAAGAAGCTCCACTTGCCTCTCCTTTTCCTGCTCAATGATGTCCAACAAATCAAACATGTTAGGAATTTGAGAGCTTTCATTAGCATTTACCTTAGAGCCTTTAGCCATCATGCACTTGTGTCCAGCGTCATCTTCATCATCGGTCAAGCTTCCAAACAAGGAGGAGTTGGTCGGTGTTAGCCCAATAGCAAGTGATGCAATGCCTCCCTTCTCTTCATCGGATTCCGACTCGGAGGAGGAAGATGATCCATCGGAGTTCCATTCTTGTCCAATGTGTGCTTCACCCCGACAGTACTTTCTATGCTTCTTGTATTTCTTGTCCCCCTTCTTGTTTTGCTTGTTCTTGTAGTTCTCCTGGACACTCCGCCATGAAGTGACCTTTGTCTCCACAAATATAGCACTTGTTCTTGGCCTTCCTCAACTTGCTCTTGTCTTGGTCATTTTTCTTGGAGCTCCTTTTTGACATAAGCTTGTTGAATCTTTTCACAAAGAGAGCCATTTCATCATCGCTATCATCATCACTTTCCTCAACCACCTTCTTCTTCTTTTCTTGTTCGGCATTAAGAGCCAAATCATTCTTGCTCCCACTAGCCTTTTCTTTGTCCTTGAGCAATGCATTGATCCTATTCCCTTGGTCAATTTGCTGTTTTTGGGAGAGTACCTTCCCAATAACTTCATCGGTTGTGAAGTATCTAAAACCATCTTTGTCTCTTATGTTGGACACTATGTTGGCATCCCATGCTTGCAAGGCTTGTAGCAACCTTCTATTCACATCCAAGTCCAACACTTTTTCTCCAAGTGCTCTTCTCATGTTCACTATCCTCATCATCCTATCATGGGCTTCCCTTGGCCCTTCATCCGACCTCATGACAAAGTAGTTAAAATCCTCTCTAAGCCCTTCTAGCTTAGACTCCTTCACACTATCAATGCCCTCATGAACCAATTCAAGCTTCAACCAAATTTGATGGGCATCCTCCATTCCGGTTATCTTCTCATACTCGGCGGGACTAAGCGCGGATACGAGAGCACTAGCCGCCGCCACATTGCACCTAACATTGAACAAGTCTTGTGCGGTTGGCTTGCTTCTACATTCCCATAGGAATCCATTTTGAGTCACATTTCTCACATTTTGATGCATTGAATCCAAATGTAGTAGCATCTTTGTTTTCCAATGATCAAACTATTGACCATCAAAGTATGGTAGTCTTCCTGAGCCGGGTCCAATATGCTCATCTCTTCCATCACTATAGGAATATGGTGTTCTGTTGTAGCTCATCGGCAAAGCACTAAGCACATCTCCACCTTGGGCAGGCCCTTTTCCATTTCCATCTCCGGCATCCCCCGGTGCGGTCTCATGACCCCTTTCACCGGCTAGGTGGTGCTTCACCACTACCCGTTGCCTCTTTATCATTTCCCATCTTTGATCTTCAAGCGGTGAGGCTTCAACGAAGATACCTGCTCCGATACCAATTGAAAGTCGCCTAGAGGGGGGGTGAATAGGCGAACCTAAAATTTTCTGCGAAACAACACTAAGACGAAAACGTCAAATACCGGAACTTCCGGTATGGTACCGAACTTCCGGTGCAGGGTGATAAATGCGGAATTAAACCCTACACAATTCTAGTGTTTGCAAGAACGAAAGGAACAACCCTATGCAATTCTAGGAATTTAAAGGCACAACGGAAAACTAACAAGCAACCAAGTAAATAAACAACAACGCGTAAGTAAAAGGGAGAGAGCACAAGAGACACGGATTTTTTACCGAAGTTCAAGCCCACCAAGGACTCTACGTCTCCGTTGAGAAAGTCCACCAAGGACCGGGTTTCTCTCAACCCTATTTCTCCCTCAAGTCACCACCAAGGTTGAGCTTGAGTTTTCCACTATCAATGTCCCTTCCGGGACGGGCAATACAAACTTCTCGAGCGTCACCACACAAGTTGGGAACTCACGAGCACGCCTAGCCGTCTAGGAGCTCAAAGCTCTAAGAGTAACAAATCCAAATCACAAGCTTGATGGGAGTGAAGATGCTCAAGAATGGAATCAAGTCTCTCAAACACTTGCTCAAAGTCTCTCACTCAAATCCTAGCTCAAGGATGGAATTTTTGCTTTTGGAGAGGATTTGGAGTAGATGGAGTGAAGCTCAAGTGTGTATTGGTTCGGAGTTGTGCAAGAGAGAGTGAATGGAGAGGGGGTGTGGCTTATATACCACAGCCCAAAAAGAGCCGTTGGCTCGTCTCGAAAACCCCGTACCGGAACTTCCGGTGGAGTACCGTAGCTTTCGGCACGTGGGTTTAGGTTTGGAAAAATCGGACCGCACCGGAGCTTCCGGTGCCGTATCGGAACTTCCGTTATGGCATTCCGGAGAGCTCAAAGCTCTCCGTTAGCCTACCGAAACTTCCAAGCACGGGGACCGGAACTTCCGGTAAGGCTTTTCCCGAGAGCAAAACTCTCTCGTAAGCCTACCGGAACTTCCGGTACCAGGAACCGGAACTTCCGGTATGGCCTTACCCGAGAGCAAAACTGTTCAGTAAGCCTACCGGAACTTCCGGTACCAGTGGACCGGAACTTTCGGTATGGCTTTTCCCGAGAGCAAAACTCTCTGTAAGCCTACCGGAACTTCCGGTACCACACCGGAGCTTCCGATGGGTTCAGAAAAAATGGGTTTGGAGGGGATTTCTTGAGTTTGTGAGCATCTCCATTCTTAGCCACGTTTGTGATTTGCATCCCTCTTTATAGTACGGCATCCCTATGACTCAAAGCAAAGAAATAAAGCGAGGCACAAGCTTTGAGAGGGGTCTTTTCCAAAACTCCATTTATTGCATTTTGCAATTCTTTTCTCCTTTTTGATTGTGCTTGCTAGACTTTCATGTGCTTTGGATATTCACTACACACAATCTCATGAAAGCATTAGTTCCAAATTTAATTGTATTGATATCAATCATCCAAAATAAAATGAGGGGCCTAGATGCACTTTCAATTAGTGCATTAGGTTTTATTGTGTGAGATTTGTATTTTAAAAACCGATTAGAAATCGATTTGCACTAGTATGTAAAATAGAATAGAAATAAGAGAAGAGAAATATAACAAAAGGAAAAGCAGCCCAAACCCCAATTCCCTCGCCGGTCCAGGCCTTCCCTCTTCCTGTCCCTTTCTCGCACGGGCCACCCGAGGCCCACCGCATGCGGCCCACCCCGGCGCCCCCGACTTGTCGTGCCCAACCTTACACCACGACCGACCCCGTTTGCGCCGTCGCCGCCGCGTCAACGCCGACCACACAACTGCCTCCATTGCCTCCCCACTCCGCTAGAGGACACCAAACATGCACGCAACACCTACCCCCTTTAATCCCCTCATAACCCCGCATTATGGCCGGAAACGGCCACATCTAATGGCCTTAATAGCCATTGATGCGGGTGACCCCGTCCGACGCCGCTGTCCTCTCCTCTACTATAAAAACCAGACGCTCGACCCTCGCCCAGGATCTCCTTGCTTCACCGCCTCCCCACGCACCCGTGCAACGTGAAGCGGAGATCCGAGCAGCTCCTACGTCGCCGCCGGACCTCCACCTTCCCTCCTCGTCATCGAGCACCGGTCTTTGGCCAGCTCCTCCCCCCGTGCCGGTGTTCCCCATGGTGCGGCGCCTCCTACAGCGCAGAAGCGATGAACCGCCGTCCACCGGAATGCACCCGCGACATTGCCGGAGGTCACCATTGCCACCTTGCCGCCGTGCGGTACCTTCGGCCAGCCCTCGACTCGCGCAATCCCTCGGTGAGGATCCCCACGTGCCCCTCTCTGTTTTTCCCTTTTCCCGTAGAACGCTAGAAAACGGAGTGCCGTCCGACGAGCCTCGGCGAGCCCCGTCAATGGCGCCACCGCGCCAAGCTCGCCGTCGGCGCCATTTCCTCGCGAGCCCCCTCAGCTGTCCGATCTTGTTTGGGTGGCCAGGATTAGATCACCCCAAATGAGTATAAATCGGGTCCATCATGGACCATGGACCCGAGTGCCTTTGCCCTGGTCCACGGACCTGTAGACTTGTCCACCAAAATTCTGATTTAGATTAATTCTGATAATTCCGGATAAATCAACAGCTTTTGCGCCTAGGCTCCTCTCGTTTGTGTAAAACTATGTTTAGATCCTCTATTCTTTTAGAAACAACCTTATACCTTTATTTTAATTCTGTTTTACCCAAGCATTTTACAATAAACCATTTTATTTAAATTGCTAAATTACACTTAGGTCCCTGAGCATTTTATTTAAATGTTTTTGGCCATAAAACTTTATACATAAACACCCCTAGCCTTTCCGAAAATTATGTTTTAGCCCTTTATAGCATAAAAGCACTAGTTTTTGCACTCGTTACAAAACAACCCTAGTATTTTATAAAATTAGTTCTTAACCCTTAACCTTTTACACTTTAATTTTGACACTTTTCCATATTTGCAAATAAGCCCCTTCCCTAGCTGTTTTTGTACATTTTAACCCTAAAACTCAAACCATCGTAACTTTTAGCTTGTAGCTCCGTTTTTAGTGATTCTTGCGCCTACGTAATCGTATCGACGTGTAATTTCTTTTACTAGTGTTATAATCTTGTGGCATGGTGTACTGTTCTTTTTCTTAGTTTATTGGTATGTCTCGTTTACAAGTTTGTTCGCGCAATGTAAATAGAACACAAGCAAATCGGGGATATCAAAGAGTGAGAAGTTCAAGACTTAATCGGTGGCAAACAGGAAATAGGCAAGTGTCCTTGACACATTATGCACCTATTTCTTTCTATCTCGCACATGTTTGTTTGCATTGCTTGAAATATGAATCCTATGTGTGTCATATCTTGTTCCATACTTGTCCTTGTTGCCTGGGTGGAATTGGACATAGGTTTGGGTACGTCATGCTTAGTCCGCTTAATTACGGTTAAAGAGTTATAATGAGAAGCATGATGATGATCCATGGGAATGATCGCTCTGTGTTGAAAATCCTCTTAGATAGGAATCTAAGCAAGTGGTATGTGATGGATGGTGCCGAGGGCACAAGGTGGTTTGTGGCATGCTTGTTGTAGATTTAAGGACCGGTTCTTGGAGCGATTCAACAAGGACTTTCGTGCCAACATAAGGCAGATATGGGTAGGCTTGACTCGATAGTTAGGGGTTTCTCCCATTATTGTTAGATTTGGTGGGATGAGCGATCGGGGACGAGGGACCGACAAGTCGTCCCGAGACTCGCAAGGCATGAGAGGGGCCCTTAGGAGGACGTACCCGAGGAGTAGTCTCCTACCAGTGAAACCTTAGTGGACACATATGATGTGGGAGAGGAGCCTAACGAAATGTCTTACGGTGATCTCCTGGCAGCATTTGTGAGGAAGTATTCAATAGGGGACAAAATCACCGACTTGTGGGTAAAGTGGTACAACATATGCAGAGTGTAAAAGTGTCATGACGAGTCGTCCTCACAGTCAAGAGCAGCTTGTAAATCCTCACTCGATAAAGGGGCATTGATCGGTGGTTATGAGATGGTTATGTTGGATCAATGATGGTTCGAGATGGTGATGTTAGACCAGTTGGTTTGGGAGTGAACTTCACACATAGTAAATAGGTTGCTTTAATTAATGAACTAGACATAAGTGCTCTCTATGCAATAAACCTCATGTTAAGCCTTTCTTGTTTTTAGCCAAACATGTCATACTTTCCCCCACTTGCTGAGTACATAATGTACTCAAACTTTGTTGCTTCCCTCTTTTGCAAATCTTGCTGCTGATCGGAAGCCAAGTTCAAGGGTGGACTTTGAACGGAGACAAGGAGTGAAGAGCTAGTCTTGTGGTCATCCGGCCGATTGCCTGTGGGAGCTGAAGGACTCTAATGCCTAGTTGATTCCGCTGCATTCTAATCTTTTCTTTAGACCTACGGGTCGTTGTTGTAATTATTTAATGAATTAATAAAGGTATTGTTTTTTTACCATATTTTTGTCCTGTGTGCGTGAAACTTGATCCTGGGTACGCATACATATGAGTTCGGTTTGTTCGTTAATACTGGACATGACAGCCCGTGAGCTTCTCAAACTTCTGCGTAATGAAGGCGTGTTGCTCGTCACCAAACAAGCTCGAATTTGGACACGCAATCATTAAAAGCCGTGGGGGACTCGTGAGGAACCACCCTCTTTCCTTGAACTTTTTCCTTTCCTTGCCATGGTTAGTAAAGTACAAAAGATAACACAAAAGTATTATCCCTAACCAACTAACAACTACTGGAATGTGTGGGTAGTGGAAAGAAAAAAATAGAAAACGGCTTACCACCGTCTTACAAGTGTTCCTAATAAAGCCAACAGGACGAGTACAATCTGTTGTTGAGCTTGGGTGTAATAGTTGCAAAGACAAAAACCTGTGCCGACAGAAGTATGTATGTGGAGCTATAGGTATGCTCAAAAGACAGCAAGGATAAGAAAAATCGAATATAGATAAGCCAAGTTCAATAAGTATCCAAAGCACAAGTCACAATTGCTGGCTAAGATGTGTTCCTAGACGTAGCACAACAAGTTGGAACAAAGAACGATGGAAGAAGCTCAAAGAACAAGCAAAATAACAACTCGCCAAAGATTTGACCTTTTCTAGATTTTTCGAGCAATTTCCAAAAAGGCACTAGTAGGAATCAAGATTTTTTTTATTTTTACCTATGTTTTATATTTTTCTCTAAACTCTTATCACATGAGATGGAACCATAAAAATTGAGAAGTCAAACCGAGCTAAGATGTGGCCTACGGAAAATCAAACAGATGTGTCGAAAAGTGTACAAGAACTTGAAACACGTTTTTCTGTTTTTTTCTGATTTTTTAATTTGTTTGAGGGCTCAAAACGACATACGGACCAAATGAAATCAAGAATCGGCGTAAAAATTTCAGCTCAAACGGACACCGAGCGAAAAGTTATGCCCGCTTTACGGAAGGTCTGTCAATTCCGGGTTTCCGGGTAGCACAACTTGGCGAGCACGATGGCAGAAACTAGGGCAAAGCATCCATATCTGCATCACAACAAATCAAAACAATTGATGGTAGTTACTACCTTGAAGAGCTAAGTATTTGCCGAGAGATGAAACAAAGGGGAAGGGGGGGGGCGTTGGGCAACGAGGCAGGGCGAAAACACAAGGCGGCTCACAACCTATCTAGGGCTAGCGAGGGCAAGTTCCTTCTGTTCCACTTCCGGTGCGTCGTCCGAGTCTAACTCGCCCGAGGGCTCAAAATTATCGCTCGAGAGGCTATGCCGATGGGCTCCAGACATCACGCGATCGGTGTTGTCCGTGCGCTGAGCGGCTCCATTGTCACGCCGATCGGCACATGTGTCCTCCTTTTTTATCCCTTGCAATAGTTGTTCCAGTGGGTCTTTATCATTCATATCAATTTGCTTGTCCGCTTCGGGAAGAATTCTTGATAATAGGGACGTTCGTATTGTCCGGGTGGGTCATTGCACTTAAATAATATTTCTTCTCCTTCTATATTCAATGTAAGACAACCCTTCCCTGCATCTAGAACAGCTTGGACTAATCGGAGAAAGGGTCTTCCCAAAATTATATCCTCTACTCCAGATTCTCCTTTATCAAGAACAAAGAGATCCACTGGTATATATTTCGAATTAACCTTGATCACCACATTTTTGACAACCCTTGATGGTTTAGTCTTCCTTCCATCTTCCATAATGAGCTCAAGTTCAGTTCCTAACGATCGTTGTTTGATTTCATGTGTCATGCCCAAATTCACATGCTTTTAAACTACATGGATTTGTCAAACTGAATGGTCCCAAGTAATATAGAAAAGATTGACGTAGAATTGAACGAAAAACTAATTTGAAATTGTTGGGAAATCGGTGTCCCCGGACTAACATCGACTTTCCGGAAATGGTACCAAACCGACGTGATACCACTTCTTCAATGGACCCAAACCCACCTTCTACACTTTATCGAGGAGACCTTCACCTTTCTCTACTAACTCGAGGAGACCAACTCTCTATAAAAGAGCTCAACCTTTATTCATAACATAAACTTGACACAAGAGACAACATTTCTTGTGGCTACACACCACCGACTCACTATAACACTCCTATACTCTAAGACACATCATGGCACCTACACACTAGCACACCATGGCATCCTTGCCATGCTACCTAGAACTCAAATGGCACCTCGAGTCATGGCAACCTTTGTCATGCCTTCACATATGATGGCACCTATGACTCCATGGCATGGTACCTTGGAGGGTAGATCACTAGGATGTTGCCATATGGCAACATTCCACACTCTTCTAACAAAAATATTTGGCTCTAGAATATTATCATTCTTATCCTAATATCTAGATATTTCTTACCATACATAAATATCTAATTTCTAGAATATTCTTTACTTTGCCATGAAGAAATAGTTCTAGACTCTTTCATGACAAATATCTTCTCTCTTGTTTTTTTCTAAATATTTTAGAATGTTTCAAGTATGTATTGCCACAACTTAACAGAAACAAAGGGAGCAACATGCTAAATGGGAAGGATGGAGGCATGGAGCCCACAGAACTAGGTAGTGTAACTTGACAGTCAGGGTCATCTATGTGGGCCTAAATATAATTTGGACTGTGACAGTCAATCGACTACATTAATATGTATCAGACTATATATAATACATGCCAACGTTACCAAGGTCCCAGGCCATCATGAGAACTAAACTATGATACAGAAAAATAATTAGGCTGGGTAACTGTATATAGCCGGTCTCGAGGGTTTCCCATAAACACTGACATCACTCTTGAATTGACCAGTCCCAGTCGAGAAGGAAGACACCACTTTTCTCCTCGCGCGCAAAAGCAAATGACACCATTTCCTTTTCAGCTATAGTATTTTACGTGTAATGTAATCTTAATAACAAATTGTATGATTTAAAACATGCCGTACAAAAGTATCCTCTAATGATCTGCACTAGCCGGCCGGTGGTGAACAATGAGCTGAACGACATTTTGTATATAGTAATCAGGAGAACTATATAAATCTGCGTATATGCGGTAGAAACTCTCCACATTGAGATATTACGTTGCCAATCTGGAAGAGGTCAGCAACCTCAAGATCGGAGGAAGCATGGACATGGGAACAGGTAGAAAGCGAGTGCTGTCTTGCACTTATGTCCAACTCATTACCCAACCACCCCACAAAAGAACAACTCAGTGCCGGCCGTCCGATTTTTATATGTTCTTTTCTTCTCCATCTATTCCAGACCTTGGATATGCAGACTAGGATGGAGAGCGAAGTTATGGATGATTGTCGCTGATCAGTCGTGGATAATTAAGCCTTCGTTTATAGCATATATATAGGCCGGAAGTTTCAAATTATTTCAGAACAGTAGAAAAATCATAACCAGATCTGCTTCATTGAGCATCTGATCTTATTTTTAACATCAAAATATTCTTCCCCTGCTTATCATGCGGTTCACACTTCCTGTCTATTGCATTTTCTTATTTGATAACTAGGATCTAATGGGGAAAAGGTTAATTTACTTTGAAAGTTTAATAAAATCTTATGAAGACCTTAAGGCCTCCTTTGGAACAAAGGAATTGTGTAGGAAAAAAATAGAGGAATTGAATACAAAAGAAATAATCCTATATACGCCATTTGGAGTGATGGATTGGTTCATAGGAATTTTGGAGATTAGGAAAGTTTTCTCCACATTTTGGAGGAATTCTAGCATGAGGTCTAACCTCATGTTAAATTCATTTAAAAGTTTCATGGCACATGATATGTCTTTCTCTCTGTTTGTTCCCTCTCATTAATGAACATATAATTTTAAAATTCCTGTGTTTTTCCTGAGACACATCCAAATATCTTAGAGGAGCAATTCCTGCATTTTTTTTATTTCATAGAATTCGAAAACATATGCAACTTCAATTCATGTTTTTCCTATTCCTATGTTTTGAGGACATTGCATTCCAAAGGAGCCTTAAAAAATAAAAAAGTGATACCGTACTGCCGCATGCATGTAGGTCTGCAGGATCAAAATACAGAATCCATGCGTTCTGCTGTGATTCATATGTACAGCAAAGACTTGGTGTTGATATTAACATAACGAATACTGCAAAAGCGCTGTGACAAATGGATCTGACAAATCAAGGCTTTGCGACAATTTGGCTAGATCAAGTCTTGCAAGGGTCACTCTCAAAACAAAATCTCATGTGCTTCTCCGTAATTCAGGTCATAGTTAGGAATACTCCTCTTTCCGTTGATCGTAGGTATTTAATACAATGAAAATTAAGAGGCAGTTCTTTTGGTTGACAACTTGACATCAAACTTACGCTTTATAATTTAAAGGCGAGGGCAAAGTGGGCCACATGGATCCTAGCTATCATGTGTATATTCAGGAATTTGATCTTATAAGATTTGAATGCGAAGAGTGCAGTTTGAAAATGCGCAAGAATTGTTAGATATAATATGAGCTCGGCCCATATTTTATTTAATTAATTGTATAAAATCAAGGCCCATATTCAATCTAATGGTGCATAAAACAATTTAGTCCCATATGGGAAATAAGTTGAGAGGGGCTAGAGACGTGCCACACGCGCACGCCGCCGCCGCCGCTGCCGGCGTGCATGTGAGAGAGCGAACCATGTCGTGCCTGCCTGCCTGCGACACGCACACGTTTGGAAGTTTTGCGGCTTGGAAATGGAAAGGCGAGATTCAAGGAAATTGAAATCGGAAGGAGTTGATTTCTGCATGCCAGCTGTTACTCGGTTTCCTATTTCCTGGCATGCAGTTTCTAATCCACAGTAATGCCCCATATTTATACGAGTGCACCTTCCATTCTTCTGTTGATTGTATTCTGAGGCTTTCCTGTCCTGATGATCCGCACGTACGGAGCTTCTCGGGAGAGCAGGCCTCCGGCCGGAGTCTCTCCCACAAAGCGACACCTGCTCGAGTGTGTGGACGATCATGTTTTTGGGAGCGCTTGATGGCGTGACTGCTCGCTTTTTTCGACGATCACAATCTTCATCTGTCTCTTCTCGATGGCGCTATTCGAGAGACTGCACTGCGTACATCGTCCTGCATCAACTGTGAACGACTACTTCAAGCAACGTACCATGTCAATTGGTGCGAATGGAGCCGCAGGCACTAGTCCCACCGTAGGGTACACACTCATCTTCCTTATGTTTACTACTTATGCTATTAATATGGATTAAATTCAACCAAAAATGCCTAATTTCTTAACAATCCAAAAACCTGATAGGCATTTTTCTATTAGAGGATTTGTTGCTGCATTAAAACTCGACAACTTTGACGGTTTGTTTTACATGAGGTGGCGTGCATGGATGATACAGTGGTTGAAAGCAATGAATTGTTATCATGCCGTGCAGTGGAAGCCCTAACAGTTTACTCCTGAAGAGGAGAGTGTGTTGAAGGCAGCCGATAACCTCTTTCAAGGCAGTGTGATTAGCGCTCTCGCTGAAAAATATGTTGATTCTTTCACATGTAGAACTTCCAAGGATTTGTGGGATTCATTGGATGCTAAATTTGATGTTTCTGATGTCGGAAGTGAGTTGTACCTTATAGAGTAGTTGTATGACCACAAGATGGTAGAGGACCATCTGGTTGATCAACAAGCCCATGAGATACGACACTGGCAAAAGAGCTCGAACAATTTCTATGCGTGTTGCGTGACAAGTTTGTGGTTGGAGGTATTATCTCCAAATTACCACCCTCTTGGAAGGATTTTTCTACTTTTCGAAAGGGCAGCAAAAGACAAGCGCGGGAAAAGTGCTGAGTCTTCTAGCGTCAATGTGGTGCAGAAGAAAAACAATTCCAATACGTCTCACAATAAAAAGAAGAAGCAGGAAAAGAAAGAGAAGCCAAAGAATACTACCACGTTCAAGAAAAAAAGGAAAAGAAAAGAATGAGGGTTATTTTGTTTGCGGCAGCAATGACCATTGGGCAAGTGCGTGCCCAGACCGCAAATTTATTCAGTAAAAAAAATCAGTAGCGAGGCGGCAGAGAGGTATGGTAATTTGTTACCTAGTGTTCTTTCAGTTTGTCATTCGCCTGAGTGATGAATGGATACTGATTCTAATGTTCATGTGTGTGCTAATATTTATTTGTTTTCTTCTTATCAAGATGGCATGACTAGAGTGTTGCTGATGGGGAACGGATCGCATGCGCGTGTTCTTAGTGTTGGTAGGGTCGCTTTGAATATTACCTCGAGAAAGACGGTGCAATTGGAGAATGTCCATCATGTCCCCTCCATCAAGAAAAATCTAGTTAGCGGTTGTCTATTGTGTAGAGATGGTTTATAAATTGTTCTTGAGTCAAATAAATGTGTACTTTCTAAGTATGAGACATTTGTTGAAAAAGGCTATGATTGTGGAGACTTGTTTCTCTTTTATTTACATGATAATGTTGTGAACAATGTCTTAATTTTGAATGAATCAAATATTTGGTATTCACGGTTTTGTCCTGTTAATTTTGGTTGTATGACATAGTTAGCAAATTTGATTTAATTCCTAAATTTAATTTAGTCAAAGGTTCCAAATCTCATGCATGTGTTCAATCCAACCAACCTCGTAAGTCTCATAAAGCTTACACAGGCAAGAAACTTGGAGACATTAGAACTTGTACATACCGACTGGTGTGAAGTAAACGATGACTAAAGGTGGCAAAAGATACTTCATGATGTTTATAGATGACTGTTTTCATTTTTGCTATATTTATTTGTTAAAAATGAATAATGAAGCATTGTATTGTTTTAAGATCTATAAAGCTGAAGCAAAAAAAATACTTGAGAGAAAGAATTAAATAGTTAAGGTCTGACTTCTGCGCTAAGCACAGAATTATTCATGAGGAGAACACCGCCTTAATCACCTAAATCCAATGGGATCGTCGAGCAAAAGAACCACACTCTAACTTATTTTGTTGATGCCATGTTAGAGACCATGGGACTATCCAAGGAGTGGTGGGGTGAGACAGCATGTCATGTTCTAAATAGAGTGCCCACAACGGATAAAGAAATTTCACCATTCGAGGAATGGTTTGAAAAGAAATTATATATCTCATATTTGCGCACTTAGGTTTGTTTGGCCATGGTGAATGTGCCAATTAACAAGAAGCGCAAACCTGGACCTAAAATTGTTGATTGTGTTTTCCTAGGTTATGCTTTTAATAACATGATTGATAGATTCTTAATTGTCAAATCTGGAGTACCTAACATGGTGGTCGGTACAATTTTTGTGTCTAGATACACCAACATTTTTTAGAGTAATTTTCCTACGAAGAATGAACATAGCATTTCTTGTCATGAATCTATAACTCATCATCAGAATTTTACACCACTTATACACAATGAGAAGTCCCATGTGAAATATCCTAAGTAGGATGACAATATAGTCACTCGAAAGAGTACGATACGAGAGAATTGCAAAATCCTTTAATACATCCAATACCATTGAGGAGACATATTCCTCTCATGATACTTACCTATGGAAGGAAGCAGTAAGAAACAAGATGTATTCTATTATGTCTAATGGTACTTGGGAAGTCGTTGAGCGTCCTTATGGCTGCAAACCTATAGGTTGCAAATGGGTGTTCAAGAAAAAACTTAGGCATGGTACAATCGAGGGGTACGAGGCAAGGCTTGTAGTATAGGGATATTCACGAAATAAGGTGAAGATTATTTTGACACCTATTCACCTATCGCTCGTTTGATCACAATTCAAATATTACTTTCATTGGCAGCATCACATGGTCTTCTCGTTCATCGGATGGAAGTTAAGACCGCTTTCCTACATGGAGAGTTGGAGGAGGAGCTCTATATGGATCAGCCTAATGGGTTTGTGTCACACCCAGTCTTAAGGCCAAGACCGAATGCATAGCTATATGTGTGCCAGGATCAATTTATCACACATATAGAGACAATAGTGAAGTAACAGTATAACCAATGCCATAGTATAACTTATTACATCGTCTCAATCGTAACTTTATTACATAAACTGAATAAATGTCTTAAAAGACCAAACTAAACTCAGCGGAAGACTCCATACGCCACGGGCAATCAACCGGGGAAACACATGCCTAAGTAGTAGTCTTCATCAATGTAGTTCCTCTCGGCTTACGAGCAGCAGTAGTGTATAGCAACAGGAAATATCAAGAGTGAGTACATGGAGTACTCAGCAAGTGTGGGAAATAAATGACATGCAAGCTGAATAAAAGGAAAGCCGACACAGGGTTTGCAATGGTAGCACCTATACTAGTCAAGTTAATTAAACAACCTCTTTACTATGTGATAGATAAACCAACAGGTTACCCCACCTGTTTACCACTACAAGCTACCCCACTTGCAACCACACCACAAGCTACCCCAATTGTGACAACTCCGGGGTTACTCCACCAAAACCATCTCTCTAGTTCTCGTGAGGATCCAAGCCGCCGGTGACCATGGGCCCGGCTGTTAATAACAGCTTTTGACACTCTGTAGAGGTTGCACAACTTTACCCACAGGTCGGTGATTCCATCACTATTCAGTGACTAAAACCTCCATTATACCAGCACAATTCCTTAGGTGTGAGGCCAAGAGATCACCGCAAGGTCTTTCTAAGGACTTCCCGGCTTGCGTAACGCCCATGCTAAGGTTTCACCGCCGTAAAAGTGACGCATCACCCGAGCCCCCTCTTGCACCGTGGCTTGAAGTACTCCGCCTTGCTCGCCTGAATCCGTAAGCTCCCCTTCCTTCATCCTTCCTCGACGCCCGTAGTACTAGGAAGCTACCTTGGTACTAAACCTTACCTACCCATTATCAGCCCTGTGCTTTGTGCGGAAGTCCTGGGTTGCCGCTTCAAGAACCGGTCCTTATGATCCCAAACAGGTACTACCGCAAACCAACAAGTACTACAACTAGTACTCGTGCATACCCGCACCATCATCCACATCCTCCTGTCGGGATCACCTAAGGTCCATGTTGCTAAAAAGCATTCCCGGTTCATGATTATTATGTTCAAGTGGATAGTTAGTCAAGATTAGCATTTAGTTTAGTTTGAATCCCATTATAAGCAACTAGCAAAGACGTACCTATACTATAACTCTACACCATAACCAAGGCGACAAGGTAAATTATGGAACAGGGTATGGCACAAATAGGATTCAAATTAAACTACCATGCATGAAATGTAAATTCAGAAAGTAAGAATGTAGGCGCAATGTGCATCAAGCACACTTGCCTGTCTCCTCTTGTTGCTGCTGCTCAAGCTCTAGGTCTTGGAGATTCTCGTACTCTTCCTCGTCTATTAACGTCACATCGGAAAAGCACACATACATAGCAAATAAGAAAACAGTACACCAAACAGTGCCTACTGTCTATAAAAACAATACCATTAGATAGTACTCATCGCTACGAACTCGTGAGCGCAAGAATCGCCTAAAACGGAGTTACGTTCTAAAAGTTATGAACGTTTTACGTTATAGGGTTTAAATTGTAAAACAACAACTCTAGGGACCTATTTGTAATTATTGAAAAAGTATAGGGACCCAATTGTAATTATGGAAAAGTTCAAGGGCCTAAATGAAAAAGTACGAGATTAAAATGTAATTTAGGAAAAACCTAGGGGTGTTTATGTAAAATTACAGGACCTAAACATAATTGTAAAATTATCCAGGGGCTAAAGTGTAAAATGAAATTATCTGTGCATCTAATAGGATTAAAACATAAATATAAATTAATCTAGGGTTGATTATGTAAAAGGGTGGGGTTTCTTTATTAAATATCTAAATCGGCGAGTGTCTATTTGTAAAAGTACCGATTTATCGGATTTAAAGGAATCATTTTAATTCCATAAAAATCGTGGACCGGGTCCACGGCTCGTGAACCGTGGTAGGGTGTTGGTCCATGGGTCCACCATGGACCGGGCTCATACCCCTTCGGGGGCTTCTAATCTTGCCCGTGGATCTAATATCCAACGATCCGGTGGCTCGACTGGGCGGCGGCGACCGACGGATGCCGGTGAGCGGCGGCGCCATGGGAGCTCGCCGGAGCTTGGCCATGTAGGCGCTTTGGTGCCCTAAAAACGAAAGCGAGTGCTTCTACGTGAAGTAGGGAGGGGGCGAAGCTCACCAGCTGGTCGTGCGGTGGCGCGGAGAGGCGGAGCGGCTCGCGACGGTGAAGGGGCGGCGGTGGGGTTCGGCTTCGTCGCGAGGACGTCCCGGTCGTCGAGGAGGCGGGAGACTTCACGGCGGCGGCGGCGGGTCGTCGTGAAGACCGGCACGGGGTCCACGGGCGTCGCGGCGTCTCTAGGCGGCGGCGCAACTCGAGGCACGGGGTTGTGGCGCTTAATAGGGGGTGCGGGAGCTCGAGTCCGTGGCACGCACATCGAGGATGGTCGGATTGGACGCGGGATCGGCTCCGATTTGATTTGGGTTGGGAACGGGCTCGTGCGGGCCTAAGCGGGCTACGGTCGGGCTGGCGGCCGGGCTGCAGGGGTTGAGCAGAGAGAAAGAGGGAAAAGGGGAGAGGAGGGGAGTGGGCCGGGAAGAAGTGGCCCATAGTCTAGGGTTTTATTCTTTTTCGTTTTCCCTATCTCTAGTTTCTTCATTTCTATTAGCCAAAATAATTTTTAATTGAATTTCTACTCGATTTTTGTAAATGCATTTTTCATCCAATAAAAACCTAATGCAAAATCTACCAGCATGAATGCAACATACAATTATTTTATAAATAAATAAACAAATAATTTTACTAGGTAATAATCAGTTAACCTAGGCTAAGTACTAGAATCCTAATAAAATAAAAGGGAATTTTATTTTATTGCAAAATTTTGAAAATCAGGGTGTTATAGTTTGTAATAGATGCTCAAAAGGGCACAATTTATAAATTGATGGAATCCTTATAAAGCCTAAAACAAGCACCTAAGCAATGGCAGGAGAAGTTCGAAAGAAATTTGATATTGACCGGCTTTGTTGTGAACGAAGCTGACAAATGTGTATATTGTCATTATGGTGGGGGCGTGAGAGTTATATTGTTTTTGTATGTTGATGATATTTTAATCTTTGGGACCAGCCTTAACATGATTCAGGAGGTAAAAGATTTTATGTCTAATAATTTTGAGATGAAAGATTTGGGAGAAGTTGAATGATGTTATTCTTAACATCAAAAGCTGATAAAAGAAGGTTATGATGGGGTAAGTCTTGTGCACTCCCACTACCCGGAGAAGATTTTGAGTCACTTCAAGTTTAGCGATTGTCAATCTGCTCCAACATCTTATGACCTTTTGTGTGCTATTGAGGAAAAATCGGAGAATGGCAAGGGATCAATTAAGGTACTCATAGATCATCGGTTCGCTCATGTATTTACCTCACTCTACGAGGCCTAGTATCTCTTTTGCTGTGATCAAATTGTGTCGGTTTGTGTTAAACCCGGGAGATGATCATTGGCGTGCTCTTGAGAGAGTAATGCATCTAAAGGGTACGGTGGGCTCATTATACATAGTATCTAAGGGTACTAGAGGGTTATTGTGGTGCCAACTTGATATATGATGCTGATGAGATGTATGCCATGAGTGGATAGGTGTTTGTATTCGGAGGCGACACTATTTCCTAGAAGTCTTGCACGCAGACCATCTTAGCAAAGTCTACCATGGAAGCTGAACTAACAACATTAAACACCGCTAGCATTGAGGCTGAGTGGATTTGTGATTTTCTTATGGATTTACTGGTGGTTGAAAAACTATACCAACTATTTTCATGAATTGTGACAACCATACTTGTGATAGTCAAAATGAACAGTTCTCATGGGGCCGGGAGTATGGCTTATACACTCCAACCAAAAGGGATGCTCATGGCAAACCTTGTATCAATAAAGGGCTTTGGTGAAACCTCTTTGGCACAAAAGTGTCAATTCAAGGCCTAGTCATTTGTTCAGTTGTGAATAGGCGTAACTTCTGCTCTAAGTGGATATTCAACTTAACAATCTCCATCGAAACATTTGTATATCAAATGACAGAAGGAAATGCAAGGATATTTCTTGTGAGCTCTAGACTTGGTGGAGATTTGTTAGATATAATATGGGCTTGGCCCATATTTTATTTAATTAATTGTATAAAGTCTAGGCCCATATTAAATGTAATGGTGCATATACAATTTAGTCCCATATGGGGAACAAGTTGAGAGGGGCTAGAGACATGCAACACGCGCGCCGCCGACGCGTACGAGAGAGCGAAGCATGCCGTGCCTACATGCCTGCCGCGTGCGCATTTGAAAGTTTTGTGGCTTGGAAAAGGAAAGGCGAGATTCAAGGAAATTGAAATCAGGAGGAGTTGATTGCTGCATGCAGGCTGTTACTTGATTTCCTGTTTCTTCGCCTGCGGTTTCCTATTTCCTCGCCTGCAATTTCTAATCCGGTATTGTTGCACCATATTTATACAAGCGCACCTTCCATTCATGTTGTCTTCCCCGTCCCGACGATCCACGTGCACAGAGCTTCTCGGAAGAGCAGGCCTCTGGAACCTCTCGTGCAAGGCAACATCTGTTCGGGTGTAAGGGTGATCAGGTTTTTGGGAGTGCTTCACGACACAACTACTCGCTTCTTTCCGGCAACCAGCCAACCACAATCTTCGTCTGCCTCTTCTCGGCAGCACTGTATGAGAGACTGCACTGCGTACATCGCCCCACATCACCTGTGAACGACTACTTCAAGCAACATACCATGTCAAATGGTGCAAATGAAGCCGCCGGTGCCTCCGGCACTGGTACCTCCGTAGGGTACACCCTCATCTTCCTTGTGCTTACTAGTTTCGTTGTGATCTTAACTGGTAATCCGAAAACTGTCATCACATATATGTTGTCATTTATGGGATTAATATGGATCAAATTCAACCTAAAATTGCCTAATTTCTTAACAAGAATTATTACATCCACATAAAAAATTGGACAATCAGCATCCGGAACAAAATTGATTATTCCTCATGTATCATGCAATTTATCTTCTGTGCACGAGAAGACCACTATGCTCGCACATAAGATAACCTATAGCTACGCTACCTGACAATTAGATCTGTCCCTCGATCGAACAAAGCTGTCACATTAGGGATTTGGTGGTATAAATGAAATATCAGAAATTTGTTGAAAATAGTAAAACTAACTTCAAGCCATATAATATGCATCCAGCTCGTCCACTGCATCTGGGGCGTCCCAAAGAATAAAACAACAGAAACTTCAAAAATACAGAAAAGCTTTAACACATTTTTTTGTCTTAAGAAAGGGACATGCATCCCCGTCCTTTTTGAAGGGCATGCATGCAGGTACCGGGGAATAATCAGCTTATAGAAAATCTTGACAACTTCGGTGTTGTCTTACAGTATTATTCTGTTCCAATACCAGTAATGTGTGTTGTATGGTATACCCAGCAGCTAAAATTTCCTCGAAAAGGATTGCTCTTGCTTGCGTCTCTATTGGTCTTCATCACACTCGAACTAGCTGTCCCCTGTAATTAACGGCTAAAAGATGGGCTATAGATTGTATTCTGATCTTATTCTTTTGTATCACGACCTACGGATGGGCACACGCATGAGTATATTTAAAACGACATGCATATAACTGTGTGCACGCCGACCTCGATCGAGAACAAGAACCATTCCTGCCATAATTGCCAATAGGGCGGCTGGCTACAAAGGCAATGCCGGCCCCGGCCGGCCGGCCGAATAGTTTTCTCTCTTATAATACGAGTCCCCATCCAAGAAACGCCAAAATTCCACGTCAAAGCCGTGTACATCACTCCTAAGGCTGAGGCAGCAACCTGCAGCTGCACCTGTCATTATATAAAGAACACGCCCTTGTTGGGTTCGGAGCCTCCAAGTCTTCAGCACACATCTCTCTCCGAAACCCTAAGAATAAGTTCACTCACCAAACTGCCAGCAGCTTTGACTAGGTCCATTCTTGGTTTTTGCTCCATGGAAGGTGGCTTCAACAAGGCTGGTTCACCGGAGGCGTCCGGTGAGGGATCGAGGCGAACGCCGGCAGGGGCCTACTACGAGTGCTCCTTCTGCAAGAGGGGCTTCACCAACGCGCAGGCGCTTGGCGGCCACATGAACATCCACCGGAAGGACCGTGGCAGCAAGTCCGGTACCGCGCCACCGCCAGCCGCTCCAGGTGGCAGCGTGGAAGTGCGCCTGGGCCTCTCCCTGGGGAGGAGCGAGGATGTGGATTTGGAGCTCAGGCTTGGAAGCTATCCTTATAACTAGCAGACCTCAGCTTTGCTAGACTAGTTGAGGGATCGGCTGTGTATGCTGATTGATAGGTACGAAGCTAAGTCGATGCTGCCGCTTTGTTTTGTTGCTTCATCTTCTTTTGGTAGTTTGGTTCATGCGTATATGAGGATGAGACTGGTTTAGCAGGATCAGTGATTCTTGGAGATCCTTTGCTTAACTTTCTGGGGTAGCTGATGTATATAAGTGTGTCGTTACATACGCAAAAAAGACCCAGGCAATTGGTAAATTTACTATCTCGTCCATTCTCTAGTTTGAACCCAAAGTTACGGACTAGAAGATTTGAGAAGACCTTAACAAGCACTGTGATCATTTGCCATATTAGTGAAATTAATTACTCTTATCTGGCGCATTGTAAAATCCTGTTTCAGACAGAAAATACAACAGAATTAGAGTGACAAATTGGAGGCAAAACAAAACATTAGTTAAGGTAAAAATGTTATTATGGACTAGTCGTTGCAGCAACCAAAACTGGATTTCATCCTCCGCTGTGTTGTTGTAAAATATATCTGGAGTAATTTCATATGATAACAAAATCACTAATTCATATATACATCTCCCTATTTGATGAAATGGAGGAAACGACTTTTTGGTGTGTCATAACGATATAAATACTGAACTGTTTTTTTTTTGTTGGCTCCAGGGCTCCCACTCAAAATAAAGATCCATTGATAGATGCAGTAATCTCCAAATCAGTCCGAATCACTTCTAATTGAAGTGTAAGGCCCATCGTTCTGCTGTATTTCTAATTTGGCGTGAGTGAAGAAATTTTCAAATGAATATATAGTTTGGGTTGACAAAATGGGATAATTGAACTAAGGCAAACGCTTCCTTATGCATGTCCCTTGAAGTAGTCATGTCTTGAATAAAAATGTTGATTCTTGGTAAGCTGCATTAGAGCATCTCCAACAGTTCCCAATAATTTTACTCCCAAAAGATTGGTTTTAGAGAGTTGTTATATATATTGGGAGTAAAAAGAAGACATGCACTCCAACCGTTCCTAATAATCATTTTTCTAAATAGTTTAAATAACCTTTTGAGAGTGAGAATGAGGTGGCTAAACGTAGCAACCTTTAGGTTGTGGGTTGGGAGTTGGTAAATTTAGCAACCTCGTATAGGGAACGGTTGGAGAGTGATTTTTACTAATCACATCCTAAATTTTGATTTAGCAACCTCATTTAGGAAATGGTTGGAGATGCTCTAAGGGAATGATCCTTTCGTATGTTGCATTGGAAATTAGTATATATCTGTTGTTTGACACAAAACAAATAAGGACTGTAATTGATTCAAACTTTTAGAAAAGGTCCTAACTATGTTTGGTTTGCTCTTTCCTCGGAAGGAAGATTGGTCTGCCCTCCTTGAATTGTTGCATTTATCAATATATGTTAATAAACATAGATACCAGTAGGGAATTGCTGTAGAGCCAACCTGAATGTCCAACTCTGTTTCGATTGGATGAATATATGGTAATCAAGTGTTTTAAATTTCTAAATGATGATACATAGTTTCTATAATAGCTTGAGTTGTACATAAGTAGGACAATCGGATTGGACCTATAGCGGTACTGATATCAGTATTACAATTTTTACTCCTAAAATACTTTAGTTCAGTATTTTTCTTTCAAGATTATTGAAGGGCACTTAAAACGTGTAAAGCCAGTCTCGGTGAGGGTTTCATGGGCAATAAATAGAGTACATGCAAGCATTTTTGATGATGTGGCTTCATGAGGAGAGAGGTGAAATGAGTTTCATGAGGATGAAACCTTACATACACAGTTATCTAGACAGCTTGTGTCTTGTATGTAACCGAAAACACAACAATAAATGAAATATGCATTGAGAGAGGGATCCTAGTTTCAAACATTTTTAGATGATGTGTCACTCTAGTTAATTGTGTCCATTAAACTTCCATTAAGACTGGCCTAATCTATAATAACATCATCCTTCCCATATATGGAATTCAGTTATATCCTAATTAATGATATTTATTCTTCCATGTGGTAAGTTCATATTTAATATCAATGCAGTGATGTTTCGGACCATTTAATTTGTACTGTATCTGAATACTTCTAGAAGATTGCTCACTGCAGTCACAGAAATTATATCAAAATACTTCTAGACGATCTTTTGTATGCTTAGTAGCACTAGGTTAATTGCTGCAGATATGAACAAGAAATTATTCAGAAGAGGTAATTTTCCTATTTTACATGCGCCTCTGGCGGAGTTATCTCTGTACGTACTGAGCATACAAAAGAAGTACTAGTGGAGTTACACTGTGCAGCCAGGTGACGGTAGCTGTTGGGTGTGAGATCTTTTTTGTATGAAGGAAATTGGGAATATGGTTGGACTAGAACTAGCTTTTTCAGGATGGTGAGGGTGCAAATTGTCCAGTAGCTAGGATCGACTGACCTGGAAGAAACAGATTTAAGTTCTACTTAGTAGTGAAAAAGATACTATCGCGGGATGTTGTGTGCCATCATTCACAACAGGAAACGGGCACTGTATAGCGGCGGACACAGCTTCCGCCGCTATGCTTCTGTCGCTAAAAATACGGTTCAATAGTGGCGGATCTCTTTGTCCACCGCTACTGTTCTTCTTATAGCGGCGGGCCGCCGTGTTGTCCGCCACTATAGTGCACGTTATAGCGGTGGACTAGGTTGCCACCCGCCTCTATTAGCTTACCTTGTAATGTCGGGTGGCAACTTCAACCACCTCTATATTTTTACTGTCGAGGCGGCTTATGATGTCATCCAACGCTAATTTTTTTAATTTTAGAAAAAGGAATTATTGACGTTAAATAAAACCCTGCGTGTACAAAAGATATCATAGAATATTGACAACATAATTTTCACACAATATTCACAAACACATCACAATATATTCACAAACACATTATCACAACATTCATATAAATGTATCCACATTGTCTCCCTACAAGTCATTGCCTCAAATTTGTCCAAAGTTCGCAACTCAATGTCATACAAAGTCAAAGTCATACGTTTGAACTTGTTCATGACTCCTATAGGCGTTTCGAACCACTCCACTCACGAAGCCTCCTATGGTTCTTTGCCACATCACCGTCGAGTCGAAAAACTTACCAAGTGTGATATCCCATGTCACAAAGTACATATGAACACTGGCATCCCATTTAAATTTTGCATTTTCAAAGTTCTCAATTTGAATGGGAATTAAATTCAATAGCTAGGGTTCTGATCTAAATTTCAACATGTCAATGTTTTTTCAGGATCTTGTGGGGTATATATAAAGAAAGAAGTTTTGGACATTTTTCCATAATTTTTAGTGATGGATAAAACCCCTTAAAAATTCAGTTATTCAGAAAAATAGCACGCATTCATGTATTTTTAAGAGTTTTTGGAAGCAGAATTTGAACATTTGACAATAAAAAAAGTTTCTCCAATATTTATAAAGCAAACTCAAATTCGGCCTAGAAGTGTGGTTTTTGAGCCTGTATAGTAGGGTTGCAGAATGGCATTCTTGTAAATATGGCGAAATCCAGTTGAGCACGGTGGCGAGGTCCATCGGCAGCCACTGTCGGCCCCGGCACCCATACCGCCGGGGTGAGAGTTAGGCCGCCACCGTCTTGGGTTACCTGCTCCTTGCCCACATGTCGATAATCGCCGACACCTTGACTTCCTGTGCAATTCTCCCACTCACTGCTGGCCATAACCTCTGCCTCGTTAGAAAAGGGACCGAGCTCATGCTCTCGTCTTCAAACTTCACCCCCAACCTGTGCCGCAGCAGCACAAGCGCTCGCACGGTTCCCAGAACCCCTTCGCAACTCCAAGCGCCGCCTCCCTCCCAGTCCTTCTCCGGCGAGCACGTAGATTGAGCTAGGTGTCCTGTTTTGGCCACCATGGTCACCATGGCCAATTCCTTCGATTAGGTGAGTCCCAGGGCCAATTCCGTTCATTTGAGCATGCCTAAGGGTTGCACACACACCACTGACCTCCTTTGTCATGCATTGTTCGACGAGAAAGGCACAGCTCCAACTTTTCCCCGCTGCCGACCACCAACCATGCGGCACCCCCACGACGAGCAGTACTTTTCTGGCCTCTCCGACCTCAACCACACCCATGATGGTCTTTGTCGTGCCAAGGTGAAGCTCTCTGCGCATGAACCACTCGATATGGTGCATCGTGCTACATGATCAACACCGCCGAGTCACCTCTACCGCCGTCGTTGCCGCCGGCGATGCTCCGGCCACCGGCACCGGCCGGTGAACCCCTGCTCATGCTCCTCGTGGTCCTCTAAGCACGATGGTGTGCTTAGATGGCCAATGCGCCATTTGAATGACGGCGAAGTCTTCATTTTGAACTAATTTCATTTCATAAATACCTACGAATTTTGTTAAAATTTGCAAAAATGATATCTCTAGATTTAAAAAATGAAAAAAAGGCAAACAAAGATGTTTTGGAATCCTTGAAACATGAACTTTGCATTGGTAAACTTTTTGAATTAAAAACAAATAGCACCTTGTTAAGCTTGTAAAATTCATAATTAATTCCTGGAAATTGTTAAAATCATGAAAATTGGCATGTGCACTTATCATGGCATATGTGACCCCTGGTGGTTGATAATGATGCATTAATACATGTTTTTATGGTAATTAGCATTATTTGCCCTTGTAGTATATAATTTCCTAGAAGTAAATTACCTAGGATTTTGTCCAAAAATTTATGCTCATTTATTCACTATGCTTATTCTGGTTCTTTTATGCATTTTCACCGAAGCTCATGTATGTTATTTCTTTCACTATTTGCTTAATTTTGAATTTGCTAAGTTTCATGTTTAGCCTAACATTGCATATTGCCATATTGCTTGTATGCCAATTCATGTAAATTCTTAAATTTTATGCTTCTCATTGTTCACCATGAACTTTCTTATTATGCATGGCAGGAGGGCAGTATGCTCATGTTCATTTGGCCGCCTCCCATACTTATGTCCATGGAGAAAGGTTCAGGTGTTACAAGCGGGTTAGGTGTTACCGTGTTACCAATTTTTTTGCACCTCTATAATGCTCAAAACATTCCAACAAAAATATGAATGGATAGCTCATGTCACCTTCTACTAACATGCAAAAGTTGAGTTGTAATGGAGACATACAAAAAATGTAACAAAAAAGAGAAATCAGTAGGCTGATTTCTCTTTTTTGTTACATTTTTGTATGTCTCCGTTGCAACTCAACTTTTGCATGTTAGTAGAAGGTGACATGAGCTATCCATTCATATTTTTGTTGGAATATTTTGAGTATTATAGAGGTGCAAAAAATTTGGTAACATGGTAACACCTAAGAGGCCGGTAACACTCGAACCTTTCTCTATGTCCATGTATAGCTCTATGTCATGATAGAAAGTTAGTAGTTGAAATGTTTCTCTTGTACCATGTTTTATTTAGCTAGGAGAGGATGATTTCTTCTATTTACTTCTAAGTAGTATGCTTATGCATTGCTATCTTAGTTTTTCTTAATTAGAAGTTTGTCCCCTTGACTTAGATTATTATTCAACATCCATATGAGAGCATGTCATTTCATGTATAATCATTTTCATATCATGATCATATAGTAATCTTTATATGTATTTATTGAGAAAGTTTCATGCATGTCTATGTATTCATCTATGCTCACGCATCGCATTACATTCATCTAGGAACCCGGACCGAGGAAGGTAACAACGAAGAGATCAACATGGAGCTAAACACGTTGCCTCTACTAACTTTGACTAATCCCAAGGCAAGCTCCGGTGCATAACCCATGCTTTTGAAAAATTTTGGTTTACTTCATATGTGATGATGTCATGTATTGTGCATTTAAGTTTAGGAATTGATCGCAACCGTTGTTGCATTATTATTCCTTTATGCCTATGGTCTTATTTAAGTTTAGGTATAATCCTTATCGTTAGAAAATGCTATGCTTAAATGTTAAATCACCGGTAGAAAACACGGAGTGGTGCGGAGACCTCTCGGTACAGGTTTACTTAATTGTTATCTCTCACATGATGGTTATAAATTTGAGACTGTATGGGGAAGTACATGTGTAGGAAGCGGTGTCAAGTTTGGCCCTTGTTCGCCATAGCCCCGTGCACCAAGTGCATACCTTTGTATGGGAGTTGGTAAACCGATGTAACTTGAGAGTCGTAGGGTTGGAGGGTCTCTCCTCCCTTTTTGTGAAGTGTCGATTACGAGTGGATGCACAGGTTTGTTGACAGTTGGAGGGTGTTTTGTTTAAGCCATGGACCCGAAGTACTGCGGTCGCAAGGGGGACATACACTCGGTGGGTGGACCCATCCTGTCACTATGATAATCTCGTGAAAGGTGACCATACGTGTTCTTAAATGATGTGTATGTCGTGTACTTAGGTTTCTCATGCAGAATGTATATCGATATATCCCTCGCCGGTTATTGAGTACCACTTGTCTCAAGCATATTGCATCGTAGTAAAAAGTGGTCATGTGCGACAATCCCTCTTGGTTTGCAAGGTTGGGGTGTCACTGCTAGTATCGAGAGACGATTCAGGATTTTCCATACGCTAATGATCATTCTTAAAAATGGATAACGTGTTTTACGGTGAGGTATGACCTAGTAAATCCAATTAAGGATGTATAATAGTGTAGAAGTGGTAAAACTAACCCCGAGTTATGATTGTTTAAATATTTGCATCTACGAAATTCATCACCTCGGTAAGTCTAGAAAACACAGGTGAGTGCGCGGATCGAGTGTGCTGAAACTCGTGCTTTCGGGGTAAGAGAAAACATGGGTTTGTTTGATGCACGGATCGAGTATGCCTAAACTCGTGCTTTCCGGGTAAGCGAAAACTCGGCCATAACTATCATTTTTATTTTGTCTTGTTTCTTTTGAATTTGATGGTTGTTTCTGAAATGGATCTTCTATAGGTACACAAATCATGACCTTAGATCGTGTAGAAACGTGATGAGTACAAGTGTGCTGCCACCAAATTTGCAAGTCGGTCGGCTATATACCGGCTGCGTTGTTTATTTTGGCAAGGACGTAGGAAATCGTCATTTCATGGCTTCATGCATTCCATACATACTATATGCATTATGAACAAGGCAATAAATTAAAATGGATCAACCTCAACCAACTCACATGATCTCGGTCACGATAAGTTGCAAAAACCCTAACGGTTTAAATAACCTATGTTCCAGTCGACAAGTTTTCTGTCCGAAAAGTCTGTTTCACCAAAATGAGCATATCTCCCTGGTTTCTTGGACAAATGAGGTGTTTGACAGCTTTCTAGAAAGCTCAAGTTTTGCTCTACAAGTTTGGTAGTCAGAGGTGGTCCTGATATAAATTGGCAATAACAGAGTAGTCAGGAAATTCCAGAGAGAATGCACCCTGTACATTGTGGCGTTTTGGCCATAATTTCCAAATGGTTGACGCCGTTAAGGTGTTTAAGTACTCTTTGGAAAGATCATGAAATTTTCTATGGTTTTGTAATGTCCTTGTAAAAATTTACTGTTCACATAAGAGGCAAAACAACAGGGGTTTATCAATGGTCTGTTTTTGGCTTGTTCGGTAAAATGTGAAGTTGTTAATTCCGTTGTGGGGTTATGTTACTTCCTTTTATGCACATTTCATCGTTCATATATTATGCTAGCTCCTTTAGCACATAAATATGTTTTCTATTCTATTTGACTTGATTCGATAGCATGGTCTATAGATGAACATGGAGCAACTTGCAGCTGAAAAGACCGCTTTGGCTAAACAAGTGGAGGACTTGACGGATAAGCTCACCGACGTCGAGGATGACTATCACACATCCAAGGCAGAGAACAAAAAGCTCAGTACACGCCTTGCTGATCTCGAGGCAGAGAATGTCACCTTAACTGCACGCATTGCAGAGGTGCAGGATGACCTTATTGTCAACGACAGTCTGCATCTCGCTGCCGTGCAAGAGAGCGAGAAGTTGCAGCAAGAAAAGGTTGAAGCTGAGCAGATGGCTGAGTTATGTGACGAGGAGGATTGAGGCACTGAATGATCTTAGTGAGGATAAAAAGACCATCTCCTAGCACGATGATACCATCCACTCCCAGCAGGCTACTATCCAGTATGTTCAAACTCAGTTGGAGGCCGTCGAGGCTAGTATGCACCAGTTTTACAATGTGATGGCCGACCTGCAGACCTAGCTTGCTTAACTGCAGCATGACTACAACAATCTCCTGGCAGCCCACCTTAACTTGTTGGAACCACCTCCGGGGAATAATGATGAGGATGCTGCTAGTGATGCTTCCGGTGTCAATGATCTGGATGTCCCTTCTGATGCCGATAGCGATGCGTAGACGTTGCCTTTGGCTAGGGTGTAGTCTATGTAACATAAGTATAGTTGTACTAGACTTAACCTAGTGGCTTGTAATCAAGTGAACGATAAGTGGCGATGTCTTTTGGTGTACATATGGCAGCCTAGTCATGGAAGCTAAGTGGACTAGTAGGCTAAAAAATCGAAACTTTGTAACCCGTGGATCGTAGCTCGTCTACCAATCGCACGTTTGGTTGTACAAAGGGTTACTACCGTTGTGTGTACGAAAAACAAGTTTATGTTTAATAACATATGCTTTTATCAGATTTTTACGCAGCATATGAACGCTTTTTCCATTGATGCACAATCTTATTTTTATTCGTACCATGTCATATTAATTATTATCATGTTGTCTATAGCTTAATAAATGCTGAGACTAATGGTATAATTAATTGTGTGACAGATGGTGAACACTCATCATACAACGGAGCCTTCCGAAGAAGGTGGTTCGTCGCAGCCACTGAACCCACCTCCAATGACCGCCATGGAGCAGCTGATCCATAACTAGAACGAGATGTTTTGGACTCAGCAGGAGATGATCCTGATGTTCATGGCAAACCAGAACCCTCAAGCTCAAGCTCCAGCTCCACCACCACCCCGGGCTACCTCCTATGCGGACTTTTGGGCAACTCAGCCACCCACGTTCACGGAGGCCAAGGACCCCTTGGAGGTTGATAATTTTCTTCGCATCATCAGGTCGAAGTTTGCCCTTGTAAACTGCACGGAGCATCAGAAGACGTCGTTCACGGCGCAGCAGCTTCGCGGATCGGAGAGTGCATGGTGCCAACTACACCTCAGCTCTCCCCGCTGGACAACAATTCTTATGGTCGGAATTCTTGATAGCTTTTCGTTCGTATCACATCCCCGATGGAATTATGAACATGAAGCTACAGGAATCTATGGACTTGAAGCAAGGATCAAGCACCGTGCAAGAATATGCATGGAAGTTAAATTATCTTGCACAATATGCCTCTTATCATGCCGACACCAATCAGAAGAAAAGGGATTGCTTTCGGAAAGCTCTTAGCCTGAAGTTGCAACATCGTTTGGCACTCATGAATGGCATGTCCAATGAATTGGTGAGTGTCGCGATCATACAGGAGGATGCTATCCGTGTGAACTAAGATGACAAAAAGAGGAAGCGCACCGTGGGAAGTTCATCCGGTGCACCTTTGCAAAAGTACAAGTTGGCTATTACCGCACCGAATGGGCAAAGGTTTTGTGCTTCGGTTCTGCCGATGGGTGGACAATCCACCATTTCAGCAGCAATACCGCCCACAACAAAGCTTTTATCAACCCCGTGCTCACGCACCGCAGCCCCCGCAGCAGCAATATCAAAGTGGATGACCATTGTCTAACAACTATGCTATAATTGCGGCAATTTCAGTCACTTTGCAAGGGACTGTCTGAACCCAAAGCGCAACAACGACAACAATAGTGGGAACGACGACGACGACAACAACAACCGCGGCAACAACCACAACCACTCCTCCAAGGCGCCGACAAAGACCGGTCGTGTCAACTGCACTACGGTCGAAGATGTGCAAGTGGGAGAACTAGTACTCGCGGGTATGTTTACCATCAACGACCACACCATCTTTGTGCTTTTTGATTCCGGTGCAACTCATGACTTTGTTAGTCAAGCTTGCATAGAAAAATTGCACCTATCCCCGACCACCATGCAAACCTCTTATGTCATCACATCTCTTGGTGGAATAATAAATATGAACCACGAGATAAGAAATGTGCCTCTTCGGTTAGGCTGGTAACGTGTATCTTTCTCCACTCATCATATTAGGAGGTCATGGTATAGATGTCATTTTGGGCATGAGATGGATGAAGGACCATAAAGTTGTGCTACACATAGACACCCGAGAAGTCCACTTAAACTCACCCCTCTATGGCCCATCTATCTTATACTTGTGTTACCCAAAAATCATCGCCTCCCAAGTTCATCACCTTGAAGGGAAAATCTTGAGGATATTCCGGTTGTATGTGAATTTTCCGATATATTTCCAGATGATTTGCCAGGAATGCCTCCTAATTGGGATGTTGAGTCTAAAATTGAACTCCAACCCGGTACCGCATAAATTTCTCAAAGCCCGTATAAAATGCCTCCGAATGAATTAGCGGAACTTAAGGAAAAACTCAAGGATCTTATGGACAAGGGCTATATTCGTCCAAAGTCATCACCGTGGGGTTTGTCCCACGCTCTTCATGAAGAAGAAGGATAAGTCCTTGAGGGTGTGTGTCGATTATCGGCCATCGGATGCGGTAACTATCAAGAACAAATATCCCCTTCCATGGATTGATATGCTATTCAATCAATTAGTTGGGGCAAAGGTCTTCTCCAAGATTGATCTTCGCTCCGGCTATCATCAAATTAAAATTCGTCCAAAGGATATAAGCAAAACCGCATTCTCTACGAGGTATGGACTTTTTGAATATCTCATAATGTCTTTTGGACTAACGAATGCCCGACCTATTTCATGTACTTGATGAACTCGGTATTCATGCCGGAGTTAAACAAGTTTGTGATGGTCTTTATTTATGACATTCTCATCTACTCCAAGTCCGAAGAGGAACATGCCGAACATCTTCGTATTGTACTCCAACGACTCCGAGATCACCAGCTTTATCCAAAATTCAGCAAGTGTCAATTTTGGCTAAAGCAAGTTCTATTCTTGGGCCAGATCATTTCAGCGGATGCTATTGCGGTTGACCCAAGTAAAGTTTGAAGATGTGCTCAAGTGGAAGACTCCAAGAAGTGTCAAGCACATTCGTAGTTTTCTTGGACTCGCGGGATATTATCGGAAGTTCATCCCAATTTTTTCAATCAGATCCAAGCCTTATGACGAAGTTGTTGGAAAAGGACTCTGCATTCAAATGGAGTCAAGAATGTGAGATGATTTCCAAACTTTGAAGAAGCATTTGACAACCGCTCCAGTGTTGGCGCAACCCGACGTAACCATGTTGTTTGACGTATATTGTGATGCATCCGATGTAGGTTTGGGTTGTGTTTTAATGCAAAATGGTAAAGTGATTGCCTATGCATCTTTTCAACAAAGTTACCCCACCCATGATCTAGAATTAGCATCGTTGGTTCTTGCTCTCAAAGCATGGAGACATTACCTCGTGGGTAATCTTGTGCAACTCTATACCGACAACAAGAGCCTTAAAAATATTCCACTCAAAAAGAGCTAAATATGAGGCAAAGAAGGTGGCTGGAATTAATCAAAGACTATGAGTTGGAAATTCATTACCACCTGGGAAAAGCCAACGTAGTCGCCGATGCACTAAGCGGCAAACACCAATGCAATCATGTGGAAATTTGCTCTATGGAAGGTGCCAGAAATTATAATCCTAAAGATGAGTCAAGTCTCCAAGTTATTCCTTATTGTGCTCTATATAATTTGGCTCTCCTTCCTACTCTCCAAGATGTAATTATTGAAGCACAAAAGAAGGATGAAGGTATGGAACATATCCGACGGATTTTGGGCAAGAAAAATGCTAAATGCTTCCATCGGGATGCTGATCGTGTTCTATGGTTTAATAACCGGCTTGTTGTCCTGAAGGCCATGGAGCTATGGAAGAAAATTCTCGTTGAAGCACATTTGTCCAAATTTTCCATACAGCCTGATAGCAACAAAATGCGCCGTGGGTTGAGAGAAAAGTTTTGGTGGACTCGCATGAAGCGAGAAGTGGCTCGTTATGTTGCCGAGTGTGATACTTGTCAATTAGTCGATCACTTGAAGAAATCAGGTCTATTACATCCATTAAAAATTCCCGCTTAGAAATGGGAAGATATTACTATGGATTTTGTTATTGGATTACCTCTCACATCCAAGACGCATGATTCAATATGGGTTGTTGTAGATTGGTTAACAAAGTCAGCTCATTTTATTCCGGTCCATATAACTTATGGTTTGAGCAAATATGCTGAGCTGTATATTTCTTGAGTGCTATGTTTGCATGGCGTGCCGAAGACCATCATTTCTGATCGAGGGCCACAATTTTGTCTCTTGTTTTTGGGAACAATTACAAGTTTATCTTGGCACTACATTGAGCCGAAGCTCGCCTATCACCCACAAACCAACGGCCAATACGAAAGGTTGATCCAATATTTGGAGGATATGTTGAGAGCGTGTGCTTTAAAGCAAAAAGGAAATTGGAATGATCAATTTCCATTCATTGATTTTTCCTACAACAATAGTTACCAAGAAAGTTCAGGAGTAACACTTGTTTGAGGCATTGTATGGTCATTCATGTCGTACACCCTTAAACTGGTCTAAGCCAGAGCGAAAGGACTATTTTTGGTCCGGATCTTGTTGAGCAAGCCGAGGAAAAGGAGCAGGAAATTCAAGCCAACATGAAGGCCGCACAATCTCGACAAATTAGCTATGCTAACAAAAGAAGACGCCCACTGGAACTTGAGGTGAATGATCATGTCTATCTCTGAGTTTCTCCGAACAAGGGTGTTTTACGTTTCGGGATTAAAGGCAAGCTAGCCCCCGATATATTGGACCCTACCCGATTGTGGAGAAATGTAGTTTGGTTGTGTACCAATAACTACCGAGAGAGTTTGTCCCGTGTGCACAATGTTTCCCATGTGTCGCAACTCAAGAAGTACTTCAAGCCACCTATTGATGTTGTTATCACCGATATGGAGCAATTGCAAGAAGATCTTTCATATCCCGAGCTCCCCATCCGGATTCTTGATCAAAAGGATTGGTTACTTGAAATCGGATTATCACTTCTATACCGAAGATAAAGCTTCTTGGGAACAAGAGCATTTTCTAAATTCAAACTACCCTAAGTTTTTGGCTTCGTATTTGAAGTAACATTCATATGCCCCCTTTATTTTGCTACCTAACGATTATTAATCTCGGGACAAGATTTCTTTAAGGGGGGAGGGCTGTGACATCCCATGTCACAAAGTACATGTGAACAACGACATCGCATTTAAATATTGCATTTTCAAAGTTCTCAATTTGAATGGGAGTTAAATTCAACAGCTAGGGTTGTGATCTAAATTTCAAATTAAGTCCAATCTAGCCTTTGCCAAACCACAGAAATTTCAACAACAACATGTCAATGTTTTTTCAGGATCTTGTGGGGTATATAAAGAAAGGATTCTGAGATATTTTTCCATATTTTTTAGTGATGGATAAAACCCCTTAAAAATTCAGTTGAATCAGAAAAACATTAGACATTCATGGATTTTTAAGAATTTTTGGAAGCAGAATCTGAACTTTTGCCAATAACAAAAGTTGCTCCAATATTTATACAGAGCACGCACAAGAATTGCTGAACTCAAATTCGACCTAGAAGTGTGGTTTTTGAGCCTGTACAGTAGGGATGCAAAACGGCATTCTTGTAAATATGGCGAAATCTAGTTGAGCACGAGTGGCAAGGTCCACCGACAGCCACTGTTGGCCGCCGGTGCCCATGCCGTCGGGATGAGAGTTGGGCCGCCGCGGTCCTGGGCTACCTGCTCCTCGCCCACGTGTCGGTGATCGCCAGCACCTTGACTTCCTGTGCATGTCTCCCCCTCACTGCCGGCCGTTACCTCCGCCTCGGTAGAAAAGGGACCAAGCTCGAGCTCTCGTTTGGAAACATCGCCCCAACCTATCCCGCAATAGCACAAGCGCTCGCATGGTTCCCGAAACCCTTCACAACCCCAAGAGCGGCCACCCTCCCTGTACTTCATCGGCGGGCACGCAGACTCAGCTAGGTGCTCTATTTCGGTCGCCATGGTTGCCATGGCCAATTCCTTCGATTAGGTGAGTCCCGGGGCAGATTCCCTTCATTTGAGCATGCGTAAGGGTTGCACGCACACCAGACCTCCTTTGTCTTGCATTGTTCGATGACAAAGGCGCAACTTCAACTTTTCCTCGCCGCCAACCACCAACTATGTGCCACCCCCACGATGAGCAGTACTTTCCCGGCCTCTCCGACCACAACCACACCCGGGATGGTCTTCGCCGTGCTAAGGTGAAGCTCTCTGCGCTTGAACCACTTGATTTGGCGCATCGTGCTCCATGAGCAATGCTGCAGGAGTCACCTCTTCCGTCGTCGCCGTCGTCGACGATGCTCCGGCCACCGGCACCGGCCGGTGAACCCCTACTCATGCTCCTCGCAGTCCCCCGAGCACGATGGTGTGTTTAGATGGCCGATGCGCCGTTTGGTCAACGGCGAGGTCTTCGTTTTGAACTTATGGCATTTTCTTGCAAGAATTTGAAGTTTTAATTTAAAACAAATAGCACCTTGTTAAGCTTGTAAAATTCATAATTAATTCCTAGAAATTGTAAAACTCATGAAAATTGGCATGTGCACTTATCATGGTGTATGTGACCCTCTGGTGGTTGATCATGATGCATTAATACATTTTTATGGTAATTAGCATTATTTGCCCTTGTAGTAGATAATTTCCTATAAGTAAATTACCTAGGAGTTTGTCTAAAAATTCATGCACATTTATTCCCTATGCTTATTATGGTTCCATTAAGCATTTTCACGGAAGCTCATGTATGGAATTGCTTTATTACACTATTTGCTTAATTTTGAATTTGTTAAGTTTCATGTTTAGCCTAACATTGCATATTGGCATATTGCTTGTTTGCCAATTCATGTAAATTGTTACATTTTATGCTTGTCATTGTTCACCATGAACTTTCTTATTATGCATGCAGGAGGGTCGTATGCTCATGTTCATTTTGACACCTCCCATACTTATGCCCATGTATAGCTCTATGTCATATTAGAAAGTTAGTAGTTTAAATGTTTTGCTTGTACCATGTTTTATTTAGCTAGGAGAGGGTGATTTATTCTATTTACTTCTAAGTAGTATGCTTATGCATTGCTATCTTTAATTTGCTTAATTAGAAGTTTGTCCCCTTGACTTCGATTATTATTCAACATCCATATGAGAGCATGTCATTTCATGCATAATCATTTTCATCTCATGATCATATAGTAATCTTTATATGTATTTACTGAGAAAGTTTCATGCATGTCTATGTATTCATCTATGCTCACGCATTGCATTGCATTCATCTAGGAACCTGGACCGAGGAAGGCAACAACGAGGAGATCAACGTTGAGCTGAACACTGTTGCTTCTTCTTAATTGTTATCTCTCACATGATGATTATGAATTTGAGACCGTACGGGGAAGTGCATGTGTAGGATGCGGTGTCAAGGTTGGCCCTTGTTTGGCATAGCCCCATGTGTGTCGATTGAGGACCGTTCGTTGTTACTCCGCGAGCAAGTATTTAATTGTACCAAGTGCATACCTTTGTATGGGAGTTTGTAAACCGATGTAACTTGAGAGTCGTAGTGTTGGACGGTCTCTCCTCCCTTTGTGCAAAGTGTCGGTCACGGTGGATGCACGGGTTTGTGGACAGTTGGAGGGTGTGTGGTTTAAGCCTTGGACCCATAGTACCGTGGTCGCGAGGGGGACATACACTTGGAGGGTGGACCCAGTCTGTCACTATGATAATCTCGTGAAAGGTGGCCATACATGTTCTTAAATGATGTGTATGTCGTGTACTTGGATTTCTCCTACAGGATGTAAATCGATATATATCGCTGTCCCTCGCGGTTATTGAGTACCACTTGTCTCAAGCAGATTGCGTCATAGTAAGAAGTGAATATGATGATGAACTTGCTGATTTGAAGTATTTAAAGATTGATTTGCAACCTTGTATTGCTAGGTCATGCTCACTAAAATTTATATTCATGTTGCAACCCTTTTAATATGGCTAAAAGTTGGAGTTAGACATATTATAGGTTCTGTTTTTGCAATTAAATTCCAGCAAACCCGGTCAGCTCCCCTTGCATGCTAGGAGTCGGTTTTAGAACCCCTTTTATCGGGTAAGACTTGCGGAGTATATTAGATACTAAGGGTTTGCCGATAAATTGTTTTTCAGACGTGCCACCGCCCAAGTACTGTGATTGCTGTGGCAAGTTTATGTGGCAAGGTGAGGAACCCAAGAAATAGACCGTAGAGCGGGTTCCATCTTCATCAACTCGGGAGTGAGTCATGTCTATGGACTAATATGGTTCTATAAGGTATACGTATCGTCGAGACTTTTACGCTTCCGCTTGTATATTAATGTAATGTAAAATCCGAACCTTGAACTTCATATGTAAAATACTCTACTCATGTACCCTAATTATGTAATTGTAAATTGTCAATGTATCATGTGTTTATGTGTTGCGACGTCCGCTTCGTCGGATGTCTCCCAAAGTGGTCCTGTGCAACAACCCCTCTTGCTTTGCAAGGTAGGAGTGTCACACCAAGTGGATGGATAAACTCTCTTAGAGTGGAGCGACGAGAGGTGTGCCATAGTAGAGTACATGTGATTTGTACTCAAGTGAGCTCTCCGTGGACAGGACGAGCCCCTTTATAATCTCATCCCGCTTCTTTTATGTTGCCGGCCATTGTTTTTCTCGCATATCTTGTTTATAGCTTGTTTCTGCATCACAAATTGTAGTGTGCTAGTAATACAACGATTGCATCATGGACAAGATATAAATTAAACATTAACATACTAAACATACCTCTTCAATGACCTCCTCAACTATGCTTTCTAAGTAACTTGAAGAGTTACTCGTGAACGAACATGCATAGTAGGCATATTGTACAATACCTAGAACCTGTTTAAAGCAATATATAATAAAGAAAACAAGTTATGTTATGGCGACATGTTTAAGTAATATAAATATCATACCTAAAATTGATGACGGAAGTACATCCGAGTTTTACGATTAGAGTTGTGTATACCCCTTTTTTTGACATAGCTTTGATAAGCACTGCTCGATCAACAATAGAATAGAGTTAGATAAAATTTTGTTTCGAGTAACGATAAAGTTATAAAAGATGAGACTAATTTCTTACCACTTAATCACGCTCAAGATATCACTATACCAAGTTCTGTCTATGTCAAGATCGTCGAGCACCAAAAGATACCCACTTTTGGGAATAAAAAATACAAATCTAGTGGTCGCTACAATGATGATAACATTTGTTATTATTTCTTTTATATATAGTTAGAGGAAAGGATAAAGGTTTTGATGAGAACAACCCTCATGATACACCAATGATCCATCTTGAACGAGGTCTTGAGTCCAGGTATATTATCAAGTGTAATGCTCAATATATAATAAAGAAGTAGAGTGAATGATCCCGGTGGATGTTGAGGTACTGCCAAGACCTGGACGCTGAAGGGGCATTGGAAGAAGAGGTGATAGGTGTATTCTTCTATTCCAGCTGAGCGAGAGGACACAATTGTAGTCATTGTTGTCAATCTTGTAATTCTTCCTTCTAAGCAGGTTTCTGGAGTTTAGTCTGTCCCTGAACGAGTAGCTGGATGAATATTTTGATCTTCTTTTGGGTTTTCATTGTCCATATCCAAGCAAAAGGCTGGGGAGGTGAGATGGATTGAAAGTTCAGGTTGTAGAATTTGCTTGAGGTGTAGATGTTGGATCCCCAGATGTAAGACCAAGAGTCCTTGTTTGGCTCTTGCTGTTGTAATTCTCCAATGATGTGGATCAGATTATGTAATTCTTGATACGCTTGCTGTGAGAGGGGCAGATGAAAGTTGTCTTGTACTTGTGTCAGTTTCAAGGAATTTGGCAACAGAGATTTTCTTATCTTTTGCAAAGGAATAAAGTCTTGGTAACTCATTTATTAGGTAGTGGCCATTCCATATGTCTGCCCATAGCATTACTCGTGTCTCCGTTTCCAATTTTTGCTGCTGCTATTCCTCCGTAATGGTCACAAAATTTCATGACGTCTCTAAATGAAAAGGACCCTTTTTCTGCTGTGGCATGTGGTACCTGTCCATCAGCATAATGTGTATTCCAAATTAGCTGTACCCACGGGACATTTTCCTTATTGTAAAACTTGTGGAGGTGCTTGAGCAACGGGGCCTCATTCATTAGTCTTAGGTTTTTCATTCCTAGTCCTCCTTTGTTTTTTGGTGTGGTGACCTTATCCCATGCCACGAGGGGCCTTCCCTTTCCTGCTATATCAGTTCCTCTCCAAAAACCATGTTTTCTGGCTCTGTCTATTGTGTTAATGGAGGTTTGGTGCATCCTTAGGGTACACATGTGATAAATAGGCATTGAGGCAACAACACGGTCGATGTAGGTGCCCCTTCCGGCCATTGTTAGCCATGCTGAAGTTGCAGAGATCCTTCTTTCTATTCTTGTGACCAATGGGGCATTGTCTTCCACTTTTGGTTTTGTTGTCCCCATCGCTAAGCCCAAGTAGGTGAAAGGGAAGGTCCCTACTTGACAGCCAAAAACTCCTGCTAACCGGCTCTCTTGTTTCAGCGAGTGATGTTGATTGGCGATAAGCAGGATTTACTAAAGTTAACCTTCGGACCTGTTGACTGGCTGTAAGTTTACGGTAGTGCTTTTAGGCAATGGAGCTCTCTCTGTGAGGCTTTCATAATGATGATGGTGTCGTCTGCGCATCTGTACTACGGGGAAGTCTCTGCGAGTGGGTCGGTTCCAAAGGCGGTGAGAGTAGGCCCCTAGAGCATGCTGTGTTGATGACATGTTGGAGTAGTTCTGCTGCTAGAACAAAGAGTAGGGGTGATAGAGGGTCCCCCTGTCTGACTCCCCTTTTATAGTGAAAGGTTTTCCCAAGTATCCCATTGAGAAGGATGGCCGAGGTTGCAGTTTCTAGAATTCTTTTTGTCCATTGTATCCATTTTTCTGGGAAGCATAACTGTTGCATCATTGCTAAGATTGCTTTATGTTCCACTGTGTCGAAAGCCTTTTCAAAGTCTAGTTTTAGGATGATCGGTTCTCTTTTGGATTGCTGGCATTGGTGGATGTATTCATAGGCCCGAGGCTAGGCAATCTTGTATTGTTCTGGATTTAATGAAACCATACTGATTCTCATGGATTAAGCTGATGATGACTCCTGTAGCCTTTTTGACATCAGTTTGGTTATCATTTTGAGCACCGAGTTCATTAGGGCAATGGGTCTACAGTCATTTACCCCTGTTGAATTTGTATTTTTGGGTACCAACGTCACTAGAGAGCTGTTGATAGGTTCCGGACTTATGTTCTGCTCAAAGAATTCCAGACGAAGTTGGTAGAAATCCTCCTTCACTATGTTCCAGACATCTCTTTAGAAACAAGGCATTGAATCCATCTAGGCTAGGGGCTTTTTCACTGGGCATCTCTTTGATGATGTTATCAATTTCTTCATGTGTGAATGGGTCCTGTAAGTGTTCCAAGTCCACACTATGCTGAATCATTTCACCAAGGTCAAAAAGCATGTTGGGGTTCCGTGTTGTACCCATTCTTCCTTTGTATGTGTTCCACAATATTGCTGCTTTTTCTGCATGGTCTGTTACCTCTCTACCATCTCCATCCTGTAGTGAGGTTATTGTGTTCAGTCTGTATCTTTCTGTTGCTGAGGCAATGAAGAATTTGGTGGGCTCATCCCCTAGTTTAACCCACCTAACCGTGAACCTCTGTCTCCGGTAATCATTCTTGCATTTCAGGAGCTTTGCTATCTGATTTTTGACTATCTTTATGAAATTTCCTTCCTGTCTAGCTAAGGGTCTCTGCTCTTCTAATTTATCCATGATCATGAGTATTTCATTGCATTTCTTAATTAGGGAAGTTTAGTTTACTGATCCCCTTACTCCATCTTTTGAGAACCCTTCTTAGTAATTTGAATTTGGCTGCAATCTTTGCTACGCTATTGCTTGCTCAAACAGGTGAATTCCACACGGACTGGACTAAGTCCATGAAACCTGGCTAGCCTAGCCAGTAGTTTTCAAATCTGAATATTTGTGCTTTAGGTATGGATGTTCCAATCTGTGCAATACAGGAAATGTGGTCGGAGGTAGGCTTAGCCATAGGGATTAGGAGAGTGTTGGGGTATTTTATGGTCCAAGCCAGGGAGGTGAAACACCAATCAAGCTGCTCCAAGAGAGGGTTTTCTTGCATATTACTCCATGTGTATTTTCTTCCTTTTAGGGGGATTTCCATGAGACCCAGATTGCTGATGATTGCATTGAAAATGTTGGTGTCATTGATGTTTCCACCACTTCTATTTCTGTTTTCCAAGGATCTGTAGAAGTTGAAGTCTCCCATGATCATCCACTGCTCCTCATTGTCAATTTCTATGTCATACATCCATTGCACGAATTGGTCTCTTGCTTCTCCTCCACATGGGCCACACACCGTGGTCAGCCTCCATTGTTCTGCATTATGTCTTGAGGTGAATTTCACTCGTTATTGCAAAGTCCTTGATTTCTTCAATTGAGCCTTGGAATGTGGAGTCCATCCAGCCCGGTAGGATTCCCCCGAGGCCCCCTGTGAGGGTGAATATGCAAATTTGTTAAACCTTTTTGGAGCGATTTTCTTCATCTTAGCACGATCAATGAATTCCATTTTGGTTTCTGAATGCGAGAAGATTGAGCATGAGGTTTCTTCTATTTTTGCCCTGACAGCTTGTTGCTTGGCTGTATCATTAAGTCCCCTGATATTCCAGTTTAAAATGTTCCAATTTCTGTTTCCCATAGCATCCTATTGGTTTGTGTCATGAGGTTGCCTATGAACCAGGCAAGCTCTGTTAACTCTCTGAATAGCTGCGTTCCTGAACCCATATTTGTGATTGAGGTTAAAGGCTGTTTATTGTTATACTGTCTGTAATGGGAGGGCACTTTACTAATGCCAAGGAGGAAGAAGCTGTCGACCCGTTTGTAATAACCCATTAACATAGCGCAGGCAATAGGGCTCGTAGGCCGGGGCAATAAGTTTGAGGGACCAGTCGAGTTCCCATAGTTGTCACAAAATACAGCCACCGATAAGTTACAAAAGCACACTGTCATGATCTTTTCACAAAATACAGCCTGCAAACCTCCTGAAAGACCTTGTCTACTGCTACCACTATGCTGCCAACTACTATTCCTGCTAGTCATTGCTAATCTGTTGTTTCCACCATGGAGCTGTCTTTGTTGCCACCATCTTCAGTTATGGAGGGGGCTCATAGCAGCTCCAATGTCACCTCCTCGGGAGGCACATTACATTCCTGGGTTGCCACTGCCTGCGGGACATTAGCAGGGATGATTGGGTAAGGATTCTGCCTATTTTCTAGTTCGGTTAAAGAAGGGAATTTAATTGGACCAGGAAATTGGAAGAGCAAATTACCACTGTGCAGATGGCTGAAGCAGGTTGGTTGGACCAGGCTCCATTCCACCTTGCTCAGCCTGCACTCTGCTTTCCTTGTCCTTGTACCCCTTGAGTCTTTTTCTGCACTCTTGAGCTTCTCCTTAGGTTTGTACCAATCAAATCAGTATCCTCGAGCACCTGCAGCCTTTTGTGAATATTTGTTTTGAATGAGAATTTAACTGTCTTTAGTTTTCTAGTAGCTACCTGTTCGGTTTCGGACATGGAACCTTTCCTCTTGAGTATTCCTTTCCCTTTCTTGGACTTTTTCCCCATACTTTTGTATACTTTGCGGATAGGTGCAAACTGCTAGCCATATGCCTGTTTATACAGAGTTTTGTCTTCCACCATAACCATTTGGTTGATATCTTTGAGTTGCACTGAGGACTGTTGCACTCCAGCGGTGGCACTTGTGTGAGATTGATGTTGATAGTTGCTGAGCTGCCAATCCGTGGTTCGCGGTACATCGAGAGATTGATGTGGCAGTTCATGTTGCTTGTTGATCGACCATCTATCTGCTGCCACCAGCCATTCCGAACTCGAGGGAATGCTATCATAAGGATGTTCTTGAGTGCTGTTGTGACAAATGGTGCCACCCAATTTGGTTGCATGTTCATCTGCTCTTGTTGCACTAGGGTCGGGGGTGCCTATCATTGCCGGGAGAGCTGTTGTAATGCACCTCTTTTCCTTTACCCTGCACTAGCATGATCCGACCGAGCTTGAAGAATCAGTACTAGGTGGCTTATCCGAGCTATTAGAATCCTGTTGTACTTCCTCTTGGGGTGGATGCTTGGGGAGGCTGATTCTCACCCTGCTGCTCTAGCTGCTCCGGCCAGGCTGGCCACCCTTGTACACCCTGCACCTCTGGTTCCTCCGGTGGAATGAATTGATCCCGGTGAGGGTCACCCGGATGGTGAAGCCGATGGTGATGATTGAGCTGTTGATCAACAAAAGCCTGCATTTGCTCTGCTTCAGCTTGCATTGCTTGGAGGCATGGGGTGCGGGTTACCATCGAGCGGTAGATCATCATGCTCGGGAACAGCTCTTCGGGATGCTCCCGGTGAAGGATATAAACCGGGACACTCCAAGACCAACCAGCTCCCTGTCCGATTCCTTGCCTAAAGACGATGCTCGTTGGTACCGCCTCCGGTCCATCATACAGGCACTTTACTAGCACATATCCAAGCTTGGTGGGAGGATTATGCCAGCGGACCATTTTACCAAAAGAGGTGACGGCTTGATCTACATGCTCTAGGGTGCGGTAATCTAGAGGAAAACCTAACATCGGAATCCAACCGTACCTAGAGTAGTCCTTATCCCTCTTATTGAGGCCATGATCATGCCTGATGAATCTGACCCTAATTCCATCGATATCAAAGGGGTTGCCAGCAAACAAGATATCACGGTGGAAAACAGAATCTAGCTTGAACAAGGCAATACCAAAGGGGTGGATGCATCCGGATCTCACCAGGATGCGGGCTTCATTGACCAGGAAGTGGCGAATCTGCTGCATGAACTGGGGTAATCTTGCACTTCAAGCTGACCATCAACATCTTCCGCCGGGACGTATTCATCATGCGCCCTAACCGGCTCCCCGGAGAGGTTGACGAACGCACGCGCAATGCGATTGGGGCCACCATCTTCAATCTCGAAGTTGTCGGGGATGAAGGGGAAGGGGTTGATCGGAAAGTTCGCCATTATGCTTATCCTCACCTTCTCTGCTCCTGTTGCGGTAGCTTCCGGAGGGGGAAGAGTGGGAAGGTGAAGGGGCACGGGAAGTGGCGGTAGACGAGTGTTATTAATGCAGGAGAGAGAATGGGAGGAGTCGGCCGTTGTACGAAAAATCTTTTGGGCCGGATGGGCCGTTTTATTGGGTTGGCTATCCTCTTCTTTGTTCTTTGCCTGCCCCATGAACAGTTCTTCTCTCTTTCTTTTAATGCATCTCTTCTCGATGTGGCCGTAGGCGAAGCATGCACAGCACCGTATCGTGCCCCTGCAGTTTTTCACCCAATGGAAGGGGCTTAGGCATCTAAAGCATGGATTCCGGTGTCTCGGACTTTTGGCTTTAGGCACGGCGGGATTTGTTTGCATCTTAGGACTTAGGTTCTCTAAGCGGGAATCCTGGCTCTTCCGCCGGTCCTGGCCGTTGCCAATGTCCGGGGCAAAGATTGTGGCTCGGGTGATAGAGACTTGGCTCTAATCGAGTGGCGGACCAAGTCGGAGGCAGCTCGCCGCCGTGGCCAATGGCGCATCAAGGTTTGTTGGGGGCGAGTCTGCTAGCTTGATCGTTAGTTTGGATGCTAGAATTGAATTTGACAGGACGGGAGTCCGCCACGGCCGACGAGCGGGGCGGAAGGTGAAGGTGGCGGCGAAGGGTGTCGGCCGCCGTTTGGACCGGGACGGAGCGGCGGTTTTCAACAAGGCAGGAAGGCTTCGGGGTGATGTCATGGAGCGGAATTGAGCAAAGATGTTCTCCAAAGCGGATGGAATAGGACTCTAAAACGGGGGGGGAGCTTTGCCGATCGGCGATGAGAACGAGACAGTTTTCCGTCTAGGGGTCGCCTTCGGAAACACGGATCCACTGCTCGTCTTCCTCTTTCTCCCGGGTTCCGTAATCCTTGATCCAATTTGCCCCGCCATCACGCCGGAGGAAGAAATAGACATCAAAGTGTTGAGTGGTGACGCGCTTTAAGGATTGAACAAGGAATCCAACCTCCTTAGATGCTACCGAGAAACGGAAATGGGAGAATTGCTCATGATGAACGTGAAATCTACGGGGATTTCCTCCCGGGATTGAGTGTAAGGCCATACTAACCGAATCCTCCGAGAGACGAAAAGAGAAGCGGCGGAAGACGGCGAGAAGGAAGAAGCTACCTTGAGGAGTTGGAAGGGGGTGGTGTACGGTGGTGTTGAAGCGCTGCCGGACTTCATCTTCAAAAGCTCGCCTCTTGCAAAACTCCAATTGTTGTAGTCGGCTACGGGTCCGTCCACGACCAACTTGGCCATGGTCGGGACAGGCAGGTCTCCTGGCGAGGAAGTCTATTGCGCTTCATCCCCGACGGTGGACGGGGAGGGAGCGTGGGCGGAGATGGCGGCGGCGGCGGAGTGGGGCGAACGGCAGGGTGGGAGCGGGAGCATCATGAAGCTTAGATGAAGCATGTCCGCAACCCGCAATTGTTGAAGCTGATTTTCTCTTTTTTGTTGCGTCTTATAAAAGTATTTGTTGCAGGTGAAACTTTGCAGGGTTGTAGATGACAACATGGATTATACACTCATATTTTTGTTTGAATTTTTTGTATTTTTTATGTGTGAGAGCATGGGAGCACATAAGGTGCTTGGAGCACCCGATATGTTCTCCTGTTTGGAAGTACCCCAACACAACTAGGAGGAATGTTCCTACTTCCTAGTATAAAAAGCACTTGTATGCCTGGTGGAAACACTGACCATGAATTGAACTTAGAAAAATAGGGAAGCTAAGTGCTCTTGTCCTTAGGTTTTTGCCATCGCTGCCCCCTCAAGGATTGGGAATTTTCTCTGCCGTTTGTTCTTATTTTTCCTAGTAATTTGCAAGAAATTGCCTCTACCTTGTCCGATTTAGGTTTGGTTTTGACTAAACGTGTCGTTGGGCGAAATCATTTGTCACATGTGGTTGTTTGAGCAGTTGTTGGTGCCATCGGTACGTCATGTTACATAGGTCAAGTTGTCCCTAGATCCGATGACGAGAAGATCGGGCAAGCCTCGCATCATGTTGGTATTCAAAGCTACGGTTTCCTTGGTAGGATCTTTATCCCCTTGTTATCCCCCTTTTTTACTACCCTAAACTGAAAATACCAAAATCTTTTCCTTCCCACAACCTAATCTGAAATTTCAGTGAGTCTGGTTAAGTTCTAGTCCAATAAATCGAGTTTTGTTGCTGAATCTTTGTGTTTCCCTTTGTATTCCACATCTGATTTGTTTTCCCCATTTATTCACCATCAATATTGGACCCCCGCCCCCCCCCGCGCGCGTTCTTGTGTTCTTTGTCAAGTCCATTTTCACGCGGAAACATTTTTGTGGTCAGATCTGAAATTCGAGCAACATACACCTAAACATGCTTAACTTTTGCATCTGAAATCCATTTTTTGTGTTCCTGAGCTCGTTAGAAAAATTATTGAAAGCACTATCCGAATAATCTACGTTAGAGTTGTGAATCCTGAAGTTACTTTCTGATTTGTGCACGGAAAATCTCACGTGTTGCTTCAGATTTCATTGCTGAAACCTTGTGCTAATCAGCGTCATGTGTACCTAAATTCTTGCATGAGACCGGAGTTAATTTACACCACATATTCAATAGTGAACCAAATTCATCCTTTGTGGACACTTCGAACCTAATGAGACTAGTTGTAGGGTATTGCTAGGGGGCTTTGCACATTGTTGATATTAAAGGTTAGCTTGAACATCAATACATCTTTGTTATATCCTCTGGTGTGCTGATCTTAGTAGTGAAAAGAACAAAAGAGAGATAACAAGAGTAAAAGAAAAAGGAGGAACAAAAAAAACAATATCAAGTCCTGAGATCACCACATTGAGCCACTTTACTTCATATGTTTCAAATTCACATATAGTCATCTTTTGCGCAAATCTTGTAGCCCTTTCATTTATGTAAGCAAGCAGCTAGAATCTCTCTACAACTTGTGTAGCATTGAGCTTTGTTCTTGAATTGAAATTGCATAGCTCATTTTCTTGGCGGCAACAAGTTTTCATATCTTTGTGCATGAGTTGCTAAACACAATTTTCATATTCATTGGTTTTCAGTTAAGCAACTAGGCTTGTATATCTTGGTTTGATTTTTACTTAACTTTACAATAACGTGAGGAGATCTCAGATGATGATGTGATGGAAATTCCAAAGCCTAATAACTTTACCCCTCACAAGCGATGCGCTAGACGCCCAAGGACTCCAATTGATGTTCTCTGCTTAGGAGGAGCAAGCGTCTGAACCCTCATGTTGCTGCTGGAAATGATGCTTTTGATGTTATGCTTGCTGCTGGGAACATGGATGATGCTCCTACTCTGGGACATAAGGTGTCACCTGATGCTGTGGTTAATGATGAAGATGCACTTATTGATGGCCCTCCAAATGCTAAAGAAGTCCTGCAGAACTTTCTACGCTCTGCTTCTGCTAAGTTGTCTACTTCGAGTGTCCTTAGCACTGCTTCTGCTCTTTCCATTGGTGCAGATTTCCTGGGCACAGGTCCTGAGGATCTGTCCGATGAGGCCCTGGAGGTGGCCTACATCTCTAGTGATAATGAATAAGTGTGTCTTATGGGTTGTGGCTAGGAACAACCATTGGGGCTGGGTACCTAGCCTTCTAGTGTTTTCCTTTCCTTGGTGTGTGGAACTTGTCTATGTTGTTCGTGTCCAGCTATAGTCGTTTATTTTGCTACTGGGTTTATTTTGTTATGCTAAGACTAGGCCTTGGTCTTCTGGTTATTTCCTGTGCATGTTCTTATTGTGCTCGAATGTTGCTTTGTGTGATGATGTCTGGATCGTGAACCGGTGTTAGGTTTTCCTTCCTAAGAAGATGGTGTGCTCTATGACCAAGATTAATTTATGGTGTCATCAGTTAGAAATTGGAATTTCCTTTCTTGGAATGTTAGCGGTATTAATTCTCAAGAGAAGTGGGACAAAGAAACGCTGAAAACTCTAGTGCTATTATTTGTCTACAAGAAACTAAATGGGAGCTTTTTGATTTGTCTTATATTCAAAAGTTATGTTATCGATCATATAATAAATTTGCCTTTAGTCCCTCAAATGGTGCTTCATGTGGTCTTATTATTATTATTTGGCAAGGTAATCAATTTGATGGTGACATTGTGGAGATTAACTCTTGGTCTATCACTATGCATTTCACCTAGGCTGTTTCTGGTCAAAGTTTTCACTTAACAAATATCTATGGGCCGGCAAACCCTATCAATAAACCTGACACTACAACAATCCCCGCCTATAGCGGCGGTCAGAAATACACTGTAGCGGCGGGTATGTCCACCCGCCGCTACGAGTGCGCAGTTAAAAATAATGGTTTGAAGCGGCGGGTATCCCGAATCCCGAAATCACCCGCCGCTACAGCTGAAATAGCTAAACAAAAAAAGTGGGCCCCTGTTGCGCCCACCTCACGCTGCCGCCACACCACCACCGGACCTGCCCCCACATGCGCCGCGCCGCCGCGTGGAGAAGCCACCGCCGGGAGGGCGGGTGTGGCCGGATCTGCCGTCGCTGGCAGGGGAGCGCGACCGGATCCGCCGGTCCCGGGAGTCGTAGCCGCCGTCGGGCGGGGGCCGTGGCCGGATCCATCGCCGCCGGGAGGGGAGCGCGGCCGGATCCGCTGGCCCCGGGAGTCGCAGCCGCCGCCGGATGGGGGCCGTGGCCGGATCCACCGCCGCCGGGAGGGGAGCGCTGCCGGATCCGCCGGCCGCGAGAGTCGCAGCCGCCGCCGGGTAGGGGGCCGTGGCTGGATCCGCCGACGCCGGGAGGGGGCCGGGAGCCGCAGCCGCCGTCGTGTCGTCTCCACCGCCCCGCTCAAGGCCATGCTGCGTACATGCGCGAAGAGGAGGGGAGGGGGCGTACGTCGCCGAGAGAGAGAGAGAGAGAGAGAGAGAGAGAGAGAGAGAGAGAGAGAGACGGCGGTGGAGCGTCGGCGGGCTGGGAAAGGTGGAAAAGGGGGTGAAGGTTAGAGTTGGAGTTGGGCCATTTTATACTATAGGTCTAGGGTTTTGGGGTGGGCTGGGCTGTAGCGGCGGGCCTCATTGTAGGCCGTCGCTACAAAGATTTGTAGCTGCGGACCATAATGTGGCCCGCTGCTAAAAATCATCGCGATTTTTAACGACGGTTCAAGATTACTCACGCCGTTACATGATTTCCGCTGTCGCCGCTACGGTGGCAATTTGTAGTAGTGTGATTTTATCTCTTGGCTTTATAACTTTGATACTACAAATATGGAGGACTGGATTTTAATGGGAGATTTCTATCCGATGAGATCACCACAAAATAGGAACATGTCCGGTGGCAATCATATTGACATGCTCCTTTTCAATGATAATATTCAACACTTGGACTTGGTGGAGATTCCCTTTAAGGGTAGAGCTCATACCTAGAGTAATATGCAAGATAATGCTTTGTTGAAAAACCTAGATTAGGTGTTCCCTACAGCTTCTTGGTGTCGAGTCTTAAACTCGACACTAGTACTACCCGGTCCCTCACGAGCGTGGAATTCGATGGTGCAACACACGAAACACATAGGAACACAAGATTTTAGACAGGTTCAGGCCCCTCGAATCGAGAGTAATACCCTACGTCATGTATGTTATGTATTGCCTTTAGCGATTTGCTAATTGCAAGATCTCGGAGAGCTTTCGGGGATCCCTGCTCCACCTTATATATCCGGGGAGCTAGGTTTACATATAGAGTCCTATTCGGTTACATGAATTACATATATGGGATCTCTATCTCTAGCTTTCTTTATTAAAATTCAGAGTCCTAACAGATTACAAATTACTCGTTAACTTGCTCGCCAAGTCATTGTACGCCGGTCTTAATATCCGCTTTGTTTCCATACCAGTATACGGAATCTTCTGCTATCCCATACCGGTCGGGGACCAGTATGTTGATTATTTTCATCATCTTTATCTTCATTAATTTGTTACCATGTCTCTGCGTATCCATTCCTTTACCATATGTATATCCATAAGGCAAGTATACGACAGCAGCCCCCGAGTAATTTTTGATTTAACCTTGAATAAGACCGACCAGTCTTCCGCATGTTGGTCTTGATTCCATGGTAAAATTAAAAAGAACTCTAATCTGCTGCAAGCATTCTTCTTTCTTCAAAACGCTTTAAGAAAAGCCTAAAAAATTAGTGTTTTCACCTTTCATATCACCTAATTAGGTAATCATCGCATATTCTTCTTCTTCCGGTGCACCGACTAGGTGCACCCAATTGAGTATAGCCCCGACTCTTGGATCATTTGAACTCCTTTCAAATAATGCAAGAGTCCACCAGATTGATTCTTCATTATTTCCTTTATGCGCAATCTTTAGAGACTACTCTATTGAATTCATTATTTTTCAACTCTCGCGATCGTTACGGACCGCTCTCGAGGTACGGTGCACCGATCAGGTGCACCTAATTAGGTATAGCCCCCGACTCTTGTATCATTTGAGAATCACAAATAATGCAAGAGTCTTTCTGGAGAGACTATTCTTTATTGTCTTTCATGAAATCATATACCTCTCAGCAATTTCCTCCAAGAACACATGTATCGGACCGGTCTAACCAGTCATATCACATTTAACTAAAATTTCTGGTTGATCGGACCAGTTTATTTCCCATATTCTCACATCGACTCGAGTCTCCATGGCCTATGATCAGCTGGATGATTAACACCCACAGCCTAAGGCATCCATTATCACTAAGTTAGCTAAACTCTAACTTTTTCATACCGCTAAATTATGAAATTCAGCATTACTTTAATTTTAGTCTGAAAATCTTCATATTTCAGACTGCTTTTCCTTTATTCACAAAAAGCACAATGGCTTATCCTTATGACCTTTAGGTCATAATTAACGCAAATAACAAATCTTTAATATCCTTATGGCCGTTAGGTCATAATTGCATATTTACGACATAAACTTTTTAATGCTAAATCCATCGGGCCTTACAAAATAGCCCGATAACTTTTCGATCCCGGGCCCATCCCTGGTGCCTATAAAAGGAAACGAAAGGTCGACCTAGGTCAAACCTGCTCCCGAAAGCTCATACGTGCCCGCCATTTGCCCTTGTTCTTCGCTTTCTTCTTCCACGTAAACTAATCTCAAATTTTCCTTTTCCATCTCTTAAGATGGGTAAGAAGAAATCCGCCGCCAACCCTGCTCCCTCTTCCTCTGTTCCTCGCGATCGGCTTCCGTTCGGTGTGCAGGATCTTGGCAGTAGCAAAGTCACGGAAACATCTCTCAATGATGCTGTTCGTGACGGATATCTTCCTCCTCAACCAATTCTAAACTGGAGCGTCCCTTCCCCCAACCAAGTTCCATGGGGAATAGACGACTCTCGGCAATTGGTTTTCAAGGCTTTTTTCTCCGTGGCCTTGACCTTCCTTGTTGCTCCTTCTTTAGGGGTCTCCTTTTCTTTTATGGATGGGAGTTAGTAAATCTTAACCCTAACTCCATCCTACGGATCTCTTTTTCATCCATCTCTGCGAAGCTTTCCTAGGGGTTCTTCCTCACTTTAAATTATTCCAATACCTCTTCCAAATCCGCCCACTTCCCTCGTCGGACCTCCAGGCTGCGGTGGGTGGGGTAGGGATTCAATCTTTGGAGCGCGAGATGAATATTTTTCTATTTCTCCGAATAAAAGCATAGCTCACTGGAAACAGGGATGGTTCTTCTGCGACAATCCCCGACCAGCACTTCCCGCCTTCGGTGCTAAAATAGCCAAAAATTTCCCTACTGCAGAGACTAGGGAAAAACTCAAAGAAGACGAGTAAAATTCTTGCGCTCCTGGCTTGCATTAGATACTTGAAGGACGTCGGAGGTGTCACCGCCGAGACAGTTCTCGGAGCTTCATAGTGCGGGGAGTCCAACCTCTTAAAAGGCAAGAACACCCAGCTTGGTGTTTTGACGAAGACACCGCCATGCTCGTTGGATGGAACCCTTCTTCCTCACAAAGAGTGATTAGAAGCTCGCATCGGGCAAATGCTCCAGCCAAAACCAGATCTATCCGGATGCACAAGAGTGGGTCCGGCCTTCAGCTCGTCCAACCCTCGCGATCCTGTAAGTATCTTTTTCTGTTTCTTCAAATCTTTGCTATTTGTTACCATCATTTCCTTATGCAAACTCAATCCTTCAATTGCAGAAAATGGACAACTTCGGGAGTCACCCTCCTCTTCCTCCCAACGACACTTGGGGAGAAGATTACGCAAACAATATGATAGTGCATCTAGGCCCCTCATTTTGTTTTGGATGATTGATATCAATACAATTAAATTTGGAACTAATGCTTTCATGAGAATGTGTGTAGTGAATATCCAAAGCACATGAAAGTCTAGCAAGCACAATCAAAAAGGAGAAAAGAATTGCAAAATGCAATAAATGGAGTTTTGGAAAAGACCCCTCTCAAAGCTTGTGCCTCGCTTTAGTTCTTTGCTTTGAGTCATAGGGATGCCGTACTATAAAGAGGGATGCAAATCACAAACGTGGTTAAGAATGGAGATGCTCACAAACTCAAGAAATCCCCTCCAAACCCATTCTTTCCGAACCCATCGGAAGCTCCGGTGTGGTACCGGAAGTTCCGGTAGGCTTACGGAGAGTTTTGCTCTCGGGAAAAGCCTTACCGGAAATTCCGGTCCCCGGTACGGAAGTTCCGGTAGGCTAACGAGAGCTTTGAGCTCTCCGGAATGCCATACCGGAAGTTTCGATACGGCACCGGAAGCTCCGGTGCGGTCCAGATTTTCCAACCCTAAACCCACATACCGGAAGCTCCGGTACTCCACCGGAAGTTCCGATGCGGGCCGAAGTCCAGATCTAACCCTAATTAGACAAGAATGGCAAGAAGCATAGAAAGTACAGTCGGGGTGAAGCACACATTGGACAAGAATGGAACTCCGATGGATCATCTTCTTCCTCCGAGTCGGAATCCGATGAAGAGAAGGGAGGCATTGCATCACTTGCTATTGGGCTAACACCGACCAACTCCTCCTTGTTTGGAAGCTTGACCGATGATGAAGATGACGCCGGACACAAGTGCATGATGGCTAAAGGCTCTAAGGTAAATGCTAATGGAAGCTCTCAAATTCCTAACATGTTTGATTTGTTGGACATCATTGAGCAGGAAAAGGAGACCAATGAGAGGCAAGAGGAGCTTCTTGAGAAATAAGAGGAAATGCTTGTTCAAGAGAAGCAAAGGGTGCTTGAACTTGAAAAGCTCCTAGAAGTTGAGAGGAAGAAGAATGAGGACTTGGTAAAGTCTCTCAAAGTGGTTGAAGAAAATAGTGAGACACTTAAAGTCACAAATGTGTCACTTCAAGAGAAGTGTGATGACTTGCAAAAGGATCACAATTCTCTCAAAGTGCAATTTGAGGAAATTAGGTGTAACACTACTTCCTCTCAATCTTCGTCTTGCCCCCCATCTAGCAATGAATGTACTAAGTGCAACAAGATTGATGTTGAAGCTTGTACAAGAAGCATCAAGACCATTGGAGACTTGAAGAAGCAAGTGCAAGAACTTCAACAACAAGCACAAAAGAAGATGAAGGCCATTGATGATGCCAAGGCCGAGTATGCAAGGGGTGCATACACCAATGTGAGACGATCACATGTGAAGGATGGCATTGGATACAAGCAAGGTGACAAGCATAATGCAAGAATCAACAAGAACGGCACCGAATTCATCAAGTTCACCAAAGAGGGTGAATATCAAAAGAAGCAAGTCAAGAGGGAGAAGCAAATCAAGAACACTAACAAATCTTCTCTTATTTGTGATTTGCGTACTAACGTGCCTAACCCCTCTTGTGCTCTCTTTTATGATTTTAATGCGACCTATGTGCTAATGAGAAACAAGCATGATCGTGTCTATGCAAAATATGTTGGGCCACGCAACAAGACCTACAAATCTTGTGTGTGGGTGCCCAAGACACTTGTTACTAATGTGAGAGGACCCAAGCAAATTTGGGTACCTAAAAACAAATCATAAATTGTTTTGTAGGAATACTCCTCCGGTGGTTCATCATGGGTGGTCGATAGTGGATGCACCAATCATATGACCGAAGACAAGAAAATGTTCGAATCCTTTGAGCCAAGCAAAGAAAGAAATGAGTACATCACCTTTGGAGACAACGGAAAAGGCTATGTATTGGGTTATGGTAACATTCCTTTAACTTTTCCGCATTCACTTTCGAAGGTTATGCTTGTGGATAACGTTGACTTCAATTTGTTGTATATCTCACAACTTTGTGGAATGGGCTACAATTGCTTGTTCAACGACAAGGGTGTGATTGTCTCAAGGAGAAGTGATGGCTCGATTGCTTTTGAGGGTGTGCTCAAAGGGAAGCTTTATGTTGTGGATTTCACCGCGGATAAAGCAAAACTTGACACATGATTAGTTGCAAAGTCCGACATGGGATGGTTGTGGCATAGACGACTAGCCCATGTCGGTATGAGAAATCTTCACAAACTCCAAAAGGGCGGTCACATTCTTGGACTAACGGATGTTTGCTTTGAGAAAAATAAAATTTGCAGTGCATGTCAAGCCGGAAAACAAGTTGGAGCACCACATCCATCCAAGAACATAGTGACAACCACAAGGCCGTTGGAGATGCTTCACATGGACCTCTTCGGTCCCATTGCATACATTAGCATCGGCGGTAACAAATATGGACTTGTTATTGTCGATGATTATTCTCGCTTCACGTGGGTATTCTTTTTGTGTGATAAAGGTGAAGTAAAGGATGTACTCAAGACATTCTTGAAAAGAGCACAAAATGAATTTGAAGTGAAGATCAAGGCCATAAGGAGTGACAATGGCACCGAGTTCAAGAACACTCAAGTTGAAGAGTACCTTGATGAGGAGGGCATCAAGCATGAGTTTTCGGCACCCTACACACCTCAACAAAATGGGGTGGCCGAAAGAAAGAACCGCACACTCATAGAGATGGCAAGAACCATGCTTGATGAATACAAGACCTCCGATCGTTTTTGGGCCGAAGCAATCAACACCGCATGTCATGCCTCAAACCGGTTGTATCTTCATCGACTCTTGAGGAAAACACCATACGAGCTACTAACCGGTAAAAAGCCTAACATCTCGTACTTTCGAGTTTTTGGGAGCAAATGCTTCATGCTCAACAAGAAACCCAAGACTTCAAAGTTCTCCCCTAAGGTTGATGAAGGTTTCTTACTTGGGTATGGTTCAAATTGTCACGCCTATCGTGTCTTCAACAAAACCACCGGTTGTGTTGAAGTTTCACGGGACGTGACGTTTGATGAATCTAACGGCTCTCAAGGGGAGCAAGTTGTTATCAATAATGTAGATGTTGAGGCTCCTAGGCAAGCAATCAAAAGAATGGCACTTGGTGATGTGAGACCGCAAGAACCACAAAGTAATCAAGATCAACCTCCTCCCTCAAGTCAAGACCAACAATGCACTAATCATGATCAAGTGGATCAAGATCAAGAAGTTGGTAATGAAGATCATGCTCAAGCACAAGATGATGAACCCACATCGCATGATCAAGAGGTTGAACAAGACGGTGGTCAAACAAGCTCACATCCACCACACCCAAGAGTGCACCAAAGTGTGCAACGTGATCACCCCGTGGAACAAATCCTTGGAGACATAGAAAAGGGGTAATCACTCGTTCTCGTGTTTGCAATTTTTGTGAACATTACTCTTTTGTCTCTTCTTTGGAGCCATTTAGAGTAGAAGAAGCACTCGAGGACTCGGATTGGGTGATGGCCATGCAAGAAGAATTGAACAACTTCACAAGAAATGAAGTTTGGACATTAGAAGAAAGACCAAGAAGCAAGAATGTTGTGGGCACCAAGTGGGTGTTCCGCAATAAGCAAAATGAAGACGGCGTTGTAACGAGGAACAAAGCAAGATTGGTGGCAAAAGGATATTCACAAGTAGAAGGATTGGACTTTGATGAAACCTATGCCCCCGTGGCAAGGCTTGAATCAATAAGAATACTACTTGCCTTTGCCACTCACCACAACTTCAAGTTGTACCAAATGGACGTGAAGAGTGCATTCCTAAACGGGCCAATCAAGGAAGAAGTATACGTGGAGCAACCACCGGGCTTTGAAGACCCCAAGTATCCTAATCACGTATATAAACTCCATAAGGCGCTCTATGGGCTTAAGCAAGCACCAAGAGCATGGTATGAATGCCTTAGGGATTTCCTTTTGAAAAAGGGTTTTGAAATGGGCAAGGCCGATGCAACCCTCTTCACAAAGCGTTTTGATCATGATATATTTGTGTGCCAAATTTATGTCGATGACATAATATTTGGTTCTACTAACCAAATGTTTTGTGATGATTTTAGCAAGATAATGACCAAGAGGTTCGAGATGTCTATGATGGGTGAGTTGACATTCTTTCTAGGATTTCAAGTCAAGCAACTCAAGGAGGGCACCTTCCTATGTCAAGCCAAATACACTCAAGACATATTGAAGAAGTTTGACATGGACAAGGCAAAGCCCGCCAAGACGCCCATGGCAACAAATGGCCATCTTGACCTCACCAAGAAAGACAAGCCGGTTGATCAAAAGGTTTTTCGCTCTATGATCGGCTCTTTGCTTTACCTTTGTGCATCTAGGCCCGATATCATGCTTAGTGTGTGTATGTGTGCACGTTTCCAAGCCGCTCCTATGGAGTGCCACATGGTGGCCGTTAAAAGAATCTTGAGATATTTAGTGCACACACCCAACCTAGGGCTTTGGTACCCCAAGGGTTCAAAGTTCAACCTTATAGGCTATTCCGATGCGGATTACGCCGGGGACAAAGTGGATAGGAAAAGTACCTCCGGGACTTGCCAATTCTTGGGTAGGTCTCTAGTGTCATGGTCATCCAAGAAACAAAATTCCGTTGCTCTATCCACGGCCGAAACGGAGTATGTGGCAGCCGGTAGTTGTTGTGCACAACTATTGTGGATGCGACAAACTCTAAGGGACTACGGTTACAAGTTGAACCGTGTTCCACTCCTATGTGACAATGAGAGTGCCATAAAGCTAGCATATAACCCCGTTGAGCATTCGCGCACAAAGCATGTAGATATCCGCCATCATTTCTTGATAGATCATTCTATAAAAGGGGATATTGAGGTGAGCCATGTGAAAACCGAAAATCAATTGGCCGATATTTTCACCAATCCCTTAGATGAAAGCCGGTTTTGCTATCTAAGGAGTGAGCTAAATATACTTGACTCTAGCAACGTGGTGTAAAAGCGTGCACATTTGCTTGTTGCTTTATTCGCTTTGGATCTTAAGATGAAATGCATGCTTTCGAAAATTAACTAAGTTTTTTGAAAGCCTTTTTCTTGGTTCTTGACCAATAGGTCAAATCTTGTCAAAATGTGATCATAGCTTTGTTTGTTGATTGTATACTGATCACATGATGTCAAGATGCCCCACTAGTCCATCAAACTTATTTTTGAAAACTCTCCCCAAAACTTCACCTCTCTTCTTCTCTCGTTTTCCCCCTACCGGAAGTTCCGGTAGGGTACCGGAAGTTCCGGTACGGGGACTCGGGCTCGGCGTTTGTTTCCCGATCGGAAGTTCCGGTAGGGGACCGGAGGTTCCGACCGGAGGTCGAACAGAGGACTTTTCCTCTCGGTCGGAAGTTCCGGTACCCGGTACCGGAAGCTCCGACCGGGAGCTCACCCTCGGGTGTCATGCCCACACCGGAAGTTCCGGTATGCTACCGGAAGTTCCGGTGCGGGTCGTTGACCTAGGGTTTGAGCCCGCACCGGAAGTTCCGGTAGGCTACCGGAAGTTCCGGTGCGGGGCGGCAAGTATAAATAGGGGAGCCCATCCCCTTGAAAGGGACGGCTCCCATTTGAAAAAGACTCCTCTTTTTCCTCCTCTCTCTTCGGATCTCCATCAATCGGAAGCTCCTCTCAACTTCCGGCGACGGTCTACGGCAAGATTCTCCAAGCTTCTTCCTCCGGTCTTCTCCAAGCACCTAGCTAGAGGAGAAGGTATACCTTCATTGCCTTCACTTCTAGATCTAGGCTTAAATCCTTGAATCCCTAGGAATATTTGATGCTTAGATGTTTCTCTAGCAGTATCTAGAACACTAGCATGCTTCTAGGAAGTAATTCCATTGGCTAGATGTGAATTTTTCGCACTGCTAGGGTTAGGGTTGACCCCTACCGAAAGTTTTGGTAGGCTACCGGAAGTTCCGGTATGGGTCAGCCCCGACGGATATGGAACCCGTCGGAAGTTCCGGTACCGGGGTACCGGAGGTTCCGGTACCTTGTACCGGAAGTTCCGATATCCGATACCGGAAGTTCCGACGAGGGCCTATCTTGTTAGCATCTTCCTAGCATCTCTAAATTCCCACACTGTGTATGTTGCTCCTTACACATGTCTTCCTCTCTGTTAGATGACTCGTGGCAGGAAGCGGACGGTGACCAAGCGTCCGAGCACCCGCTCAAGGTCATGATGACTCGGACTCGGACTCGGACTTCGACGTGTCGAATCCACGCCTTGTCAAGAGGCAGGCCACGGGAACCGGTCACCGGTCTTCCTCCCGTGGTCTTGGCCCCGGCAAGGGCAAAGGTCTTGGAAGGGGCAAAGGAAAGAGCACAGCTAGGAGACCTCCTCCCGCTCCCGTGTCGGATGATGAAGAAGAAAGTGAGGAGGAGGCTGGAAATGTGGGCGGGGATGAGTGGTTTCTCCCCATCGCCCGCAACTTGCAGGAGCACTATAAGTATGAGCCGAGGTCACCAGCTGTGAGTGGCAGTGCACCTACAATGTGCCTTTCTACAGAGATGAGGTGCAAAAGTATAGGAGCAAGTGCCCGTGGCTCAAGGCTAAGGAAAGGGGTGTGGAGGACATTCGCTTTTGGGACCACACCCAAGCCGAGTGGTACAAGGAGGTGCTCAAGTTGAAGAAGAAGACTCATGAGATGAAGTGGATCAAGTGGGACTCGGATGGATCGTCGGAATGATCCCGTCTTCACTCAAATCAAGGCTGAGTGTGCTAGGAGGGATTTGGTGGAGATTATGGGGCTTGAGCATGGGTGGAACACGGAACCGGTGGTTCAGTTCTATGCCACTCTTTGGCTTGAGTTCGATGATGACTCCCAGGAGAACTCCATCATGCACTCGGACGCTTGATGGAAACCGGTTCAAGTCACATATGCTGAGTTTGCACAGATTCTCGGTTTTGGCCATGACGACGCTATGAAGAACAATGTGAACATGTTTGACCCTCCGGATGATGCAGCTTTGGAGTTCATGTATGACAGCCGCTACGCTCACCCCAAGACGATGATCATTGGGACACACTTCGGGCTGCACCCCTACTACCGTGTTCGAACAATATGTTCGGATGGACTTTGGATCCTAAGATAGGGGATGCATCTTCTTTGCTGGCAGAATCCAAGACTTTACTTTGTGCCATGCGTCCAGGAGCTGAGCCGTTTTGTGTTTTTGAGCACATTTGGACTTCCATCATCAACCACTCCTACACTCATAAGGCGAGCCTTCCCTTTGCTCCCTTTATTATGAAGATGATTGAGACTGCCACTGGTATGCACTTTGTACATGATAAGGATCATCCCGGACTTCGTCCCAAGAGGTTCCAGCTCTTACCCTCTCCTCGGGGATCACCAGTGCGACAGCAGAGCTCCTCCACCACCAGCTCGGCAAGCTAGAGATGCTCCACCTACTACTTCTCGCCGGACTCGCAGCAAGTCCGGATTCATTAGCTCGGTCCTCAAGTCCATCTTTTGCATGTGCAAGGCTAATAGTGAGGACATCTATGAGATGAGGATGGAACAGCGGCGCATCAATGAAGGACATCACCGTTATCTCTCTTACCAAGCTCAGCAGCAGCAGCAGCCACCACCTTCTCCCTTGGATCTTGCACCGATAGTACCTCGGCAGTGGGAGGACCCTTGGGCTCCATATCAGCAGGCCGTGGGAGTGGCGGCACGGGGCAGCACAGGCAGCAGCTCGGGGTGTGGAGGGCAATGGCACCGAGAGTGGAGAGGATGACAGCGCCGAGGATGTTCCGACCGCCTCCGCTCCCCGCTCGAGCACTCGGATCCCGCTCCATGAGAAGGGCAAGGGAGTGGCACGCCCCACGGATGAGGAAGAAAGCGATGAAGAGGACGGCGATGACGACGACGATGACGACGAGTGATCCTCTCTTGGGCGTTCTAGTTCTTTTCTACTTTTTGGTGATGTGTTGCCAAAGGGGGAGAAGAAATTTCTATCTATTTATCTTTATCTCGTTTTTATGATGTAATGAACTATGTGTGTGAGATGGACAAGTGGTTTGGAACTATGGATGATTGTAATAAGTTTAGACTTGTTTTTATTATCTATCTATGTGGTTTGCCTTATGTCATGCTTGGTGATTTGTTGTTTCTCTCGTTTAGATGCATTTGTGTGATGATAAATTGCCATATTGCATTGGTTGTGGTTTTCTTTATGGATGCATAGATAAAGGGGGAGCTCCTCATGATTCTTATCTCTAATGTGCACTTGGTATTGTATAGACCAACTCTTGAAATTCAATTTCATGCACATATTAAGGGGGAGCTCATCTTTTATCTTTGCAAGTTGTGCTTTTCAATTTATCTATTTAGAAATTTGATTGTATTGGCATCAATCACCAAAAAGGGGGAGATTGAAAGTGCATCTAGGCCCCTCATTTTGTTTTGGATGATTGATATCAATACAATTAAATTTGGAACTAATGCTTTCATGAGAATGTGTGTAGTGAATATCCAAAGCACATGAAAGTCTAGCAAGCACAATCAAAAAGGAGAAAAGAATTGCAAAATGCAATAAATGGAGTTTTGGAAAAGACCCCTCTCAAAGCTTGTGCCTCGCTTTAGTTCTTTGCTTTGAGTCATAGGGATGCCGTACTATAAAGAGGGATGCAAATCACAAACGTGGCTAAGAATGGAGATGCTCACAAACTCAAGAAATCCCCTCCAAACCCATTCTTTCCGAACCCATCGGAAGCTCCGGTGTGGTACCGGAAGTTCCGGTAGGCTTACAGAGAGTTTTGCTCTCGGGAAAAGCCTTACCGGAAGTTCCGGTCCCCGCTACCGGAAGTTCCGGTAGGCTAACAGAGAGCTTTGAGCTCTCCGGAATGCCATACCGGAAGTTCCGATACGGCACCGGAAGCTCCGGTGCGGTCCAGTTTTTCCAACCCTAAACCCACATACCGGAAGCTCCAGTACTCCACCGGAAGTTCCGGTGCGGGCCGAAGTCCAGATCTAACCCTAATTCGAACCATACCGGAAGTTCCGATACGCTATCGGAAGTTCCGGTGCGGGGTTTTCAAACAGGCCAACGGCTCTTTTTGGGCTGTGGTATATAAGCCACACCCCCTCTCCATTCACTCTAACTTGCACAACTCCGAACCAATACACACTTGAGCTTCACTCCATCTACTCCAAATCCTCTCCAAAAGCAAAAATTCCATCCTTGAGCTAGGATTTGAGTGAGAGACTTTGAGCAAGTGTTTGAGAGACTTGATTCCGTTCTTGAGCATCTTCACTCCCGTCAAGCTTGTGATTTGGATTTGTTACTCTTGGAGCTTTGAGCTCCTAGACGGCTAGGCGTGCTCGTGAGCTCCCAACTTGTGTGGTGACGCCCGAGAAGTTTGTATTGCCCGTCCCGGAAGGGACATTGATAGTGGAAAATTCAAGCTCAACCTTGGTGGTGACTTGAGGGAGAAATAGGGTTGAGAGAAACCCGGTCCTTGGTGGACTTTCTCAACGGAGACGTAGAGTCCTTGGTGGGCTTGAACTTCGGTGAAAAATCCGTGTCTCTTGTGCTCTCTCCCTTTTACTTGCGCGTTGTTGTTTATTTACTAGGTTGCTTGTTAGTTTTCCATTGTGCCTTTAAATTCCTAGAATTGCATAGGGTTATTCCTTCCGTTCTTGCAAACACTAGAATTGTGTAGGGTTTAATTCCGCATTTATCACCCTGCACCGGAAGTTCCGGTACCCTACCGGAAATCCCGGTATTTGACGTTTCGTCTTAGTGTTGTTTCGCAGAAAATTTTAGGTTCGCCTATTCACCCCCCTCTAGGCGACTTTCACAATACCGTTCCCCTGGCTGTTCAAGCCGGTCCGACTCAAAAGCCTTCGGACCGGTCTTTTCCTTTACCTCCCAAAGCATAGCTCCAAAAATCTCCAAGTCCGGGGCCGTGGTTCAAGCACCCAAGTACAAGAAAACGTACTACTTCCTTGACCATTGGCAGACTTGCTGCTTCTTCCACTGCTCCCGGCGTTACTCGCTCGAAGCGCAAAAGCTTGAAGACAAACGACGAGAAGAAGAAGCCGTCGAAAGGGATCGCCAAGCAGCCCTGGCCATTTTTGAAGCTGCATTGGGGAAAACTCAAGGTACTCTTTCCTTGGCTGATCCTTTATCCAAGGTACCCAAAAGGTCCCGGTATGGGCATCGACTGGTCCCGGTGATGCTGGAGAAGCAGTCCCAACCCCGCAAGTCAATCCTGCGAAAAAAGGACTGCAGAAAGAAGTGGTGGGGACACCCAAGGTCCTACCAAGAAGATCAAGACCTCCACCGGCTTCAAGAAAGCTTCCTCGTAAGTCTTTTATATTACTAATTCTGTTCTGAATTGTTCTTACCCCAGTCTTATTACATCTGCTTTTCTTCACAGGATCCCTTCTAACTTCCAAGCTAGCATAGCTAGTTTTTTAAGAAATAAAGCTTCCTCCACCACCCCAACCAGTGGTGTTTCGCTTCGACTCCCAGCGCATCTCGGACCGGTACTGCTCCCACTACCATTCCTGCTGCTTCAATCACGAAACTCAAAGCGCGGCACCCACAAAGGAACTCCCTGCCGCCTCACACATAGAAGCTGAAGAGCAGGTTACCGTCGAAAGCTCATCTTCCGGCAACCCTCCTCCCCAAGCTACCTTATTCCAAATCCCTCCAGTAGCTGTCATTGGGACCAGTATGGATGGAAGAAATTCCTCGCCGGCCCGTAACAACACGCAAATCCCCTAGAGAACCCAAACTGGCCAGAATGATAGTTGGAGACGTGGAGGTAGACAGTTCTAGCGGAGCTAGAACTTTTATCGCCACAGCTCAATGGGACGCCCTCCGGGAAGAAGAGGCCTTAAAGAATTTCTTAGAATCTAGCCAGGTATATCTCTCTCGCTCCAATAGTTTCTTCAAGTAATTTCCTGTTAATAATCGAATCCCCTACTTCTTCATTCTTTTTTAGGTTCTTCGAAAAACTCCGAGGCTAAAAACACTATAATTGCTCGCCTCGGAAAAAAGAGCTATGTACCAATCAAGAGCGAATGGTCGAACTGGAATCCCAGACCGCCAGCCTGAATTTGTATATGAGACCAGCGCCAATGGAAAGGTTATCAAATTATCTTTCCATCCATATAAAGAATGTCCCAAACGGACTTCGTATGCGACCAGGGCGTCCGTTTTGGTGCAGGCTGTTTCTGGACTCCGAAACAGACTCAAAGTCGACTTTGTTTGGGCCTCCAACTTGACATGGACGCCCTTGCTGGCCCTCCACGCCTCCAACCTCCTCCTTAACCATATTATCATCATCTCCATGGTTCCTAACAATAATTAACTCATTAGATAGTAACATATTCTCAAATATAAATAAAGAGATCATTAGGAACATGTTCACCCGTAAATTCAATTGTCGTGCTCTAGTTTTTGTCCTTGAATTATGTATGTATATTGGAGGAGTGTTGGTTATATCCAAGGGTGTGATGTCCTCATCACATTTGAAGATCTGGATGCTGATTTGCCGTTGTCTTCCTCTGATTCTGAAGAAACGCTGGACGATAGACTGGTTGAAAGTCCTAAGACCGGTGATACCGGTACTTCCAGCGGTCCTGCTGTTTAGATTTCGCATTAGAGCCAACTTACTTTTGTAATCAAACATCTTGATCATCATGCTATTTAAATTTCTTTTCTATATGAATACTGGTTTCACTATTATACTTATTAACTTCTTTTCCCAAGACATGATGGTTATTTCAGCTGAAACTAACTATGATTAAATTCTGGCTCTAATCAGCACAAATTCATAGTTATAGCTTACTTTAACAAGATCACGTAATCTTAGGAAAAAAGTTAAAATTTCACAAACTGCTCTCACTGCAGCCTTACATTCAATATTCATAAGAAAGATGCTACATCATTTCCCTTCCTAAACATACCAGTCTTAAATCGAAAAGAAATAGACTCGCTCTCAATACAGACAGTCTATCGACTATATAACTGGTCTTATTATTCAGGAATAGCACAATATCACAACAGCCCCCAGGCTCGATAATTTAATGCAAAATTAAAATATTGAGACACAAAAGCAAACACATTAGACAAAATCACTTTATTATAATATGAAGAATTTTACAAAGACGTTGTCAAACGTAAAAACGACGAAGCTGCTCAATGTTCCAAGAATTTGGAATTTCTTCTTCCTCCAAGGTCATAAGCCTATAAGCCCCCGGTCCGGAAACCGATTTCACCAGAAAAGGACCTTCCCGGACCGGTGACAACTTATTCCTGTTTTTATTAGACTGAATTTTTCGAAGAACCAAATCTCCTACTTGGAATTCCCATGTTCGAACATTCCTATCATGATAACGACGCAATCCCCGATGATACTTTGCTGCCTGAATCAAAGCTTGATCCCTCAATTCCTCCGCAGCAATCAATTCGATTTGGTGCTGATCTTCATATTTTTTTCATCATAAAACTGTACTCAAGCAGATACCATATTCACTTCGTAGGTAACATAGCTTCGGATCCATACACCAAAGAGAAAGGAGATTGCCCTGTAGCCCTACTAACATTAGTGCGTAATCCCCAAAGTACCCAGGGCAATTCCTTAACCCATTTTCCTGCATACGGCTCCAAACGATAAAAAATTCTAGGTTTAAGACCGGTCAGAATCATTCCATTAGCTCGTTCTACTTGTCCATTGCTTTGCGGGTGTGACACCGACGCATATTGTATCTTGATTCCCAAACTATCAGCATAATCTTTGAAGCACTCGAAGTGAACTGGGGCCCATTGTCGATAATGATACCGTGCGGGACTCCAAAACGAACAAATATGTGTTGTAAGAATTTAATTGCTCGAGCCGTAGTCGTACTAGTAACAGACTTCAGCCTCAATCCAGCTTGGAAAACTTATCTACCGCCACAAAAATATGCGTGAATCCTCCCGGTGCCCTTTTAAAAGGTCCAACAATATCCAGCTCCCAAGTAGAAAAAGGCCAAGTCATTGGAATTAACCGCAACTCATGAGCCGGAGCATGGGGTCTGTCCGGCAAAAAGCTGGCATCCCCGACAATTCTTGACAACTCGTGCGCATCATCCGTCGCCGTAGGCCAGTAAAATACTTGTCCGAACACCTTCCCAACCAATGTCTTTGAAGAAGCATGATTCTCACAAATTCTCCTATGCACATCTTCAAGCAATTGAATGCCATTAGAAACCGATACATATTTCATCAAAATATTAACTCCACGCCTGTATAATTCTCCTTCGAGAATTAAGTAACTCGCGCGCTCGAACCTCTAATCTTTGCTTCTCCACTCTATCTTCCGGAGTTTTACCGGATCGCAGATAATCAATGTATGGGGTACGCCAATCGGAATCAATGATCATCACGTCCGGTGATCGAATATTTTCTGGCAAAATTGTTCCTTCGACGTTGATTACATCCCCGTCTTATCCGGTAAGACCGCTCCTTCAGACTGGTCCTTCAAGACTGCCTTCTCCACCCGATCCTTCAAAGCCGCTTCATCTGCAATCTCCGAAATAGTAACCTTGCGCTCCATCTTTATGGATGGCTTATCCAATACTTGAAGAAAAACACCGGGTGGAACCGCCTGTCTCGAAGATCCTAATCTGGCTAACTCATCCGCAGCAGAATTATTTCCGCGCAGTATATGAGAAAATCGGAAACCATCAAATTTGTCTTCAAGTCTTCTAACCTCCCGTCGATAAGCGATCATATGATCATCATGAGCATCCCACACCTTGTTGACTTGACTTATCACCAACATTGAATCACCATATATATCCAACCGTCTAACTCCTAACGAAATAGCTACTCGAAGGCCATGAAGCGAGCTTCATACTCCGCAAGTATTATTTGAAGCTACGAAATGCATTTGTAATACATATCCGAGTGGTTCCTTACGTGGGGTGAGTAGTACAACCCTAGCCCCGCGCCCGAAAGCTGCAGGGACCCATCAAAGAACATTTCCCAATATTCCAACGTTTGAATCCCCTGCGGGACTTGTGTCTCCAACCATTCTCGTTATAAAAATCGGCGAAAGCTCTGTCCCTTAATAGCGGTCCGCGAAGAAAACGTAATCTCGTATCGACTAAGCTCTATAGCCCACTTAGCAACCCGACCCATCGCCTCTCGGTTCCGCACAATATCCCCAATAGCAAACCCGGTCTTAACTTCAATGGGGTGCGCTTGGAAATAATGTTTCAACTTGCGAGAAGTTATCACTACTGCATATATTAACTTCGGTAATTGGAGATATCGCATCCGTGATTCAGTAAGAACTTCACTTACAAAATATACCGGATGCTGCACCAACTGTAGATGTCCTTCTTCCTTGCGATCAACTGAATGGTCTCATCCGCTCTGGAGGTACCAATACCGGAGGATTGCTAAGGTATTCCTTGAGTTGATCAAGCGCAGCCTGCGCCTCATCGATCCACTCAAACTTATCTTGCTTCTTAAGCAACTTGAAGAACGGAAGTCCACGAATCCCCAATCTCGAAATGAAACGGCTAAGAGCCGCCATACTACCCGTCAGCTTCCGAACATCCTTCAAGCAACTCGGGGTTACATATCGATGATCGTCCGTATTTTTTCCGGGTTGGCTTCAATGCCTCGCCAGGACACTAGGTAACCCAATAATTTCCGGAGCGGACTCCGAACACACATTTTCCAGGGTTGAGCTTCATGGAAAAATTCCGCAGATTATCGAAGGTATCTCGCCAGGCCGAGAGAAGATCCTCGGTTTTCTAAGATTTTACCACTATATCATCAACGTAAGCTTCTGCGTTCCTTCCCATTTGCGAATCCAAGCAACGTTGTATACCACGCTGATATGTAGCTCCGGCGTTCTTTAATCCAAAAGGCATAGTCGTATAATAGTAGGATCCAAAGGGGGTGATAAACGCGGTCTTTATTTGATCTTCGACTCTTAGCGGTATTTGATGATATCCTGAGTAGGCATCAAGAAAACAAAGACGCTCGCAGCCAGCAGTCGAATCAACAACTTGGTCAATTCGAGGCAGCGCGAAAGGATCTTTGGGGCAAGCTTTGTTGAGATCAGTATAATCGACACACATTCTCAATTCTTTAGTATTCTTTTTGGTACAAGAACCCGATTGGCAAGCCAATCTGGATGATACACCTCCCTAATAAACTTAGCAGCTAATAACCTAGTTATTTCCTTCTTAATAGCTTCCTTGCGGTCTTGAGCAAATCTTCGGAGCTTCGTTTAACCGGCTTCGCATCGGGACGCACCAACGGTGCGTGCTCAATCTTCTCTCTAGGAAGACCCGGCATGTCGAAGGCTGCCATGCAAGGATATCCCTATTTTCCTGGAGGAAAAGAATGAGCGCGCTTTCCTATTTATCCCCCAAGTCAGCCCCTATATGGGTGACCTTGGAGGGGTCCGACTCATCAAGCTGAATAGTCTTGGAAACCACTGCATCGGCTTTCAATTTCTCCTTTGCGACCTTCTTGACCGGAACTTCATCCTCCAGCCTTGCCCGGACTTCTAGAGTCTCAGTTGCTTCTCCGATTTCCCGGCGTTCATCCTCCGAATTGGCCCGAGAGGCCAACTCGGTGCTATGTACTTCACAAGCATAAGCGGTCTTGATGTCGCCTCGGAACGACAAAACTCCATTTGGTCCCGGCATCTTCAGCATCAAGTATTGGTAATTCGGGATGGCCATAAACTTTGCCAAAGCTGGTCTTCCAAGTATCGTGTGATACGCTGAATCAATATCGGCTACCTAGAAGATAATATTCTCCCTCCTGTAGTTCTCCTTCGTCCCAAAAGTCACTAGCGAGAGAAATCTGCCCCGAGGGATAGCTATTCCGCCCGGGTACTATACCATAAAACGGTGAGACGCTACGCTCCAAGTCAGCTACGGAGAGGCCAAGCTGCGGCGAGTTTTGGCAAACAAGATATCCAAGCAACTTCCTGCATCAATGAAAGTCCTCTTCAATCGTACCTTGTGAACTATGGGAGCCAAGATGAGTGGATATTTACCAGCTTTTGGCAATACCTCGGGATGATCAGCTCTGCTGAAAGTAATGGGCACTTCGGACCACCGTAGGTATTCGGGTGTGGCAGGAGCGACGACATTAACCTCTCGAAACGCCAACTTTTGCTTTCTCTTCGACTCGTAAGCATCCGGGCCTCCGTAAATCATGTTCACCTCTCGAGCCGGTTCTTGAAAACCTTCGTCATCCCCATTGTCATCGTGCCCTTTGTCCTTGCCCTTGTCATCTCTCCGGTTCCGTTGAGCGGACGGGAGCGCAACCTTTAATTCAAACTAAGCAAACGGCCTTAACAGAAGCACTCCTTGGCTTTATGATTCCCATTATGAATCATGCAAGGGCCTTCTAGAAGTGTTTCGAATGACAATAGTTCTCTTGGACCTCTCTTAGGAGGTGGCGGCCGGTCTCCTCCATGAGACCGGTCGACGACTACAACAAGGTGATCAGCCTTACGCTTGTTGTTGTTCTTGGATCCAGGATCGGTTGCCTTGGTCATGCTTCGGTTCCTTCCCTTTGTTCCCGCGCAAATTGACCACGTTTGATTCTCCGAGCAGCATAATCATCTGCTATCTTGAAGCATCTCGACGCCGTCATGGTCAGGTTTCGGTACCGCCTTCCAATCTTGTGAACTAAGGCTTCACTACGGACGCCGGCTTGAAGCGCCGCAATTACTTGCTGATCGGGAACATTGGGGATTAAGGCTTTCTTGTTGCGGAAGGGCCCGATGAAGTCCGTGAGAGGTTCGTCGGGCTTCGCTTCGACTGTTGAGGTCGAAGTAATTCCCCGGCTTCTCACAAGTCGCTTTGAAATTCTCTATGAACTTTTTGGTGAGGTCGTCCAAGAACGAGATAGATTTCTCGGGTAGGGACTGCAACCATAAGCGTCTAGCCTGCTCCATGCACATGGGGAGGTAATTAGCTAGCACGAATGTATCTCCTCCTGCTGACCGGATGGCGGTGGTGTACATACGTAGCCACTCGGCAGGAGGTGCTTTACCATCATACTTATCAATGGCCCCGGGCTTAAATCCCCGGGGTATTTGCAAATGCGTAAATCTCGCGTAAAGCGGGAATCACGGAGTATTCATCATCTTCCAGACCGGTCCGGACCGGCGAAGGGGATCGTCGACGAGGGTAATGCCGGTAGTTGCGATCTCTCGTTATCATCGGAGTAGTCATAGTATCGATCATCTTGATATCTATCTCCCGACCCATCCCGACGATCGTTGTTAGCCGGTTGTGCGGTCTGCGAAGGGGAGGCGGAGGCGAAGGCGGGGCGCCACTTGACGATCGGTATAGTCATGTCGAGGCTCCCCGTTTCGTCTCCGTGGTCGCGTCCCCTTCGATCCCTAGTATCATGGCGATTATCTCGTCTCGGCCGATCGTCCCGATGAACATGTCGGTTGCCTTGTCCTCGCCGGTCATCGCGCGGAGGATTTCCACCTGGGGCGGCGCCGAAGCAGCCGGTCCACGTCGAGGCGAATTAGTCACGTGCAGGCGAAACGGGGCAGGGTCTCGCGGACGATCATCCACATGATCGGTGCGACGCCTCTCATCTTCTTCGTGTCTCCGGCGTTCTTCCGTTCTCTCCGCATGGCGATCAATGAGGACGTTACGAGCGTCGCGGTTACCATTAAGCGGTACGCGCAAATCTTGGTCCGGAGCTCGTTCATGTGCATCCGCGATCGGGGTGAGTCGAGGCCTAATCCTTCCTCCGGAGGAAGCTCCTTCAAACCGAGCTCTTGTAGGCCGCTCCGAGCGAGAACGCGAGTGGCTTGAAGATTCCGACCTGTCGTGAACGAGTTGATTTGTTTGTAACGCAGCCGCGTCTACCAAATTCAGAGCGCGTTGCAACCCCGGTGTTGCATTAAAAACTTCTTCTAGTATTGTCTCAAGGATTTGTTTTACTCCCACAATGTTGTGAACCGGCGACGTGAAGACCCGAGCGCCATTTAATTCCACTTCCATAGAGCTCAAATCCAAAGCTCTGTTCGAAGAACGATGTCGCCTTCCACTACGACACCCACGTCAGCCGTTATATCCTGGGAACGTTTCTTCCGGGTCTCCGGACCGGTCCGGTAGTGGGCCCGTGGTCGGGGAATGGTCGAGGGAACGCTTCCTCCGGCCCGGCCAGCAGCGTTTGCGCGTAGATTCGCAGCTTGAAGGTTGTGGAGGTTGTTCATCACCATTTGTTTCTTCGTTTCATGGCGACGACGATCGGATTCGTCTCTCGCCATCCTTGCTTCTTCTTCAGCAGCTTCCTCGAGATTGAGTTGGTGAATAACCGGTCCTGTCATGAACACTTGGAAGAAGACCGGATGTTCTTCCTCGAAGTCATACTCGCACGAGCGGCTTATCATTACAGATTGGGCACCAATCCGAGATGCGGACGGTCCGATTGTTCGCGCTAAAGCTGCGTCGGATCCGCCGAGTTCCGAGCCTAGGGTGCTAACTATGGCAGGTGATCGCGCTTCGAAGCTGCGGCCCGACAACGGGTCGTATTCATCAAAAGCGGTTTTCCAGCCGAATCGGCTTCAAAGTCGAGGGATCCGAAGCGGATCTTGAAGCCGGGCTTGAAGTCGACGACGAACGAAGGGGCCATCGAACTCGTTAGGAACTCGCCGGGACCCCTACTCGGCGCGCCAAATGTCGAGTCTTAAACTCGTCACTAGTACTACCTGGTCCCTCACGAGCGTGGAATTCGATGGTGCAACACACGAAACATACAGGAACACAAGATTTTAGATAGGTTCGGGCCCCTCGAATCGAGAGTAATACCCTACGTCCTGTATGTTATGTATTGCCTTTAACGATTTGCTAATTGCAAGATCTCGGAGAGCTTTCGGGGGTCCCTGCTCCGCCTTATATATTCGGGGAGCTAGGTTTACATATAGAGTCCTATTCGGTTACATGAATTACATATATGGCAACTCTATCTCTAGCTTTCTTTATTAATTCAGAGTCCTAACAGATTACAAATTACTCCTTAACTTGCTTGCCAAGTCATTGTACGCCGGTCTTAATATCCGCTTTGTTTCCATACCAAGTATACGGAATCTTCTGCTATCCCATACCGGTCGGGGACCAGTCTGTTGATTATTTTCATCATCTTTATCTTCATTAATTTGTTACCATGTCTCCGCGTATCCATTCCTTTACCATATGTATACCCATAAGGCAAGTATACGACACTTGGTCTTTGTCATATCTAAAGTGGTGGTTGGTTTGCCATGTCTCCAACTAGATCTTCTCCTTGCTCTAGTGGATCTTCAATTATGAACAACGCTCACGGATCAAGATGAGTTCCTTCACTAGATATGTCTCCCAATGACATGCTTCTCTTCTCTACACTCCTCTTTTTGCGAAAGAGTTTTTTTGGATCATCGATGTAATCGGAGGGTTTATTTGACTTAGGACTGTTCATACCGCTTAGTTGCACTCAATTGGATATATGTAAAGAAGAAAAAACAGGAAAAGAATGTAGACTAACCAGACACTAGAACATCAAACAAACTCAATTCTAACATTGGTCCCCAAGCAATGGCGCCAGAAAAAGAATTGTTGGTCGTTCCTACGCACCCACTTATATACTCGCAAGAGGACGGTGTACATTTGAGTACTTTCTTCCCTTCGAGTATTCTCGGGTTTAATCGAATCCATAAGGACTAATGGGAATTAAATATATTGTCGAGTAAAAGTTCCAATTAATCTATTATTGTTCGCATGAGAAGGGGGTTGTGCCGATCGGCGCTCCGGAAGTGTCGATCGAGCGTCGTCACTATTGTGTCGGTCGACACACTTGGGTGTCGATTGACACAATGGCGTGCTGGTGGTTTGGCGACTACGGAAGGTTAATTTATTAACCTATGAAAAAATATGTGAGTAAGCTGATATCTATAGTCGAGATCGTAACCATAGAAGGTTAATTGAATAGCATCATAATTTGCAATTTCACTTGGATTAACGAAAACCTAAGATGAATAAAACCAAGTAGCCTTTCAATGAAGGACCTCGATTTATCTCTGTCGTGATCAATCAAGTAATCGGTTGGCATATCTTACTCCACTCAATTATCTAGACATGTTGCGCAAGCTTAGCCTCGTCACAACTAAACCACACATCTAGCACCATCGAATAACCATGATCAGTACAAGATCTGAATACTAACCCAATCACCACGATTAAGATAGCATATAAATAGTTAGCCTAGAACTATGCAATTGGAACAAGCATAGAATCAAGATAATTGAAGTACATAGTACAAGATTCATCACCATCTCAATGGTCTACCTTGATGGATCAATTCTAGAAGCAATGGTTCTTGAAACTCAACTAGAGATCTATTATGACAGGGCAAACATCCAAGTGGCTCTAACTCATGAGATTGTTGTCCCTATGTCGATGACAGACTTCCCTCTAGGGTTTGTACAAATATTTGTATGGGTTGTACATGTAGAGGAGTCGAAACTAGAGATTCTCGTGAAAGTGTTGATCGACATAACTCGATGCCAATCGACACGTGTTGGGTCTTTGTCTATCTCCTCGCCGAGTTGGTTCCTCAGCCTTCCACAACTCACATGTGGACCTTCTTCGTTGTATTCTTTGTGATAATGTCATGCATTGCACGTTTGAGTCTTGAAGTTTCTTTTATCTTGTCCGGATGAATATATTTAAATATCTCAAGCATATAACTTCCTTCTTTGTAGAATGGATCATGGGCCAGCCCATAACAGCCATATATGCCATGTGTTGATCGGCACAAGGATGTGCCAATCGGCACATTGGTCTTGTTCTTCATGTCTTCTTCTAGTTTCGACTCATATCCTCTCCAATGCCTCCATTTATGCCATTTTCACCTATTTCTATAATAAAGCTCCGTAACAAGGCATATTTATAGCTATTTTCATAGGTAAATAGCCTAAAATAGTGTTAACCAGGCTCTAATTATGGTGATAATCATATATAAAACATGCCCATAGCAAGCGCCAACACAGCACGAGTAGATCGGATGTAAGGCACCCATGATGATACGGAAAATTAGGCCAGCGTTGATGGTGTCACCGTCGATGTGTTGCCACCGGCGATTGCCACCATGGTGGAATAGAGCATTTGCCACAATAGGATCTGCTATCCCAAGTGATGTGCAAGCAATGGTCGTGGGATGACTCCTCATGGCATTGTCGCCGTGATGCCATAAGACCATGCGTAACATGTATGCTCCTCTCGGTGCCTTCTCCTTCGGCCGAGGAGTCCTAGGAAAAGCACATGGGTTCGAGCTGCATGTTCGAGGTTGAGTTGCCAATATAGCCCATAAAGGGCACAACTCCCGAGGATTTCCCATGTTGCAACTTCAAAGGTATTGGCATAGCTGGCAGGAGTGAAATAGCAAGAGAGAAAATAAGAAAGAACCATGTAATTGATGCACCTTGCTTACTCAGGGGCGAGTGGTCCACTGTCATTTTCATCGGGAGGGCGGATTAGATGCGGGGCACCCATGATGAAGACAAAGATGATTAAGGTGCCGACCTGGTCCGGGGCATCCTCCAAGGTACTTTTATTAATGAAGGTTGAAACCATGGCCTCCTCCAATGACCGATGGGGTATCTTCCACCTTGCAAAAATGCATGGGCAAACCATCCACAATAAATGGTGTAGCCTTCGCCATGTCAAGCTTCTTGTAATCAACAATGGTGGTGGCGGGGACATTCTGATCTGGACTAGGGTCCCGATCTTCCGAAAGGTTCAAATAACTCTTGATTTGGCGAAGATGTGACACGCGTCGATCCGGCTCTCGAACAACACGTTCGAACCCCGCAATCACAGCACCACGTCTTCTATGGTTATCAACCGGCGTTGCACGGTTGACCTCACCAAGAAGGTTAATCCCTGGCTGCGAATCAAGAACACAAGCAAGAACAAGATATAACGCAACCAAAATTGTAGATGTATGATTAATCTCACGAGTTGGGGTCTCACAAACCGATGTACGGCTAAACTGTCTAAGCAGAATAATCTAAGAAAAACCCAACCCTAACACGGGCAGCAGCTACTGATAACATAGAGGTTAGGGGCGTGCAAGACCCCCTGGATGCACCCCTATTGGGCTCCAACACGATACAAAGCCCAAAAGCCAAGTAACGGTGGTGCAGCACCGGGACAGATTCTAGACCTCAACTTTTTTTGACGATTCCCATTGACCTCGGACGAATTTTGATGTGGAACTGGTTCCATTGGAAAGGTTATCAAATTATCTTTCCATGCATATAAAGAACGTCCAAATCCGATCCGGTATACAACCTGAGCGACAGTTTTAGTGCAGACTATTCCTGGACTCCGAATCAGACCTGAAGTCGACATGGAATTGGCCTCCAATGTGGCTTGAACACCCTTGCTGGCCCTCTCCACCTCCAAGCTCTTCTCTAAACATCTCCTGGTCCTCTCCATGGTTCCTAATCACAATATACTCATTAGGTAGGAATGTATCCTCAAAGTCAAAGGGATATAAGAAAGTTCTTAGGAAGAGCTCACCTCTAAATTCAATTGTCGTGCTCGAGCTCTTGTGATTGGACCTTGGATGTCTAGTGGTGCGATGTTGTGTGTATCCAAAGGAGTGATGTCCTCATCATCCTCCCCTCTTGAAATGGAGTCGTCCTCGACTTAAGCTCATCTTCTTCTCCCAAGTAAGGCTTCAAATCTGAAATGTTAAAAGTAGGACTAACCCCAAACTCGGGAAGCAACTCAAGTTTATATGCATTATCATTAATCTTCTCAATTATGTTGAAGGGACCGGCAGCTCTAGGCATTAACTTAGACTTCACTACGAGAAAAAAGGTCTCTTGCCACGAGCCCCATTGTGGCAACGGTTTTTTGTGGCAATAGGTAGGCGTTATTGCCACCGTTTTATAGATGGTTGCGAGAGGTAGCTATTGTTGCCGGAAAATATAAATGATTGCAATAATGACAACGCACGTTGCAATAGGTGGGTGGAAATTGCATCAATTGAGCTAATGGTGGCAATAGTTTGTCGATATTGCCACAGAATTGTGTGATTGTGATAATATTTATTTTCGTTGCAAGATATGTGCCTTATTGCCACAAATAGGTTCCGTTGTAGTAATGTTGTGCTTTGGTTGTGGTATGTAGATCCATATTACAATGAAATAAGAAATTGTTGCAATATAAGAGGTTCTATTGTCACAAAATGAAGGTTGTAATGCCACCATGAATATTGTGTTGCAATGTCGTTAGGGTATTGCAACAAAAAAATCGTTGCATGCAGGATGTGTGACGGGCTATAGAGTGCATGGACTTGTCAAGGTATTTTTTAACTAGTATATATTTTCTGGCCCGTATAGGAATTAAGCACCGATGTGGCATAGTAAAAAGTGAAGGCAGAATACACTCTATAGTCCGTCACACATCTATCTAAGTGGCAATAGAGATTATTGCAACGTAAGACATCCCTCCGGGACACCCAGGAATGGGTACAGGGGGACACTCGACGAAGCGAGTTACAACAGTTCATCATCTCATACAAGCCGAATATATACCTCATGGTATAATACAACCAGGTTTTCGAAATACAAACATTGTACAGCAGAAGCATAATATTATTGAAGGTTAGAATACTACGAGTCTTGCAGCGGAAACTTGTACTTCACAATGAAAGATCACTAGCGCGATGTACCGAGCCCGTCGTACACCACGATACTCCTCGCTCGAGACGTCGGGATCCGTTCCCACTTGAGGGAAACTACCCTCGGAACACGGCTCCTCTTCCGGACAGCTACCGTAACGATCGTGGAAGAACGACGCTTGCCCTGAAATTATAACGAGCAAACCCCGAGTATTCTAATACTCAGCAAGACTGACCCGTCAACCGGCACGCTAAGGCCGACGCCTAGTATGCAAAGGCTTTCCGGTCGTGGGGTTGACACCTTTGCGAAACAGCGCTAAGAGGTGGATCCTTACTTTCGGTGTTTTAGCTCAACATTAGGATTCATTAACATCTATGTTTGCAGTCTACAGCTATTGCAATCATGTTTGCAAGAAAAGATCATTTTTCGACCAACAATTCTTTCATCTCTCAACCTCATCTTTTAGTTGATTACTACGATGCGACGAGCTAAACAAGCGGTACTCATTACTGCGAGGGACAACGATTCGAATCGATTTTATACCAGCTGGCAAAACCCGACTACACGACGTATACACATCACACCGATCGTATACGACAACCTTTCCCGCTAGCACCTGGCGGAAGACTAGCCATTTCCAACTCCCCGGAGTATGGCGAAGCCACGACTTCCCTCGTGGTCGACCCATCTCCCTCCCGTGAGACTATCCTCTCACTAACAGCCGGCAAAAGATAGTCGGCTACGCTACATCTCCGGGGCGATAGGGTACATCAGCTTGCTCGGGCCCATGATACCAGCATGTAGTACGGTACGTTCAAACTTGTTCAACTAAGCCGACAAAGGTACGGTCCTTGACCGACTCGGACGGGGCTACCACCTTGCAAGACCTCATCTCCGTCTTGCCCTTTCTCCTACGGGGCCCGTCCGGTCTCAGCTTATTAACATCTTCACTTCCATCCTCGGCTTTCTCTTATCATTCCGTTAGCATCAAATTGAACCAGTCAATAACCTATCTCTCGCGAGTAGTGTACGCCACCACTCGACTTCTACCGATTCCCTATGACATAAGCTTAGCAGTTATCGAACTCTATTGAGCTACCTGTACCAAGTATAGCATAAACAAATGGAAACCTATCTCATGCATCTAGGGTATCAAGCAACTCCTATAACCTAATGCACAATCACGACTCATTACTCGTGATAAAAGAAAAGACTTTAAAAACATAGGTGGGATGCACCGGGTTTTGCCTTGATTCGAGTCGGGGTTAGCTTCCTTGGCTTGTCTGGTCGACTTCGAGATTCCCGTCTCCTGCCTCGACCTCTGACGGAACCGCGATCACGCTGGAACCTAGGTCGACCAACAGATGCGTTACTGAATCAACGATCATGCATGCATGAATGGACATGAGATGATTATGCAAGGGTTTCCGTAAATACATTCATTAACCAACAATTACTCGATTCATTATGTTCAAGTAATTAATAACTAACAATTAACGATTAATCATGCTCGTTAACTAATACTTAATCCTGGTCATTAATTAACAATTAATCTTGTTTATTAATTAACAAATACTCATGTTCATTAATTAACAATTAATCATGTTCATTAATTAACAATTCATGATTAATCATTAATCAATGATACATAGAGTACTAAATTGGGATCACATGAAATGATGGTGTTTATGTTGAATTTTGGAAAACAGATTTTCACAAACACTTTCGTCTGCAAGTATCTCTAATTTTTCAAGAAATTTATTTTTCAAAAACAATTAATAATTAGCATAAAATAATAGGTTATCTTACTTAAAGGAAAGTAATTAATTAAACTATGAAATTATAATTTCTCAAAATATGCATTTGAATACATAATCAAATAGGAAATAATTTTATGAATCTAATGAACTTTGCTTGGCATTTTTCTGATTTTTGTGGAATTTTCTACGAATTTTCAAAGTTTGAATAAAATCTGAAAAAAATTAAATTCGAAGAAAACAAGTGGACTCACTTTGGGCCGAAACCGAGTTGGCCCAGGTGCGGGCGGCCCATGGCTCGCACGCGGCCCCACTCGAGGTCGGCGTGGCGGCCATGGCCAGGGCGGTCGGAGTAGGGCGGCGCCCGCCGGAGTTAGTCGGATGGCCGCAAATCTCGACGCGATGACGCTTTTTGGGCTCGGAGAAGTAAGGCGAACACGAAGGTGATGACCCCTTCGCCGGAGGACGACCGGAAGTGCATCGACGGCGAGAGGCGGGCGGAGGAGGGGTTCGGCGTAGACGTGTGCTCCCCGTGATTGACCAAACGATGAACGGTCTCATCGCGGAGGCTTCACAGGACCATGATGAAGACCGGCATAGATGTGGTGGAGCTCCTGGGTGGCCGGAAGCCGGACTTCACCGGTGAGGCAGAGCCGGTGGTGGCCCGATCTTGCAGAGGATCGCCAAATTTGAGAAACTTTGTGTGGAAAACTCCAGTGTGAGTCCACCATACGTTAGAGAGGACTCTAGAGCACACCGGTAGTCAAGAACCCCAGCGAAAAGTGAACTGGAGAAGGAGAATTTGGGGAAATCGGCCATGACCGCCGGGGAGGAAGAACAAGACTTGGGCTCGGGTTTTTATCCCCACGGAGCGGAGGGGTGAGGTGGCGGAGAAGCACTCGCGTGGCGCGGGCTCACGAGGGCGCGCGGCCGGGAGCCCGCCGCGGTGGCGCGGGTGAGGCGGTACGGGCGTTGGGAGTCGGTTCGGGGAGGAGAAAGAAAGAAGATTGGCCACCGGCTCGTTTTGGTAATTTTACAAAAACCCCTCGAGCTTTACTTTAATTAAAAACACACTTCCAAGTACTCGAAAAATTCTGCGAAAAATCAGGGATGGAAATGAAAACATTTTGAATCTTTTTCTTTATTGGCCGGAGTTCAAATTCCAAATAAATTTTGGGATTAAAAATTCAGGTTGAAATTAAAAAGAGAAATTTTCATTATTTCATGTAGACCTTTGTACAAAATGAAATAATTTCGCATCAACTCCATAAATCTTGTATTTTTATGTTTAATTAACAGAAAATGTTAAACTCCACGATTTATTTTATTTAATTTCTTCTTTTAAGAACTTAATTTTAACTTAGGTTAAATTGATATTTTATGTGCATTTCTTCACAAAATTAAATATGTTCCCAAATGCACATGATGACATGATGATGAATGACATGAAATGCACTTTTATTTGGTAGGGTCGTTACAGCCCTCCCCTTATAGGAATCTCGTCCCGAGATTCACGATTGAAGCGACTAGGTGATGGTACTAGAGAACTCTAGGTAAATGGGTCGGAGAAATTCCTCTTGTTCCCAAGTAACCTCAGCTTCGAGTGATGGCTCTGCCGAATCTTGTAGAACTTGAGGGTTCGACGTCGAGTCACTCGATCCTTGGTGTCGAGCACTTTGATCGGATGTTCATTATACGTCAACTCGATCGTAGTTGTCCCACATCGGTCGTCGGTCTTGTCTACCGGTGGTTTCAAACACGTCTTCGTCCGAGATATGTGGAACACCTTGTGAATTCCCGATAAGTGTGATGGTAACTTCCAACGACATGCAACTAATCCACCTCTTTCCGGAATTAGGAGGGGTTCGATATATTGTGGAGGTAACTTGTCCTTGATTCCGGATCACGGGACACCTTTGGTAGGAGAGATTCGAAGGTAGACTTGATTTCCTATGTTGAATGACAACTCTCGACGTCTCTTGTCCGTAGAATTGATTTGTCGAGATTTAGTTCTCTTTAGGTTCTCGCTGAATGAGACGCACTTGCTCTTTGGCATCCGTTAGTATATCTCGGTTCCAACAGGATTCTTGCTCCATGTTCGGCCAATTTAACGGTGTGCGACAACCACGACCGTGTAGAGCTTGGAATGGTGACATTCCGGCACTTCCTTGGTAGCTGTTGTTATATGAGAATTCTGCTAACGGTAGGCATCTTTCCAAATACTTGTTGTATGTCAAGATACCAACTCAAAGCATATCTTCTAGATGTTGGTTGATTCTCTCTCGCTCGTCCGTCTCGTTTGAGTATGATAAGTCGAGCTTCGCATCAACCTTGTTCCCAACGACTCATGTAATCGCTCCCAACATCCGGAGACAAACCGAGCTCCTTGATCCGAGATGATGGTCAGCAATGTATAACTCCGCATACTTCTTGGCCGTGTAGGTAGTATGTACTCGGTGTGAAAGGAGCAGATTTAGTTAACCCGTCGTCGAGTGACCCAAATGGAGTTATGCTTTCGGGGAGTTAACGGTAAGCCAATACTCGAAATCCATACTAATATCTTTCCATTTCCATTCGGAATATCTAAAGGATGGAGTGGTCCGATTTGCTTCAAATGCTTCGCTTTGACACATTGACGAGCATCACACTCATGAACATACTCGGGCTATTTCCCGCTTCATGCGTGTCCACCACAATCTTTTCTTCAGATCTTAATACACTTTGTCGGTTCCAGGATGAATAGAATACTTAGGTGTGTGTGCTTCATCCATTATGTTCTTGAGAAGTTCCAAGTTCCTAGGCACTCCTAATCTGTTCTTGACCCAAATCACACCCTCACTATCTTTTTGGAAACACTTCATTTCAACCTTCTTAATTCGTCTTTTAATGTGACTCATACCAACGTCCTTCTTTTGAGTTGCTACCACTTCTTCGCGAATGGTAGAAATAAGAGCCAATTGCTCAATACTCCAGGTGGAAGAATCCGAAGATTAGGTTCACTCATTTCTTCTTTAGATGCTTCGATCAATAGCCGAGCGGTGAGATGGTTGCAACGAGCTTTTCGACTCAAGGCGTCGGCTACGACATTGGCTTTCCCGAAATGGTAGTGAACCTTGATCTCATAATCCTTTATCAGCTCTAGCCATTTTCGTTGGCGCATATTTAGATCCGCTTGGGTGAAGATTTATTTAAGACTCTTGTGGTCCGTGTATAGATGTACCAAGTTACCCAATAGATGGTGTCTCCAGCTCTTCAATGCTAGAACCACAGCTTGTTAATTTCCAGCTCCTGTGTTGGTTATTGTTCCTCCTGTCGCCTCGGTTATCGAGACGCATAGGTACTCACTCAACCCTCTTGCATTAGAGCACATCCAAATCATGTACCCGAGGCATCTTAGTACCAATCGAATGGTCCGGTCAAACTGCGCGAGCTAACACCGATGGTATTGTGAGTAACTTCTTCCATGTCCGAAAAGCTTCTTCACAATCCTTGCTCCATTCATACTTCTTGGCTTGGCGATCTCGGAGATATTTGAAATGAATCTTCTATAATACTCAACTAACCCTAAGAACTTCGGTCCGTGTGACCGATTTAGATGGCTTCCAATCCGATACTTCTTTATCCTTACTAGGATCAACAATCACTTCTTATGCCGATATCACATGACCTAGGAATGGTACCTTCTTTAGCCAAAACTCACACTTACTGAATTTGGCATCTAACCGGAGATCCCTTAGACGTTGGAGCATGGTCCTTAAATGTTCTACGAGTTCCTCTTCCGACTTGGAGTAGATTAGAATGTCGCCTCGTGAAAATCACGACAAACCTGTCCAGCTCCGGCATGATTACCGAGTTCATTAGGTACATAAAGTGCGCTGGTGCATTGGTTAGACCAAAGGACATCACCAGGTACTCATAGAGTCCCTATCTCGGTAGAGAAAACTGTCTTTGGTATATCTCCCGCTCAAAGCTCGATCCGATGCTATCCGGAGCGAAGATCTATCTTGGTAGCACTTTTGCTCCCATCAACCGATCAACCGGATGTCAATTCGAGGAAGTGGATATCGGTGCTTAATGGTCGGTGTACTCAAGTTCAATAATCTGCGCATACCCTCAATGTTTAATTCTTCCTCTTGACGAACAATGTTGTCATCCTCAAGGTGATGAACCCGGCAAATATATCTCTTATCCAAGTAATTCCTTCAGCTTGCACCTTTACTCCTACCAGCTCCTTGGGTGGCATCCGATATGGTCTTCTCGATATGGATGCGAGTCCTTGGTTGAAGTTCTCTCTTGAACTCTACCTGCCCGATCCGGTGGTAACCCCGGTAAGTCTTCCGGAGAACATCAAGGTATTCGCAAACTGCAGGAATGTCTTCCAAACTTTTACCAGTAGTTTTATAGATCACCGAGAAAATAGCTTGGGAAGAAGTCAACCGAAGACAATCTCGTCCATGAAGAGGGAGTTCGAGCGAACCGCAAAAGCATCCATATCCAATACTGTCTTATAATACTTCATCCATCTTATGCCAAGAATCGCATCAAATCCTTGTCCGTCTAAGACTATAAAGGAGGTGGAATCATCCTTACGTCTCAACTTCAATGGTATCTCCGTAGTACTTTGATATGCAAGTCTCGTTACCCCAGGTGATAATATGAGATGTGGATAATCATCTTGCATGACTGGAGGGTTATATCTTGGACATATCCTCTTGCCGATGAAGTTGCCGTTTGCTCCCGAGTCAAATAACATATCGGCAGCATGATGGTTGTTAAAGAACAAATCGGCCATGACTTGTGACCCTTTCGAATCTCTTTGGATGTGGTAAAGTTGACACGACCGGTCTTCATCTTATTTTGACTTGCATGATTCTCGCTTTGTTGGTGCAACACCTCCTTGAGCCAAGTGTTCAAGACAACCACCGTTATTGCATGGAGGATCAGCGGATTGGGTGTCGAGGATAAGGGCGTATACTCGATGAGTCTTATTGTTGAACCGCTGAACAGAAAAACATCCGTTGCCGATACCGAGGTGACCGTTATAGCATAGACTCGAACCTCCGATCTGCGGCGGAAGTGTAGACTAGACGATACTTTGGAAGGCACCTCACTTCCTTGTTCATCGGCTGCTATCTACTTAGTCTTCTCTTCTTGATGAGCACGAATAGCATCCTCCATGAGTATAGCATCACTTACAACTTATTGAAACTAACTCCTCGGTCCAAATTTAGACTGTCCGGGTGCTTGTTGTCAATACCTACCACTTTTATGCCGAGATCGGGAATCACGAGATTTATAAGGGGTGGGTGAAAGTCAATGATGAAGGAAAAGATTTAACTGGAATGGTTCAGCTTATGAAACAACATAGATTAACAAGAGATGTGACGAGTGCTTTCGTCTGTCTTGGTGTTGAAGGAAATATAGGCTTAAGATATTTACAAGGATAATTGCACCGATGAGTTTCCAAACCAGTATTCTTCTTTCCGGTTGCGTACCTTAAGTTATGCGCCGTCCGTTCGGAAGAACATCATATTTGGAATCTCTGCTAGTTTCCAAATAGAGTATGCAATTCCACATCGCTCATGTTTGACTTTGAGAAGCACTCAGGCGAACCGGCACAATTCAAAGGCAAAATGGCAATTTAGAAGTGCAAAACACCCATTTCCAAACTAGCTCTTGGTACAACTTAGTCTAGTCAAAAAGGTGGTGATTATTTCTTCGATGGAAGTCACTCAAGAACTTCAAGGAAGGATAAGTTCATGATGTAATTGAGTAAAAGAAGGAGAATGACTCTCGGACCAGGAATAGTCGGCTCATAATACTGGAATTTTATCATCCAAAAAGTTCCGTCGAGAGGAAGAGTCCGAACAGAAATCAAAAGGGCTATTTCCGGAGAGGGAACGAGAACTTTTGGTGGATACAAGTGGTAGTTGACCGGTCATCCGGCTGGATAAGGCCTAGAGCGATCGAAGTGGCATCGGTGGCTAGCTCCTGAATTCTTCAGCTCATACATTCCATCCTTTTGCTCTTCCTTGGAAAAATTATTGGGCTTGTTCAAGATCCAAGTATCTCATCATGTGTCTTTCTCGGATCAGCATCTAGTCGTTTGACTATTGCTTTGGCAGCTGTAAGTTGTTCATCCCAAGATTCACCCAGGAATCGGTACAGGGGGACACTCGACGAAGCGAGTTACAACGAGTTCATCATCTCATACAAGCCAGAATATATACCTCATGGTATAATACAATCAGGTTTTCGAAATACAAACATTGTACATCGGAAGCATAATATTATTGAAGGTTAGAATACTACGAGTCTTGCAGCGGAAACTTGTACTTCACAATGAAAGATCACTAGCGCGATGTACTCGAGCCCGTCGTACACCACGATACTCCTCGCTCAGGACGTCGGGATCCGTTCCCACTTGAGGGAAACTACCGTCGAACACGGCTCCTCTTCCGGACAGCTACCGTAACGAGTCGTGGAAGAACGACGCTTGCCCTGAAATTATAACGAGCAAACCCCGAGTATTCTAATACTCGACAAAGATCGACCCGTCAACCGGCACGCTAAGGCCGACGCCTAGTATGCAAAGGCTTTCTGGTCTGTGGGGTTGACTCCTTTGCGAAAACAGCGCTAAGAGGTGGATCCTTACTTTCGGTGTTTTAGCTCAACATTAGGATTCATTAACATCTATGTTTGCAGTCTACAGCTATTGCAATCATGTTTGCAAGAAAAGATCATTTTCGACCAACAATTCTTTCATCTCTCAACCTCATCTTTCAGTTGATTACTACGATGCGACGAGCTAAACAAGTGGTACTCATTACTGCGAGGGACAGCGATTCGAATCGATTTATACCAGCTGGCAAAACCCGACTACACGACGTATACGCATCACACCGATCGTATACGACAACCTTTCCCGCTAGCACCTGACGGAAGACTAGCCATTTCCAACTCCCCGGGAGTATGGCGAAGCCACGACTTCCCTCGTGGTCGACCCATCTCCCTCCCGTGAGACTATCCTCAAACTAACAGCCAGGCAAAAGAGAGCCGGCTACGCTACATCTCTCGGGGAGATAGGGTACATCAGCTTGCTCGGGCCCATGATACCAGCATGTAGTACGGTACGTTCAAACTTGTTCAACTAAGCCGACAACGGTACGGTCCTTGACCGACTCGGACGGGGCTACCACCTTGCAAGACCTCATCTCCGTCTTGCCCTTTCTCCTACGGGGCCCGTCCGGTCTCGACTTATTAACATCTTCACTTCCATTCTCAGCTTTCTCTTATCATTCCGTTAGCATCAAATTGAACCAGTCAATAACCTATCTCTCGCGAGTAGTGTATGCCACCACTCGACTTCTACCGATTCCCTATGACATAAGCTTAGCAGTTATCGAACTCTATTGAGCTACCTGTACCAAGTATAGCATAAACAAATGGAAACCTATCTCATGCATCTAGGGTATCAAGCAACTCCTATAACCTAATGCTCAATCACGACTCATTACCGTGATAAAAGAAAAGACTTTAAAAACATAGGTGGGATGCACCGGGCTTGCCTTGATTCGAGTCGGGGTTAGCTTCCTTGGCTTGCTCGGTCGACTTCGAGATTCCCGTCTCCTCGCCTCGACCTCGGACGGAACCTCGATTACGCGGAACCTAGGTCGACCAACAATGACGTTACTGAATCAACGATCATGCATGCATGAATGGACATGAGATGATTATGCAAGGGTTTCCGTAAATACGTTCATTAACCAACAATTACTCGATTCATTATGTTCAGTAATTAATAACTAACAATTAACGATTAATCATGCTCGTTAACTAATACTTAATCCTGGTCATTAATTAACAATTAATCTTGTTTATTAATTAACAAATACTCATGTTCATTAATTAACAATTAATCATGTTCATTAATTAACAATTCATGATTAATCATTAATCAATGATACATAGAGTACTAAATTGGGATCACATGAAATGATGGTGTTTATGTTGAATTTTGGAAAACAGTTTTCACAAACACTTTCGTCTACAGTATCTCTAATTTTTAAAGAAATTTATTTTTTAAAAACAATTAATAATTAGCATAAAATAATAGGTTATCTTACTTAAAGGAAAGTAATTAATTAAACTATGAAATTATAATTTCTCAAAATATGCATTTGAATACATAATCAAATAGGAAATACTTTTATGAATCTAATGAACTTTGTTTGGCATTTTTCTGATTTTTGTGGAATTTTCTACGAATTTTCAAAGTTTGAATAAAATCGAAAACAATTAAATTCGAAGAAAACAGTGGACTCACTTTGGGCCGAAGCCGAGTTGGCCCAGGTGCGGGCGGCCCATGGCTCGCACGCGGCCCAACTCGAGGTCGGCGCGGCGGCCATGGCCGGGCGGCCGGAGTAGGGCGGCGCCCGCCGGAGTTAGTCGGATGGCCGCAAATCTCGACGCGATGACGCTTTTCGGGCTCGGAGAAGTAAGGCGAACACGAAGGTGATGACCCCTTCGCCGGAGGACGACCGGAAGTGCATCGACGGCGAGAGGCGGGCGGAGGAGGGGTTCGGCGTAGACGTGTGCTCCCTGTGATTGACCAAACGATGAACGGTCTCATCGCGGAGGCTTCACGGGACCATGATGAAGACCGGCATAGATGTGGTGGAGCTCCTGGGTGGCCGGAAGCTGGACTTCACCGGTGAGGCGGAGCCGGCGGTGGCCCGATCTTGCGGAGGATCGCCAAATTTGAGAAACTTTGTGTGGAAAACTCCGGTGTGAGTCCACCATACGTTAGAGAGGACTCTAGAGCACACCGGTAGTCAAGAACCCCGACGAAAAGTGAACCGGAGAAGGAGAATTTGGGGAAATCGGCCATGACCGCCGGTGGTGACCTCCGAGAGGAAAAATGTTTCGATCTTCTATCCTAGGGTTGGGAAGCTTGATTGGGCGGTATGGTGAGGCACGGAACTCGGTTGCGGAGCTCTTGGGTGTAGCGGCTCGCCGGGGACGACCGGAAGCGGCCGGACGGCGAAGACCGGAAGAGACGAGACGGTGTGTGGTGTTTTGGGTGCGCCGGGGAGGAAGAACAAGACTTGGGCTCGGGTTTTTATCCCCACGGAGCGGAGGGGTGAGGTGGCGGAGAAGCACCTGCGTGGCGCGGGCTCACGAGGGCGCGCGGCCGGGAGCCTGCCGCGGTGGCGCGGGTGAGGCGGTGCGGGCGCCGGGAGTCGGTTCGGGGGAGGAGAAAGAAAGAAGATTGGCCACCGGCTCTGTTTTGGTAATTTTACAAAAACCCCTCGAGCTTTACTTTAATTAAAAACACACTTCCAGTACTCGAAAAATTCTGCGAAAAATCAGGGATGGAAATGAAAACATTTTGAATCTTTTTCTTTATTGGCCGGAGTTCAAATTCCAAATAAATTTTGGACTAAAAATTCAGGTTGAAATTAAAAAGAGAAATTTTCATTATTTCATGTAGACCTTTTTACAAAATGAAATAATTTCGCATCAACTCCATAAATCTTGTATTTTTATGTTTAATTAACAGAAAATGTTAAACTCCACAATTTCTTTTATTTAATTTCTTCTTTTAAGAACTTAATTTTAACTTAGGTTAAATTGATATTTTATGTGCATTTCTTCACAAAATTAAATATGTTCCCAAATGGACATGATGACATGATGATGAATGACATGAAATGCACTTTTATTTGGTAGGGTCATTACACCATCGTTGCATCAACTACGGATCGTGACGTTGTTTTTTTGTTGCAATAACAAATAATTATTACATCCATACAAAATAGTGGTTGCCATAGCCTATTGCCACGGTACTACTTGCCACCGCCATCCATGAAATGCATTTCGTGGGCATAGCAAGTTCTTGCAACCAATATAGCTATATTGCCACCAAATATCAACGTGGCTAAAGGCCTTTTTTCTTGTAGTGCTTTCTCAACACAGAAACCGATCCTTTCGCAAGTGCAACCATACTAAATTACCTGGATTTAACTTCCCTTTTACCCTTACTACCAGCAATCCTATACTTTTCAGTCATCTTTTCAATGTTGTGCTTAGTTGTTTCATGCATTTTCAAAATAAACTCAGCACGTTCTTTAGCATCATCATGAATTCTCTCACTAGTAGGTGTTGACGTCAAAAGTCGCCAACACACCGTTGTCCGGAGAGTCCACCGAAACCCCGGTGATGCGAGGTCCTCGTGCTCCCAACGGACCGGCTCAGCTCGCCGATTCTCGTGTGCTGCTGGTGCGTGCAGATGGTTTTCCTGCAAACCAACAAAGACAATAAAAGGTGTAAAATTCCGGGTCATCGGTCCGGATAGACCGATAGTTCAGCCCATGGCCGATTCCGGCATAAGATAGACAAAATCGGCCATCGACGAGGAGCAGCACAGCCCATCCATTTATGTATTAAATGCCAGGCAAACGAACTGCGATACAAACGATACTGAAATCGGCCGACGCTATAACATGCGATCGGTGGCTAACAGCCGATTTCGTCGGTAAACGATCAAATCATTAAGACTTTGCAAGGATGCATTATCGAATAAAATGTAAACAAGGTAATTATTAATGGGATGTAATTAATTTGATAGCAAGAAGATGGTTTAATCATCAATTAGATCAATGAATCGGCCGATCAGGCATCCGACCGATTTTTGCCATTGATTATAACAATGAGTTATTATATCGTATCTAGATGTATGATGATGATCAATGAAATCGTACTAATAACTCGGGTCCAAAAGCGGTTTTAACAGATTTAGCTAATTGAACATAAAACAGCTAATGAATGTGATAAGCAATCGGCTAAACACTCCGAAAGAACGAGTAAGACAAATACAACCACACAGATCTCGAATCGGCGATCGCTCCAACAGGACAAGTCAAGCGATGGCACACGATCGGACCAGGTCTAACGGCCGCGCACGCTCGGCCGATTCAGGACAAGCATAATCATAAACGCCTTAACTATGAAAGTAAATCTACATCCTATCCAATCGGCTGCATGCGCCTAGGACAAGTCAACTATCGCAAAGGCAAACACGGGACACGTCAGTCGAGTCCGCACGATCGAATCGGCTAAGATGTAAAAGAAATCTCATAGCAGACTATCGTGACTCGAACGACCAGATCCGAGCCAATCGGCGTTGTGAGCAAAGGCTGGGACGGGGAGGCAGGACAAGTCAAACTACCTCCACCACGAGCCCGGACCAGGTCAACTTGACTCATCACGGCCGATACTCACTACGACGGTTGAAAACGGACTCGGTCGCCGGATAACTAGCAATTAAGCCGTCTAATTACGAACAATGCGCCGAGAATTAGACGACATAATTACCTTGTCAAGCCGACTTGTTGTCGACCGGAGCCCCGAAGATCCCCGCGCGAAAACGAGTAAAGACTTGACAGAAAATTAGGGTTTGGCGATGCGCCGAAAGTTGTATTGGATGTGAATCGAGTTTACGAGGTTACATCCGAGTACAAATTTATACCCGGCACAAAGAATCCTACTCGGACCCTCTTCGGGCCGATTTCTGACCGACTAGGATCCTCTTCCAAAATTAAACTATTATTTCCAATTTTACAACGTGGGCCAGGCCCATCAATGTTATGCTCTTACGTTGGCGTTCGCGCACGATTCTCGGGAGGGACGCGCCCTTTACTCGCCCAAGCGGCCGTCGGCCTTCCGCCCACCGGCCCTCTTTGACCTATAGTCGCCGACAATGGGTCCCTTGGTCAAAAACCGGCGTCAACACATGTCCCCCGGTCCGGGGTATGCAACGCATGCGTCGGACCGATTTATCCTCTTTTCATTGCGCCGGTTTTACTGCCCGTCACCTCTCCATAAAACCCGGGGTCACCCCGGTCATTCCCATCTGTTTCTTCTCCTTAGCTTTCATCTTCCCTGTTCTAGCGACTTTTGCCTTTTCGAGCCCTTCCAACTTCCCACCGCGCCGCCGTCGTTTTCTCTTCCGGTGACCATGAATCCTGCTTGTTGCTTCTGCTGCTGCGCCGCCGCCGGCCGCAGCGTCGTCGCCACCACCAACGCCGTTCTAGAGGTAATGTACATTCGAGCACCCCTCTTTTCTACCTTTGCAATCTTTCTTCGCGTTCTTGTTCTTGTTCATTTTCACAATCTATCTTCTTTCCGTTCCGTTTCTTATTTTAGCCCTATTCCTTGTTTTTTAGGAGATCCGGAACCAAGTCGTCATCCCATCCAACATCCCAACTCACTTCTTTTTGGGCCCCATGGGCGATCCCGACCCCACGGATCTCATCTCGTGCCGAAACGAACCGGGTTCCGTTTCGGCAACAATCTCCTTTATCGGCCGAGTGGGCCAACGGCTTTCGGTCATGGCCGACTCCCGTTGCTTGGATGGCGCGATTGGTATAACCGGGTATCGGCCGTCCATCCGCAAGGTTGGGCCGATATCGGCATCGCCCACGCCATCAAACTCTCTCCGGCCGATCACCACAAGAATGAACCGTTGTCGGCGGCGGCTTCTTATCTCCGGTCGGATGCCCTGAATCGCTTCATGTTCGGCCACGGCCGGCTACCATGACCCTCCCGGATACGGTCATGTTGGCCGATTTGAAAATCACGGCGGAGGCCACTCCAAATGCCATCCGCATTAAGTCCTCCCATCGGATCAACCCTAAGGACACCGGGGGTTGGAAGGTCTACATCCGGACCTACAACAAGGGGTACGGCACGGTCGATCGCCGCAAGCACGTTGCCTTCCTCAACATGTGGCTTGACCACTTCTTCTTCCGTGGGGTCAGCGTGAGCCCCACAAACAATTTCTCGCCGATGGCCGATGTATCGGCCGACGACCGGTGCCCTTCCCATGGGCAAGTATCTTACGGGGTCGGCGTACCTCCTTCTTCACCGAGGTTTCGGTGGAGTTGCGCTCCGGCCGATCGATCAAGAACTTGGGTGGCCCTTGGTGGTTTATCCAAATGTGGTTGTCCCTTCATACCACCAAGGCCATCGATCTAGACCTCGGTGCGCTCACCTTTCCCGGCAACTACGCCGAATCGGCCACGCCCGGATTCAGCGGTGCATTTCTTTCGGGAAGCATTATCCATGGCACCGGGGCGGCTATGTCGGATGACAACCTCGGCATATTGGTTCGCCGCCCTCTACAAGGGCCTCAACAACGAAAGTACGGATTGGTACCCGTACATCGATTTCTTCGAGAAGGGGTATGACACTCCTTTTCCGATCGATCCCACCATCCCAACGGCCGACGGGGAGGCGGTCAAGATCTTCACTACCTGCCTTCGCCCCTGTCTGCTGCCGACGGGACTCATTGCTCGGGAGCAAGGCTTTCTTCTCCTATGAGTTCTACCACCCGTCGGTGGCGGCCCGCCAACTCGGCTTCGGCCGGTTGCCCCCAGCCTCTTCTATGTGGGGCAAATAAAGGCGCGGGCTAACGTCGACAACGCCATTCGGTGGAATTGGCTCGTCGGCCGCACCGCCGATGTCGTCACCGGCGACTTAGCCGGGTTTTCCCGGCGCCCGGAGTACCCGCCTTTTTGACCGCCGGTGGGGCGAGTGGAACCGGCACCTCCGCAGCCGGAACACCGCTTCCTTCTTCTCCGGCTTAGTCCCGAGCGAAGCTTTCGCCGAGGTACGTCTAGTCGATTTATTTACGTAAGGCCGATTTTATAAATGAAATCGGCCACTCCAAATGCTCACCCTTGTATATTCCTTTTCGATCGGACACGGAGGAGCCGCCGACCCGAGCATCGGTGGCCGGCCGATTGCATACTTAATGCCGAGCCCAATTGTTCCAAATATCGGCTTCACCGATCGCACTCCTGCCCAAGCTTTTGCGGCGATGAGTCGAGGGCACCAGCGGCCCGCAAGGCCAAGACCAAAACAGCCGCCCTCGGAAAAAGGAAGGCTAATGTGCCAGCCTGCGGGGCCGACTCAAGCCCCGAGCGACACCGCGCGCCGCTAAAGCGAGCTCGTGCGCCCGTTCGACCCGGACTACTTCGGTGAACCATCACCGCTGCGTCGGGTCATTATTGCATGATTGCCGATTCCTTTTCACTTAACATGCCATCTAACTATGAGTTCTTTGCAGGAATCGGCGGTTCTTCCTCCTCGGGCCCGGACACCAACGCCCGATAGGCCGATCCGCCTATCAACTCCTCCACGGGCCAGGACGCCGACACCGGAAAGGCCGACCCCGTAGCTCCGGAATCGGCGATCGTACCAAGCCAGGCCGATCCAAATCTTACGGAGAGCTCAACTCGCTTGGATCGGCCTGCGTCTCTTGAGGTCGCCGCCGAAGCCGAACAAGCCGGCCGTGTGTCGCCCACGGCATCTCCCAAAGGCACCGCTGCCGACGAAGAATCGGTCGGCCGGGAGCCGCCCGCGGCTTCTCCTGTAGGCACTGCTCGTCAATGAGCTTGCCGATGAGCCCGCCGATGAGCCCACCGAAGCTGAACAAGCTGGCCATGTACCCGATGCCGCCTCCGAAGATGCCGCCGGTGAAGGGGAATCGGCCGGCCGAGAGCTGATTGGAACACACGAACCGGTAGGTTCAATGGCACAGACCGATAGACGTCCGACTGCTCCGCATCGACGCTTCGCAGGTTTGTTTTTACTATCTCCTTTTTATTTTCTTGATTTGCCTCCGATTATTAGCTTCATTTTATTTTTCTTGGTATTTCGGGCGCTTAGCTTCCCTCGTCCTGCGCCGATTTTGGTATCTTCCTCTGGTCTTACCACCATGAACGAAATCGCGCGCAGGCTCGAGGCCTCTTCGGTCGATCGCTTGGTGGCCGACGCTCACCCCATAAGGGCCCGGTACTTGGAGGTCCGGACCGAGCTCCCGGAGGATGTGCGCGATGCTCCGCACCGCGTGGCATACATGGAGTGCCGGCAAATGGACTTCATTCGTGCCCGGCGGCGTCCGGCTCGCCACGCGGAGCAGCAGCAAGCTGCGTTACTCGCCGAGAACTCCATCAAGCGCTCCGAGGAGGAGGCCCGGAAGACCCGGGAGATGCAAGAGCAACTCTCAAATCGGCAGGACGAACTGCGGGTAATCAACCAGGAGATTGCCGATTTGAGAGCATCGCCGGCTCTCAAGGAGGAGGCGGCGGCGGCCTTGGAAGCCACCATTGCGCAGATTGTCGGGCGACGTGGTGGCTCAGCGAGAAGACGACGGACGAAGCAATTCAAACGGCCGAAAAGATGGTTGCCGCGGCGCATGCCGATGTCGGCCCCATCGAGGATGACCTGTTGGTCATGGCTAAACTCGACTCCATGCTTGGCCCGCGCACTATCTGCCGTCCAAGACTTCTTGTCCCGTGCTTGAGGCGATCGATTATGCTTAGGTGTAATAGGATTTTGAACACAATTTGTTGCGAATATTTTTTACACTAAGGGTGATATACCATAATATCGGCCATCCGAAGGCGATGCTTAAACATCGGCTAATTTATCGGTGACTCCCTCTGTTTTACTTTCATATTTTTTTGGGCTAAGGGCGATACTCTCGGTATCGGCCGTCTCAAGCGATGTGCATCGACATCGGCTGTAGTCTCTTTTAGGCCGAACACTATGAGTTAATCCAAATACTAGGATAATACTTGCTTCAAATACTTTCCATTAAGTGCTCGGCCGAATTCTTCCCCTTCTAATTCTTTCAAAATATATGCATTACCCGGTGCCGATCGGCTAATCAAATAAGGTCCTTCCCAATTAGGCGACCATTTACCAAACCGATTGTCCTTGACGCCGATTGGCATCCTAAGCTTCCGGACCAAATCGCCCTCTTTAAACTCATTTCTGCACAACCTTCTTATCATAATGGCGGGCGACCCTCGCCTTATTCTGCTCTATTTTTTCCAATGCATCCAGCCGATTTTGTACTACATCTTCAAATTCATCCATCATCAATCCGTAGTACTCGATCAGCCGAAAGCTTTTGTTGCAACTCAATCCTTACGGAGCCGATAGTTGTCTCCCATGGCGATACGGCTTCGTGCCCATATACCGAGCTGATACTGGCGCAACTTGCATGGCCCCATGCCGTGACATACGATAAGCCCACAAAGCGTCCATCAATTTCATGTGCCACTTACGAGGATACTCTTGTATTTTCCGCTTGATTAACTTGATCGGACTCTTATTTGCCGCTTCAGCTTGGCCATTGGCTTGGGCATAATACGGTGACGAATTAATCAACTTAATTCCCATCTCATCGACAAAAGATTGAAATTCGTCCGATGTGAATACTGATCCTTGATCTGTCGTGATTGTTTCCGGAATCCCAAATCTATAAATGATATGCTCTTTAACAAATGTTATCACGTCGATCGTCGAAACTTTGCGATAGGGTGCCGCTTCAACCCACTTCGTGAAATAATCTGTAGCTACTAATATGTATTGATGTCCTTTGCTTGATGCTTGGATTTATCCGGCCGATCATATCCATGGCCCAGCCTCCGAACGGCCAAGGTTTGATTCTTGGATTCATAGTCGACGCGAGCGCCATCCGTATAGGTCCGAATTTACGGCAATCTTGGCAACTTTTATAATATTTAAAACAATCGGCCAACATTGTCGGCCGATAATAACCAGCTCGCCTTAGTAGCCACTTCATTTTATGGGCCGATTGATGCGTTCCGCAAATCCCATCATGCACTTCGCCCATTACCACTTTGGCCTCGGTGTCATCAATACACTTGAGAAGCACCCTATCAATTGTCTTGAAAAATAATTGATCATCCAACAGAACATACTTCAAAGCTTTATATCTTATCTTCTTATCTGTAGGTTGAGATGGATTGCTCAAAAATTTCGAATTTCCGCACGCCAATCGGCTTCTTCAATATCAGCTATCTCTAAGCCGTTTTCAGCGAGCCGATATCCGGATGCTAAGCCGAGCCAAGTTATTTGCTTCAAAGTTCTGCTCTCTTGGTATATGGCTGACTTTAACACACTTGAACCTTTTCATTAACTTCGGCACTTTCTATGATATTGCAACAATATTTCATCTTTACATTCATACTCATCGGCCAGCTGACTCACAACCAACAAGGAATCGCCGAAAATTTCCACAAAATCAGCCCCGGCATCGATGAGTAATTCCAGTCCTTTTAATACTGCCTCGTATTCGACTTGGTTGTTGGTGTGCACCTCTACTGTAATAGAGTATCCACGTACTGCCCCCGAGGCGACACAACAACCAAGCCGATTCCACTTCCCTCCTTGCAAATCGAACCATCAAAGAATACCGTCCATGGCACCGGTTCAACGTATCCGGCGAGTGTTCACCGTGTTGCACTATTAAATCAGCCAATACTTGTGCTTTTACTGCTTTGGCCGATTCATAGCCTAAATCAAACTCCGCAATTGCCAACATCCATTTGCCCAACCGGCCTTTGGGGACCGGAGCCGATAGCATATATTTTACGACATCGGCACTGGCAAACGACGAGTACACTCTTCGGCCAGCGAGATAATGCCTTAATTTTGTGCATGAAAAATACGAGACAGAGACATAACCTTTCCACCTCTCGGATACCGTGTTTCCGCGTCAATTAATTTGCGGCTGAGATAAAATATGACCCGCTCTTTTCCCTCCTGTTCTTGAGTCAATGCTTGAGCCGATGCACCTATTATCGGCCGATAAATATAACTTAAAGGGTGTGCCCGGCTTTGGCGGAACCATCACTCGGTGGGGACACCAAATATTTCTTGATATCTTCTAAAGCCTTTTGATGGATCGGCTCCCACCGAAATTCTTGATTGGCTTTGAGTTTCAACAATGGCGTAAACACATCAAGTCGACCGGACAAGTCCGAGATAAATCGCCTAATAAAATTAATCTTGCCGATCGGGGATCGGAGCTTCGTCTTGTTCGTCGGCGGTTCCAACTTTCCGATAGAATCAATACTCTTAGGGCCAACTTCAATTCCCTTTTCATGCACAATAAACCCCAGAAATTGTCCAGTAGAGACACCAAACGCACACTTGAGCGGGTTCATCTTCGAGCCGTATTGTCTTGTCCTCTCCAACACTTTTACGAGATCAGCCACATGACTTCCAACCGATTTTGACTTCACCATGACATCATCAATATAAATTTCAACCAATCGTCCGATCAAATCGTGATATATAAAATTCATGGCTCTACGATATGTGGCACCAGCATTTTTTAGGCCGAAGGTCATGACAACCCACTCATATAGTCCCAACGCTCAGGGGCATCCGAGCGCTCGTCTTCGATATATCTTCTTCGGCCATAAAAATCTGATTGTACCCAGCATTTCCATCCATAAAGCTCAAAATTTTGTTGCCGGCGGCTGCATCAACTAACAAATCGGCGTTTGGCATTGGGTACTCATCTTTCGGAGTCGCCTTATTCAAATTTACGAAGTCAATGCAGACCCGCATCTTTCCATTTTTCTTTTCCACCGGCACAATACTTGGAAACCCACTCCGCATATCGGCATGGCCTAATGAAGCCGGCCTCATATAATCCGATAATCTCTTCTTTGACGGCTTCATAATACCTAGGGTCAATTTTCAGAGCCCCACGCTTATATGGCCGATATCCGGGCTTGGTGGGCAACCGATGTTCAACGATCGATCGGTCGAGTCCGAGCATCTCGCTATAATCCCAAGCAAAACAATCTTTATATTCTTTCAACAAGGCCACTAATTCATCTCTTACTTCTTTACACAATTTCTTGCTAATATATGTCGGCAGAGGCTTGTCTCCATCCCCTATATCTACTTCTTCTAACTCGTCGGCCGACACAAAACCGTGGCCTAATTTTCCGTCTTTCGGTTCGTCAATCGGCCGATTCATCATATCCTCGGTGCGTGTATCGATCGGCCGATTGTCCGTCAATTCTTCCGTGGGGCCCATCGGAGCAGCCGGGAGTACCGACCCCCGGTCACAATAACTCCGTCGTCGGTGATGTTTATGGCCTCCGCATTCCAATACGTGCCCGATAAACAAGGCGAGGCTCTCCAGACCGGAAAACTCGAAATCGGCGGTTGCAATGGTTACGGACTTATCGGCCCGTACGATTTCGACCTTGTTGCCGACCCATTGAATCAAACATTGGTGCATGGTTGATGGGATGCAACGATTGGCATGAATCCGAGTCTCTCCCCAACAAAGTTGTGTATGCACCTTTCCCGTCGATGATGAAAAAAGTGGTGGGTATGGTTTTGCTGCCCACGGTGATCTCCATTATTGCGGCCCCATGCACATCTTGACTTTTCCCGCTGTAATCCTTGAGCGTCGGATTAGCCCTCATCATTTCTTCCGACGTCTTCCCGAGCTTGCGGTATGTAGTAATCGGCATGACATTGACCGCTGCTCCTCCAGTCGACCAACATTTTCCTCATTGGTGACCCATTGATGTAGCCGCTAATGTACAATGCCTTGAGATGCAAATGATCGAGTTGGTCGGCTTATCAAATACCGCGGATTCCGGCGTCCACGGAATCTCTGAAGTCTCCCCAACTGGTTCTTCTTCGGCCGAATTTTCATCGGCCGATCCAGACAATCCTGGGCATCATGGATATCATATTCACCGCGGCTTCAGCCGGACCACTTGAGACTGCACTTTCGGCCTCCATTCCTTCTTGGGCTTGGACTCATCATCTTGGTCATCTCCGTAATGCCGTCCACCCTTGATTTCCCGACAACGCATTCTTTGAAGCCTCCTCTTTTGGGTTTTGCTTGAGCAAACCACCGGGCACCACTTGTCCTTCGTTCTCGGTTTGATCACCTCTCGAATCTTCATGGTATTGGTAATCAAACTCTTCTTCATCATTGATTGGCCCGATCGATCGTGAACGGAGGTTCTCTTTGGCACTACGTATCTTCGTTCATCATATCCGTGATCATAGCCGATTGCTCTTCCGGGGGCCGATTGTTGAGATTCATAGTTGCGACCAATCGGCCGTCCACTGGTAACTTGACGACCCGACATCACGATACTCTTCCCGGCTAGTGCACTCCGGACAGTTCTCGATAGATGGAAGCTTCATGTTTCGGTCCCAGCGATGCTTGAAAGAAAGGACAATCCCGGTGTGGGTCAAAATCTTCTCGGCGGACCACGCTTTGCTGTACTTGCTGACTTTGACCGATAGATTCCTGTTCACGTGCCGCTTGATCTCTTTCTTCCCTCTCCCTCTTCCTCTCATATCGGCGTATGAAACCAGGCTGATCCACCGCCGATGGTATTGATGTACATCGTATTAGCCGGGAAAGGGTGCCCATCAACTTTCATCTTCTTCTTTACATCAGCTGCTCGCAATACCCCACTGTCAAGCGCCTTCCGGATCTCATCTCTCATAGCATAACAATCAACGGTGTTATGATGTGAATTTCCATGCCACTTGCACCACTTAGCCATTTTCTTCAACTCCTCTGTCGTAGGAATTTTGTGATGAGGTGAAAGCTGGATTTTCTTTTCCCGCGGCGGCTGATCAAATATCTCGTCGGCCTTAGATAAATCAAAATCATATTTTCTCTCCTTAGGATTGACATGCGGAGAAAATATCGGCCGTTTATTATTAGTCCACTCAACTACATTAATTCCCTCTTCATCATCTTCATCTGTCGAAATCAGCATAAGCTACACGATACCGCCGATTCCTGGTGAGTGGAGATTTTCTTCCTGGCCAACCGCCCTACGTGTCGTGTGTGCCAGCCCATCAAACTCATGTGGGGCAAACTTTTCTTTGATGTTGGAGAATAGCCCCGCATAAGCGATCTCGGCCAAGCTGTTGCTCTGTCGGGTTCGGATTGTAGCATCGTCCCCTCGGAGTCCTGAACCTACGTATATAATCGGTTACTGATTCCCCCGATTTCTGTTTCATCGCCATTAAATCGGACAAACTAAGCTCGGTAATGCCCGTGAAGAAGTATGAGTGAAACCTTTTCTCCGAGATCAGCCCAACTCTGAATAGAACTAGGCGACAGTGAAGCAAACCATGAAAAGGCCGATCTAGACAACGACAGTGGGAATAGCCTAACCCGCAAAGCCTCCTGAGTAGACGCCTCACCAAGCTGTGCGTCATACCGGCTGATGTGCTCCATAGTTGATGTGTTATCTTGCCCGGAAAACTTGGAAAACTCGGGAATTTTATACTTATTGGGTAAAGCCACGGAATCCATCCGATCGGGGTAAGGTCGCCGATACAATGCACTTTTCTCCTTAGGCTTCAAATCGAACCGATCTTTCATCATATCGGCGATCTTAGCCATGAGGCTATTCATATCATTGGGTTCAGCGATTGCCGATCCGGTCCCCGTCATATAAGCTGTGTTGGGCTGCCCCCGGTCGGGTGTATCAAGCGGCCGTTTCGAGAAATCCCGGTGCCGATGGCCGGGAACGATGTATGCGGAGCGATTCCATAATTCATGGCCGATTGGATCGGCCGTCCGATCATGAATCCCTGTCCCCGGTCGATGCGGTTAGGCTGTGGAATACCGAGATATCGGCCGTACTATAGTGGGTGAGTTCTCAATTCTGCTCGGGCCGGTATTTGGTACGTAGAAGAAATTAGGCTGCTTTGTGCCATCTGCGGGACCGCTGCCACATTGGTCACTGCCCCTAATTCAGAAGTCGGCTGTTGTACATCTTGTTTGTCGCCCTCCTCCGTTACCGACTTCTTGGGGCCACTTGTCATCCTCTTTGCCTGGCTGGGTACGTGCTTGGTACTTGCATTTGCATTGTCCTTGCCAGGCCATAGGTGAGGTGGCATGCCGTACTGGGGCTGAAACCCTGCTGGCGGTGTGGTATTCGGGGGCCGACTCCTGAATTGGTCGTACAAGAGTGCCAAAAGGCTGAGTGTACGCAGGTCCGGAATATCCTTCGGTGAACGATCTGCCATCAAGCTGTGTCCTTGATCAAATTTCCGATGGTGTTGGTCAACACGCCTGATTGATTGATTAGGGCACGATGAACGGACGAGTTGACCATATCACTGAGTTGGTTGGCATCCGGCGAGTCTCTGGGCTTTGATTTGGTCTAGTTCTTCCGGATGCGAGAATCCGAGGGATGTCTCCTTTTGTGGCCACTCGCCACGTGTCACTTTCGGGGCTTGAAAGTACTTTTTCATTGCTTCGACCAGGTATTCTTGATGCTGCAGCTTTTGTTCTGTCGTCATCTTCCCCCAGGCCGAAACCTCGTTGTCATCGAAACTTCTCCATGCCCTTTGCCATCCGTCCTAAGAGGAAGCTGGAACAAAAATCGGTCGATTTTCAGCATCGACCATTGGTGTTCCGTCCTCCCGATAGCCTTGCATGTACGACATCTTGATCTTGGTTGCTTCCGTCCTAAGCGTCCCACTGGGCGTGCCAAAAAGTGTGTTGACGTCAAAAGTCGCCAACACACCGTTGTCCGGAGAGTCCACCGAAACCCCGGCTGATGCGAGTCCTGTGCTCCCAACGGACCGGCTCAGCTCGCCGATTCTCGTGTCGTGCTGGTGCGTGCCGGATGGTTTTCCTGCAAACCAACAAAGACAATAAAAGGTGTAAAATTCCGGGTCATCGGCCCGAGATAGACCGATGTTCGAGCCATGGCCGATTCGGCATAAGATAGACAAAATCGGCCATCGACGAGGAGCAGCACAGCCCATCCATTTATGTATTAAATGCCAGGCAAACGAACTGCGATACAAACGATACTGAAATCGGCCGACGCTATAACATGCGATCGGTGGCTAACAGCCGATTTCGTCGGTAAGCGATCAAATCATTAAGACTTTGCAAGGATGCATTATCGAATAAAATGTAAACAAGGTAATTATTAATGGGATGTAATTAATTTGATAGCAAGAAGATGGTTTAATCATCAATTAGATCAGTAAATCGGCCGATCAGGCATCCGAGCGATTTTGCCATTGATTATAACAATGATTTATTAGATCGTATCTAGATGTATGATGATGATCAATGAAATCGTACTAATAACTCGGGTCCAAAAGCAGTTTTAACAGATTTAGCTAATTGAACATAAAACAGCTAATGAACGTGATAAGCAATCGGCTAAACACTCCGAAAGAACGAGTAAGACAAATACAACCACACGAGATCCCGAATCGGCCGATCGCTCCAACGGGACAAGTCAAGCGATGGCACACGATCGGACCAGGTCTAACGGCCGCGCACGCCGGCCGATTCGGGACAAGCATAATCATAAACGCCTTAACTATGAAAGTAAATCTACATCCTATCCAATCGGCTGCATGCGCCTAGGACAAGTCAACTATCGCAAAGGCAAACACGGGACACGTCAGTCGAGTCTCGCACGATCGAATCGGCTAAGATGTAAAAGAAATCTCATAGCAGCCTACTGCGACTCGAACGACCGGATCCGAGCCAATCGGCGTTGTGAGCAAAGGCTGGGACGGGGAGGCAGGACAAGTCAAACTACCTCCACCACGAGCCCGGACCGGGTCAACTTGACTCATCACGGCCGATACTCACTACGACGGTTGAAAACGGACACTGGTCGCCGGATAACTAGCAATTAAGCCGTCTAATTACGAACAATGCGCCGAGAATTAGACGACATAATTACCTTGTCAAGCCGACTTGTTGTCGACCGGAGCCCGAAGATCCCCGCGCGAAAACAGTAAAGACTTGACAGAAAATTAGGGTTTGGCGATGCGCCGAAAGTTGTATTGGATGTGAATCGAGTTTACGGGTTATATCCGAGTACAAATTTATACCCGGCACAAAGAATCCTACTCGGACCCTCTTCGGGCCGATTTCCTAACCGACTAGGATCCTCTTCCAAAATTAAACTATTATTTCCAATTTTACAACGTGGGCCGGGCCCATCAATGTTATGCTCTTCTGTTGGCGTTCGCGCACGATTCTCGGGAGGGACGCGCCCTTTACTCGCCCAAGCGGCCGTCGGCCTTACGCCCACCGGCCCTCTTTGACCTATAGTCGCCGACAATGGGTCCCTTGGTCAAAAACCGGCGTCAACACATGTCCCCCGGTCTGGGGTATGCAACGCATGCGTCGGACCGATTTATCCTCTTTTCTTGCGCCGGTTTTATTGCCCGTCACCTCTCCATAAAACCCGGGGTCACCCCGGTCATTCCCATCTGTTTCTTCTCCTTAGCTTTCATCTTCCCCTGTTCTAGCGACTTTTGCCTTTTCGAGCCCTTCCAACTTCCCACCGCGCCGCCGTCGTTTTCTCTTCCGGTGACCATGAATCCTGTCGTTGCTGCTGCTGCTGCCGCCGCCGCCGGCCGCGTCGTCGCCACCACCAACGCCGTTCCGGAGGTAATGTACATTCGAGCACCCCTCTTTTCTACCTTTGCAATCTTTCTTCGCGTTCTTGTTCTTGTTCATTTTCACAATCTATCTTCTTTCCGTTCCGTTTCTTATTTTAGCCCTATTCCTTGTTTTTTAGGAGATCCGGAACCAAGTCGTCATCCCATCCAACATCCCAACTCACTTCTTTTTGGGCCCCATGGGCAATCCCGACCCCACGGATCTCATCCGTGCCGAAACGAACCGGGTTCCGTTTCGGCAACAATCTCCTTTATCGGCCGAGTGGGCCAACGGCTTTCGGTCATGGCCGACTCCCGTTGCTTGGATGGCGCGATTGGTATAACCGGGTATCGGCCGTCCATACTGCAAGGTTGGGCCGATATCGGCATCGCCCACGCCATCAAACTCTCTCCGGCCGATCACCACAAGAATGAACCGTTGCTTGGCGGCAGCTTCTTATCTCCGGTCGGATGCCCTGAATCGCTTCATGTTCGGCCACGGCCGGCTACCATGACCCTCCTGGATACGGTCATGTTGGCCGATTTGAAAATCACGGCGGAGGCCACTCCAAATGCCATCCGCATTAAGTCCTCCCATCGGATCAACCCTAAGGACACCAGGGGTTGGAAGGTCTACATCCGGACCTACAACAAGGGGTACGGCACGGTCGATCGCCGCGAGCACGTTGCCTTCCTCAACATGTGGCTTGACCACTTCTTCTTCTGTGGGGTCGGCGTGAGCCCCACAAACAATTTCCTGCCGATGGCCGATGTGCGGCCGACAGCCAGGCCCTTCCCATGGGCAAGTATCTTGCAGGGTCGGCGTACCTCCTTCTTCACCAGGTTTCGGTGGAGTTGCGCTCCGGCCGATCGATCAAGAACCCGGGTGGCCCTTGGTGGTTTATCCAAATGTGGTTGTCCCTTCATACCACCAAGGCCATCGATCTAGACCTCGGTGCGCTCACCTTTCCGGCAACTACGCCGAATCGGCCACGCCAGATTCAGCGGTGCATTTCTTTCGGGGAAGCATTATCCATGGCACCAGGGGCGGCTATGTCGGATGACAACCTAGCATATTAGTTCGCCGCCCTCTACAAGGGCCTCAACAACGAAAGTACGGATTGGTACCCGTACATCGATTTCTTCGAGAAGGGTATGACACTCCTTTTCGATCGATCCCACCTTCCCCAACGGCCGACGGGGAGGCGGTCAAGATCTTCACTACCTGCCTTCGCCCTCGTCTGCTGCCGACGGGACTCATTGCTTGGGAGCAAGGCTTTCTTCTCCTATGAGTTCTACCACCCGTCGGTGGCGGCCCGCCAACTCGGCTTCGGCCGGTTGCCCCCGACCTCTTCTATATGGGGCAAATAAAGGCGCGGGCTAACGTCGACAACGCCATTCGGTGGAATTGGCTCGTCGGCCGCACCGCCGATGTCGTCACCGGCGACTTAGCCGGGTTTTCCCGGCGCCCGGAGTACCCGCCTTTTTGACCGCTGGTGGGGCGAGTGGAACCGGCACCTCCGCGGCCGGAACATCGCTTCCTTCTTCTCCGGCTTAGTCCTGAGCGAAGCTTTCGCCGAGGTACGTCTAGTCGATTTATTTCTGTAAGGCCGATTTTATAAATGAAATCGGCCACTCCAAATGCTCACCCTTGTATATTCCTTTTCGATCGGACACGGAGGAGCCGCCGACCCGAGCATCGGTGGCCGGCCGATTGCATACTTAATGCCGAGCCCAATTGTTCCAAATATCGGCTTCACCGATCGCACTCCTGCCCAAGCTTTTGCGGCGATGAGTCGAGGGCACCGGCGGCCCGCAAGGCCAAGACCAAAACAGCTGCCCTCGAGAAAAGGAAGGCTAATGTGCCAGCTGCAGGGGCCGACTCAAGCCCCGAAGCGACACCGCGCGCCGCTCAAGCAGCCCGTGCGCCCGTCCGACCCGGACTACTTCGATGAACCATCACCGCTGCGTCGAGGTCATTATTGCATGATTGCCGATTCCTTTTCACTTAACATGCCATCTAACTATGAGTTCTTTGCGGGAATCGGCGGTTCTTCCTCCTCGGGCCCGGACACCAACGCCCGATAGGCCGATCCGCCTATCAACTCCTCCACGGGCCGGGACGCCGACACCGGAAAGGCCGACCCCGTAGCTCCGGAATCGGCGATCGTACCAAGCCAGGCCGATCCAAATCTTACGGAGAGCTCAACTCGCTTGGATCGGCCTGCGTCTCTTGAGGTCGCCGTCGAAGCCGAACAAGCCGGCCGTGTGTCGCCCACGGCATCTCCCAAAGGCACCGCTGTCGACGAAGAATCGGTCGGCCGGGAGCCGCCCGCGGCTTCTCCTGTAGGCACCTGCTGTCAATGAGCTTGCCGATGAGCCCGCCGATGAGCCCACCGAAGCTGAACAAGCTGGCCATGTACCCGATGCCGCCTCCGAAGATGCCGCTGGTGAAGGGGAATCGGCCGGCCGAGAGCTGATTGGAACACACGAACCGGTAGGTTCAATGGCACAGCCGATAGACGTCCGAGCTGCTCCGCATCGACGCTTCGCAGGTTTGTTTTTACTATCTCCTTTTTATTTTCTTGATTTGCCTCCGATTATTAGCTTCATTTTATTTTTCTTGGTATTTCGGGCGCTTAGCTTCCCTCGTCCTGCGCCGATTTTGGTATCTTCCTCTGGTCTTACCACCATGAACGAAATCGCGCGCTGGGCTCGAGGCCTCTTCGGTCGGTCGCTTGGTGGCCGACGCTCACCCCATAAGGGCCCGGTACTTGGAGGTCCGGACTGAGCTCCCGGAGGATGTGCGCGATGCTCCGCACCGCGTGGCATACATGGAGTACTGGCAAATGGACTTCATTCGTGCCCGGCAGCGTCCGGCTCGCCACGCGGAGCGAGCGGCAAGCTGCGTTACTCGCCGAGAACTCCATCAAGCGCTCCGAGGAGGAGGCCCGGAAGACCCGGGAGATGCAAGAGCAACTCTCAAATCGGCGGGACGAACCGCGGGTAATCAACCAGGAGATTGCCGATTTGAGAGCATCGCCGGCTCTCAAGGAGGAGGCGGCGGCGGCCTTGGAAGCCACCATTGCGCGAGTTGTCGGGCGACGTGGTGGCTCAGCAGAAGACGACGGACGAAGCAATTCAAACGGCCGAAAAGATGGTTGCCGCGGCGCATGCCGATGTCGGCCCCATCGAGGATGACTTCGTTGGTCATGGCTAAACTCGACTCCATGCTGGCCCCGCGCACTATCTCGCCGTCCAAGACTTCTTGTCCCGTGCTGAGGCGATCGATTATGCTTAGGTGTAATAGGATTTTGAACACAATTTGTTGCGAATATTTTTTGCACTAAGGGTGATATACCATAATATCGGCCATCCGAAGGCGATGCTTAAACATCGGCTAATTTATCGGTGACTCCCTCTGTTTTACTTTCATATTTTTTTGGGCTAAGGGCGATACTCTCGATGTCGGCCGTCTCAAAGCGATGTGCATCGACATCGGCTGTAGTCTCTTATAGGCCGAACACTATGAGTTAATCCAAATACTAGGATAATACTGCTTCAAATACTTTCCATTAAGTGCTCGGCCGAATTCTTCCCCTTCTAATTCTTTCAAAATATATGCATTACCCGGTGCCGATCGGCTAATCAAATAAGGTCCTTCCCAATTAGGCGACCATTTACCAAACCGATTGTCCTTGACGCCGATTGGCATCCTAAGCTTCCGGACCAAATCGCCCTCTTTAAACTGTTTCTGCACAACCTTCTTATCATAATGGCGGGTGACCCTCGCCTTATTCTGCTCTATTTTTTCCAATACATCCAGCCGATTTTGTACTACATCTTCTAATTCATCCATCATCAATCCGTAGTATCGATCAGCCGAAAGCTTTTGTTACAACTCAATCCTTCGGAGCCGATAGCTGTCTCCCATGGCAGATACGGCTTCGTGCCCATATACCAAGCTGATACTGGCGCAACTTGCATGGCCCCATGCCGTGACATACGATAAGCCCACAAAGCGTCCATCAATTTCATGTGCCACTTACGAGGATACTCTTGTATTTTCCGCTTGATTAACTTGATCAGACTCTTATTTGCCGCTTCGACTTGGCCATTGGCTTGGGCATAATACGGTGACGAATTAATCAACTTAATTCCCATCTCATCAACAAAAGATTGAAATTCGTCCGATGTGAATACCGATCCTTGATCTGTCGTGATTGTTTCCGGAATCCCAAATCTATAAATGATATGCTCTTTAACAAATGTTATCACGTCGATCGTCGAAACTTTGCGATAGGGTGCCGCTTCAACCCACTTCGTGAAATAATCTGTAGCTACTAATATGTATTGATGTCCTTTGCTTGATGCTGGATTTATCCGGCCGATCATATCCATGGCCCGACCTCCGAACGGCCAAGGTTTGATTCTCGGATTCATAGTCGACGTGAGCGCCTCTCGTATAGGTCCGAATTTCTGGCAATCTTGGCAACTTTTATAATATTTAAAACAATCGGCCAACATTGTCGGCCGAGTAATAACCAGCTCGCCTTAGTAGCCACTTCATTTTATGGGCCGATTGATGCGTTCCGCAAATCCCATCATGCACTTCGCTCATTACCACTTTGGCCTCGGTGTCATCAATACACTTGAGAAGCACCCTATCAATTGTCTTGAAAAATAATTGATCATCCAACGAACATACTTCAAAGCTTTATATCTTATCTTCTTATCTGTAGGTTGAGATGGATTGCTCAAAAAATTTCGAATTTCCGCACGCCAATCGGCTTCTTCAATATCAGCTATCTCTAAGCCGTTTTCAGCGAGCCGATATCCGGATGCTAACCGAGCCAAGTTATTTGCTTCAAAGTTCTGCTCTCTTGGTATATGGCTGACTTTAACACACTTGAACCTTTTCATTAACTTCGGCACTTTCTATGATATTGCAACAATATTTCATCTTTACATTCATACTCATCGGCCAGCTGACTCACAACCAACAAGGAATCGCCGAAAATTTCCACAAAATTAGCCCCGGCATCGATGAGTAATTCCGAGTCCTTTTAATACTTGCCTCGTATTCGACTTGGTTGTTGGTGTGCACCTCTACTGTAATAGAGTATCCACGTACTGCCCCCGAGGCGACACAACAACCAAGCCGATTCCACTTCCCTCCTTGCAAATCGAACCATCAAAGAATACCGTCCATGGCACTCGGTTCAACGTATCTGGCCGAGTGTTCACCGTGTTGCACTATTAAATCAGCCAATACTTGTGCTTTTACTGCTTTGGCCGATTCATAGCCTAAATCAAACTCCGCAATTGCCAACATCCATTTGCCCAACCGGCCTTTGGGGACCGGAGCCGATAGCATATATTTTACGACATCGGCCTGGCAAACGACAAGTACACTCTTCGACCAGCGAGATAATGCCTTAATTTTGTGCATGAAAAATACAGACAGAGACATAACCTTTCCACCTCTCGGATACCGTGTTTCCGCGTCAATTAATTTGCGGCTGAGATAAAATATGACCCGCTCTTTTCCCTCCTGTTCTTGAGTCAATGCTCGAGCCGATGCACCTATTATCGGCCGATAAATATAACTTAAAGGGTGTGCCTGGCTTTGGCGGAACCATCACTGGTGGGGACACCAAATATTTCTTGATATCTTCTAAAGCCTTTTGATGGATCGGCTCCCACCGAAATTCTTGATTGGCTTTGAGTTTCAACAATGGCGTAAACACATCAAGTCGACCGGACAAGTCCGAGATAAATCGCCTAATAAAATTAATCTTGCCGATCGGGGACCGGAGCTTCGTCTTGTTCGTCGGCGGTTCCAACTTTCCGATAGAATCAATACTCTTAGGGCCGACTTCAATTCCCTTTTCATGCACAATAAACCCCGAGAAATTGTCCAGTCGAGACACCAAACGCACACTTGAGCGGGTTCATCTTCAGAGCCGTATTGTCTTGTCCTCTCCAACACTTTTCTCGAGATCAGCCACATGACTTCCAACCGATTTTGACTTCACCATGACATCATCAATATAAATTTCAACCAATCGTCCGATCAAATCGTGATATATAAAATTCATGGCTCTCCGATATGTGGCACCAGCATTTTTAGGCCGAAGGTCATGACAACCCACTCATATAGTCCCAACGCTCCGGGGCATCCGAACGCTGTCTTCGATATATCTTCTTCGGCCATAAAAATCTGATTGTACCCAGCATTTCCATCCATAAAGCTCAAAATTTTGTTGCCGGCGGCTGCATCAACTAACAAATCGGCGTTTGGCATTGGGTACTCATCTTTCGGAGTCGCCTTATTCAAATTTCTGAAGTCAATGCAGACCCGCATCTTTCCATTTTTCTTTTCCACCGGCACAATATCGGAAACCCACTCCGCATATCGGCATGGCCTAATGAAGCCGGCCTCATATAATCTGATAATCTCTTCTTTGACGGCTTCATAATACCTAGGGTCAATTTTCCGAGCCCCACGCTTATATGGCCGATATCCGGGCTTGGTGGGCAACCGATGTTCAACGATCGATCGGTCGAGTCCAGGCATCTCGCTATAATCCCAAGCAAAACAATCTTTATATTCTTTCAACAAGGCCACTAATTCATCTCTTACTTCTTTACACAATTTCTTGCTAATATATGTCGGCCGAGGCTTGTCTCCATCCCCTATATCTACTTCTTCTAACTCGTCGGCCGACACAAAACCGTGGCCTAATTTTCCGTCTTCCGGTTCGTCAATCGGCCGATTCATCATATCCTCGGTGCGTGTATCGATCGGCCGATTGTCCGTCAATTCTTCCGTGGGGCCCATCGAGCAGCCGGGAGTACCTGACCCCCGGTCACAATAACTCCGTCGTCGGTGATGTTTATGGCCTCCGCATTCCAATACGTGCCCGATAAACAAGGCGAGGCTCTCCAGGACCGGAAAACTCGAAATCGGCGGTTGCAATGGTTACGGACTTATCGACCCGTACGATTTCGACCTTGTTGCCGACCCATTGAATCAAACATTGGTGCATGGTTGATGGGATGCAACAGTTGGCATGAATCCGGTCTCTCCCCAACAAAGTTGTGTATGCACCTTTCCCGTCGATGATGAAAAAAGTGGTGGGTATGGTTTTGCTGCCCACGATGATCTCCATTATTACGGCCCCACGCACATCTTGACTTTTCCCGCTGTAATCCTTGAGCGTCGGATTAGCCCTCATCATTTCTTCCGGCGTCTTCCCGAGCTTGCGGTATGTAGTAATCGGCATGACATTGACCGCTGCTCCTCCGTCGACCAGACATTTTCCTCATTGGTGACCCATTGATGTAGCCGCTAATGTACAATGCCTTGAGATGCAAATGATCGAGTTGATCGGCTTATCAAATACCGCGGATTCCGGCGTCCACAGAATCTCCGAAGTCTCCCCAATCGGTTCTTCTTCGACCGAATTTTCATCGGCCGATCCGACAATCCCGGGCATCATGGATATCATATTCACCGCGGCTTCAGCCCGGACCACTTGAGACCGCACTTTCGGCCTCCATTCCTTCTTGGGCTTGGACTCATCATCTTGGTCATCTCTGTAATGCCGTCCACCCTTGATTTCCGACAACGCATTCTTTGAAGCCTCCTCTTTTGGGTTTTCTTGAGCAAACCACCGGGCACCACTTGTCCTTCGTTCTCGGTTTGATCACCTCTCGAATCTTCATGGTATTGGTAATCAAACTCTTCTTCATCATTGATTGGCCCTGATCGATCGTGAACGGAGGTTCTCTTTGGCACTACGTATCTTCGTTCATCATATCCGTGATCATAGCCGATCGCTCTTCCGGGGGCCGATTGTTGAGATTCATAGTTGCGACCAATCGGCCGTCCCTGGTAACTTGACGACCCGACATCACGATACTCTTCCCGGCTAGTGCACTCGGACAGTTCTCGATAGATGGAAGCTTCATGTTTCGGTCCCAGCAGATCTGAAAGAAAGGACAATCCCGGTGTGGGTCAAAATCTTCTCGGCGGACCACGCTTTGCCTGTACTGCTGACTTTGACCGATAGATTCCTGTTCACGTGCCGCCTGATCTCTTTCTTCCCTCTCCCTCTTCCTCTCATATCGGCGTATGAAACCAGCTGATCCACCGCCGATGGTATTGATGTACATCGTATTAGCCGGAAAGGGTGCCCATCAACTTTCATCTTCTTCTTTACATCGACTGCTCGCAATACCCCACTCGTCAACCGCCTTCCGGATCTCATCTCTCATAGCATAACAATCAACGGTGTTATGATGTGAATTTCCATGCCACTTGCACCACTTAGCCATTTTCTTCAACTCCTCTGTCGTAGGAATTTTGTGATGAGGTGAAAGCTGGATTTTCTTTTCCGCATGCAGCTGATCAAATATCTCGTCGGCCTTAGATAAATCAAAATCATATTTTCTCTCCTTAGGATTGACATGCGGAGAAAATATCGGCCGTTTATTATTAGTCCACTCAACTACATTAATTCCCTCTTCATCATCTTCACCGTCGAAATCAGCATAAGCTACCCGATACCGCCGATTCTCGGTGAGTGGAGATTTTCTTCTGGCCAACCGCCCTACGTGTCGACTGTGCCAGCCCATCAAACTCATGTGGGGTAAACTTTTCTTTGATGTTGGAGAATAGCCCCGCATAAGCGATCTCGGCCAACCGTTGCTCTGTCGAGTTCAGATTGTAGCATCGTCCCCTCGAGTCCCGAACCTCTCGTATATAATCGGTAATCGATTCCCCGATTTCTGTTTCATCGCCATTAAATCGGACAAACTAAGCTCGGTAATGCCCGTGAAGAAGTATGAGTGAAACCTTTTCTCCGGATCAGCCCAACTCTGAATAGAACCAGGCGACAGTGAAGCAAACCATGAAAAGGCCGATCCGGACAACGACAGTGGGAATAGCCTAACCCGCAAAGCCTCCTGAGTAGACGCCTCACCAAGCTGTGCGTCATACCGGCTGATGTGCTCCAAAGTTGATGTGTTATCTTGCCCGGAAAACTTGGAAAACTCAGGAATTTTATACTTATTGGGTAAAGCCACGGAATCCATCCGAGTCGGGGTAAGGTCGCCGATACAATGCACTTTTCTCCTTAGGCTTCAAATCGAACTGATCTTTCATCATATCGGCGATCTTAGCCATGAGGCTATTCATATCATTGGGTTCAGCGATTGCCGATCCGGTCCCCGTCATATAAGCTGTGTTGGGCTGCCCCCGATCGGGTGTATCAACCGACCGTTTCCGAAATCCCAGTGCCGATGGCGGGAACGATGTACTGCGGAGCGATTCCATAATTCATGGCCGATTGGATCGGCCGTCCAGATCATGAATCCCTGTCCCCGATCGATGCGGTTGGCTGTGGAATACCGGATATCGGCCGTACTATAGTGGGTGAGTTCTCAATTCTGCTCGGGCCGGTATTTGGTACGTAGAAGAAATTAGGCTGCTTGTGCCATCTGCGGGACCGCTGCCACATTGGTCACCGCCCCTAATTCGGAAGTCGGCTGTTGTACATCTTGTTTGTCGCCCTCCTCCGTTACCGACTTCTTGGGGCCACTGTCATCCTCTTTGCCTGGCTGGGTCGATCTTGGTACTTGCATTTGCATTGTCCTTGCCAGGCCATAGGTGAGGTGGCATGCCGTACAGGGGCTGAAACCCTGCTGGCGGTGTGGTATTCTGGGGGCCGACTCCCGAATTGGTCGTACAAGAGTGCCAAAAGGCTGAGTGTACGCAGGTCCGAAATATCCTTCGAGTGAACGATCTGCCATCAACCGTGTCCTTGATCAAATTTCCGATGGTGTTGGTCAACACGCTCGATTGATTGATTAGGGCCCGATGAACGGACGAGTTGACCATATCATCGAGTTGGTTGGCATCCGGCAGTCTCCGGGCTTTGATTTGGTCTAGTTCTTCCGGATGCGAGAATCCGAGGGATGTCTCCTTTTGTGGCCACTCGCCACGTGTCACTTTCGGGGCTTGAAAGTACTTTTTCATTGCTTCGGCCAGGTATTCTTGGTACTGCAGCTTTTGTTCTGTCGTCATCTTCCCCGAGGCCGAAACCTCGTTGTCATCGGAAACTTCTCCATGCCCTTTGCCATCCGTCCTAAGAGGAACCGGAACAAAAATCGGTCGATTTTCAGCATCGACCATTGGTGTTCCGTCCTCCCCGATAGCCTCGCATGTACGACATCTTGATCTTGGTTGCTTCCGTCCTAAGCGTCCCACTGGGCGTGCCAAAAAGTGTGTTGACGTCAAAAGTCGCCAACACACCGTTGTCCGGAGAGTCCACCGAAACCCCGGCCGATGCAGGGTCCTGTGCTCCCAACGGACCGGCTCAGCTCGCCGATTCTCGTGTGCGCTGGTGCGTGCGAGATGGTTTTCCTGCAAACCAACAAAGACAATAAAAGGTGTAAAATTCGGGTCATCGGCCCGGATAGACCGATAGTTCAGCCATGGCCGATTCTCGGCATAAGATAGACAAAATCGGCCATCGACGAGGAGCAGCACAGCCCATCCATTTATGTATTAAATGCCAGGCAAACGAACTGCGATACAAACGATACGAAATCGGCTGACGCTATAACATGCGATCGGTGGCTAACAACCGATTTCGTCGGTAAACGATCAAATCATTAAGACTTTGCAAGGATGCATTATCGAATAAAATGTAAACAAGGTAATTATTAATGGGATGTAATTAATTTGATAGCAAGAAGATGGTTTAATCATCAATTAGATCAATGAATCGGCCGATCAGGCATCCAGCCGATTTTTGCCATTGATTATAACAATGAGTTATTAGATCGTATCTAGATGTATGATGATGATCAATGAAATCGTACTAATAACTCGGGTCCAAAAGCGGTTTTAACAGATTTAGCTAATTGAACATAAAACAGCTAATGAACGTGATAAGCAATCGGCTAAACACTCCGAAAGAACAAGTAAGACAAATACAACCACACAGATCTCGAATCGGCGATCGCTCCAACAGGACAAGTCAATCGATGGCACACGATCGGACCAGGTCTAACGGCCGCGCACGCCGGCGATTCAGGACAAGCATAATCATAAACGCCTTAACTATGAAAGTAAATCTACATCCTATCCAATCGGCTGCATGCGCCTAGGACAAGTCAACTATCGCAAAGGCAAACACGAGACACGTCAACCGAGTCCGCACGATCGAATCGGCTAAGATGTAAAAGAAATCTCATAGCAGACTATCGTGACTCGAACGACCGGATCCGAGCCAATCGGCGTTGTGAGCAAAGGCTGGGACGGGGAGGCGGGACAAGTCAAACTACCTCCACCACGAGCCCGGACCAGGTCAACTTGACTCATCACGGCCGATACTCACTACGACGGTTGAAAACAGACCTGGTCGCCGGATAACTAGCAATTAAGCCGTCTAATTACGAACAATGCGCCGAGAATTAGACGACATAATTACCTTGTCAAGCCGACTTGTTGTCGACCGGAGCCCCGAAGATCCCCGCGCGAAAACAAGTAAAGACTTGACAGAAAATTAGGGTTTGGCGATGCGCCGAAAGTTGTATTGGATGTGAATCGAGTTTACAGGTTACATCCGAGTACAAATTTATACCCGGCACAAAGAATCCTACTCGGACCCTCTTCGGGCCGATTTCCTAACCGACTAGGATCCTCTTCCAAAATTAAACTATTATTTCCAATTTTACAACGTGGGCCAGGCCCATCAATGTTATGCTCTTCCGTTGGCGTTCGCGCACGATTCTCGGGAGGGACGCGCCTTTACTCGCCCAAGCGGCCGTCGGCCTTCCGCCCACCGGCCCTCTTTGACCTATAGTCGCCGACAATGGGTCCCTTGGTCAAAAACCGGCGTCAACGGTAGGTAAAGGCAATATATCACTAGGAGCACGGGGGTTAAAACCATACACTACCTGAAAAGGACTTACCTTGGCAGTAGAATGTGTTTCCGGTTGTATGCAAACTCTACATGAGGCGGACATTCTTCTCACATATTCAAATTTTTCTTCAAAACAACCCTTAACATGGTACCCAAAGTACGATTCACCACCTCCGTTTGTCCATCGGTTTGTGGATGACAAGTGGTAGAAAATAACAATTTTGTACCAAACTTGTTCCAAAAAGTATGCCAAAAATGACTCAAAAATTTTGCATCGCGATCTGAAACAATAGTAGAAAAGGCATACCATGCAAACGTACAATCTCTTTGAAAAAGAGGTCAGCAATATGAACCACATCATCACTTTTATGACATGGTATAAAATGAGCCATCTTAGAAAAGCGATCCACAACAAAAAAAATGATATCCCTCCCCCTCTTAGTCCTAGGCAGTCCTAAAACAAAGTCCATGGAAATATCCGCCCAAGAAATAGAAGGAACAGGAAGAGGCATATATAAACCATGTGGATTTAAGCGTGACTTAGTCTTTTGACATGTAGTGCAACGTGCCACGAAATACTCAACATCTCTCCTCATCTTTGGCCAAAAGAAGTGTGTGGCCAAGACATCCTCTCGTCTTCTTAGCACCAAAATGTCACATCAATCCTCCGCCATGCGCTTTCGCAACAATAACAAACGAACGGAATCAATCGAAATGCGTAGGCGGTTAGCTCTAAACAAGTACCCATCATCTAGCACAAACTTGTTCCAAGATCGTCCCTCTTTACAATTGAGCAATACATCTTTAAATTGAGGATCAAGCGCATATTGTTCTTTAATCGATTCAAGTCCAAAAATATGACAATCAAGTTGGGACAAGTAAAGTAGATCGTCTAGACAATGCATTAGCAATAACATTATCCTTCCCTTCCTGGTGTTGAATGATGTAAGGAAAAGACTCCATGAATTCAACCCACTTAGCATGTCTACGGTTCAGATTACTTTGAGAACAAAGATACTTAAGTGATTCATGATCAAAATGAATAACACATTCTTTCGGCCACAAATAATGACGCCATGTGTCTAAAGAATGTACAAGAGCATACAATTATTTATCATATGTGGAATAATTAAGAACAGGATCATGCAATTTTTCACTAAAGTATGCAACGGGTTTGTCATGTTGCATCAAAACACCACCAATGCCCACTCCACTAGCATCACATTCTAGTTCAAAAGTCTTACCAAAGTTTGGAAGTTGCGGTGGTGTGTGTATAAGCTTGTCCTTCGAAATGCTAAAGGACTCCTCTTGTGCCCTCCCCCAATGGAATGCTACACCCTTCTTCGTCATCTTATGTAGCGGTGCAGCAATGGTTCTAAAATCCTTGACGAAGCGGCGGTAGAAACCTGCAAGACCAAGAAAACTTCTCACTTGTATGATGGATTGGGGTACCGGCCAGCTCTCTATGGCTTCAATCTTTGTCTCATCCACCTCAATTCCCTGTGGAGTAACAACATAGCCAAGAAAAGAGACTCGATCCATGGCATAGATGCACTTCTCAAGGTTACCAAACAAATGTGCAGCATGTAAAGCATCAAAAACAACATGTAAATGATCCATATGTTCATCCAAAGACTTGTTGTAAATCAAGATATCATCAAAGTAAACCACCACAAATCGCCCAATAAAAGCCCTCAAAACCTCATTCATTTAGTGCATGAAAGTACTAGGTGCATTAGTCGGACCAAAATGCATCACTAACCACTCATATAACCCGAATTTGGTATTAAGAGTTGTCTTCCATTCATCTCCAAGTTTCATTCTTATTTGGTGGTAACCACTACGTAAATCAATCTTAGTGAAAATTATAGAACCACCACACAACTCATCAAGCATGTCATCTAACCTAGGAATAGGATGACGATAACAAATGGTAATATTATTGATGGCTCTTCAATCAACACACATACGCCAACTACCATGTTTCTCAGGAACCAAAAGAACAGGAACAACACAAGGACTAAGGCTTTCACGAAGATACCCGCCGTCCAAAAGATCTTGGACTTGTCGCTAAATTTCCTTAGTCTTTTCAGGGTTGGTTCTATAAGCAGCACAGTTTGGTAAAGTTGCTCCCGGAATCAAATCAATTTGATGCTCTATTCCTCTCATAGGTGGCAGCCCCGGTATCTCAGGTGGAAAAACACCCTCATACTCCTGCAAAAGGTTAGTGACAGCAGAAGGCAACGAGTTAGCAATATCATGAAGCGAATACAAAGCTCATTTGCATATCAAGGCAGAGCAAGTATCATCAAAAGAAATTTTAGCAAGGTCACATTTTGTTGGTAGCATGACAGCTCCCTTCAATTTAATCCCATCCCCCTTAGAAATAGGTGGAGACTTATCCTTTTTAGGTGGGAAAACAGAATTAGCAACTTGCTGGTTTTCAGATTTAGAATAATTCAAAGAAACAGCTCGTTCTCTACCAGCTTGTACAATTTCAACAGGGGTCAAAGGTACTAAAGTAATTTGCTGCCCTTTATGCATAAAAGTGTATCTATTACTTCCACCATGGTGTGTAGCATCATTATCATGCTCCCAAGGACGACGCAATAAAAGTGAACAAGCTTGCATAGGAACCACATCACAATCAGCATAATCTGAATAAACACCAAGGCAAAAAGAACTCTGCAAGTTTCTGTTACCTTAGCTTTTCTCGAGTCATTTAGCCATTGAATGTGGTATGGATGAGGATGTAGTCTTGTGGCCAAGCCAAGCTTCTCGACCAGATCTGAACTCAAGAAATTATTGCGGCTTCCTCCATCAATGATCAAACGTGCTCGTCGATTCTTGATGATGAAGAAAATGTGGAACTAGTTGTAGCGTTGTAGCTTCTCGGAAGGCTAAATTGGTGAGCTGAGTACACGATGTACAATGATGTTCATGAAACCCGAAGTGTCTTCTCCACCAAGTACATGGCCCTCGGTATTGTCGTCGGTGACTTCTTCTTCATCATTGTCCTCTAGGTCGGAGGTGCTGATGTAGCCGCCATCTTCAGTGGCCACATATGCCTGCTGACTTGGGCTATCCTTCTGCAAATGGTCGAGTCCATGGCAGCGGTGGCACCGAGTGTTGGAAGTGTGTTCCGTAGAGGCGACCGAGGAAGCACTCGAGCAAGACCCAGCACAGAATTTTTACCTGAATTTGTAGGGTGTGGAGCTGCTTTTGGTGTTGCAATAACACCACTCATGGGAGCGAAAGGCCATATGCTTGCTGGTGGAGATGGCTGGGAACAGATGGCCCTGGACAGCCCCAAAGACGGCGTCGACCATGGGGTGTAAGACGGTCGGCTTGTACCACTGCTCCTATTTTGCCTCTCCCGTCCCTGCAATTCTTTCTCTTCAAGCATAGCAAACTGGAACAACTGGTTCATGGTGTTAAACATCTTATAATAAACAATGTCCTGTATATCACATCTCAAACCAGAGTAAAAATGAACAATAGAGCTCTCATTATCCTCTACTAACATACAGCGTTGCAAGCCCTTTTGAAGTTCACCATAATATTCCTACATAGATTTATCCCCCTGTTCTAAACGCTCAAGTTTTTTGCGTAATTCTCTATGTTAACAAGGAGGGACAAAACGATCACGCATAGCTTCCTTAAGTTGGGGCCAAGTTACAAGAATGTTATCAGCAGTTAGTGAATTCCAGCAAATGATAGCAAAGTCTTTAAATTCACTAGTGTCTTGTCTAACTCTAAGCTGCTCAGGAACTAGGTGCCCACTAAATTTTCTCTACTGTCATCTCCCAATCAAGGTAACCCTCCGCATCATATTGCCCCGAAAAGGTGGAATGGTAAACTTAATCTTAGCATAGGGATCATTAGGGGCTCAACTCGTTGTTACCTTGTTGGTCGATGTCTGGCGTCCCATACCTTGGGTGTTATGTTGTAGACACCGGTGAAGCCTTTGTGCTCGTGTAACTGCTTCATCAACGTCTACATTGGCATCATCCACCGTGTCATCTTGTCGGTTTCCACCGACGTTGCTACTAGTCTCATCTTCACGGATCTTTCACGCGGTTCTCCACCTCGGTCACCTTGTCGGTCAACGTTGTCACCACTTCTGCTAGAGTGTTGACCGTGTGTATCATCTTGGACATCCGCTTATCTAGCATTTGAATCTGGTTGCCGAGATTGAGTTTGTTGATGCTGTCGGTAACAGCCCTGTTAATAGCTTTTGTCATTTCCGCACTTGCCCTGTCAAGAACAGATCGAAGCTGCCCTTGACTAACACACTCAAGGAAATCTTTGGGGGTGCCAACGTCTGGATCATCCCCTGCCATAGCAAACACCAAAACAGGAACCGTGAAGGTTATCCCTAATAAGCACTACTACTACTATGGTGGACAGTGGCGACTCTCACAAAAGCAAATGGAACGTCTTACCAAGTTCTTACAAGGGTCTTACCAAGCAAGGCAAAGGATACCTAGAAGGCGTGTACTATGATTGCAAGGGTCAAAAATCTGTGCTGTCCAGAAATAGTATGTGGAGCTAGGAGGGCCAAATATGTGAGTGGAACCCAATTCAGAAACAGATAGTAATGTTGAATAAATATCCAAAGCTACTTGTCCTTAGTTGTCGGTCTACACGTGTCCTCGAACAGTAGTGCAGTCAAAGCAAGGATGACAGGCACAAAGGAAACAAAGCAAAAGGTAAATAGCAAGGCAGAAACAACAACTAGAGACAAGAACAGGTCCAATCCCTATTTTGTCTTTTCGCACTAGTAGAAATCACAAATTTTTCTTTTTTGTATTATTTTTTATATTAATCTTCCACTCGGAGGAAACAAAATAGGAACCACACAAAGTTTCAGGTCAAACAGAGAAGGAATGTGACCTATAGATTTTCTGTAAGATGTAGCGCCGACAGGTTCCAAACTTTTTCCCTCGGATCAGTGGGTTTAACTATTTTTTTATTTTTTGAGATTTTTCCTGCTCGGCAAAGCCGAGATGAGCAGATGCAGAATTTTTTCTACCCAAATTCAAAAAGAAAATTCCTGATTTCGATTCTGTATGTGAAAGTTACGGCTCTTTTAAGGAAGGGACTCCAAATTAAGGTTTCGGTGAATGGAATTGCAATCAGGTAGGATTTTTTTGCCATGATAAATGTATGCAGCGAAAACAGTGGTCGCGGGGTGTTCAGTTCTGGTGGGATTAGGGTGGGAGTATGGTGGGATTATAGGGGATGCAGCGGAGGTGACAAAAACTCTCGAGCCAAAGCAAATTGAGGGAAATCGGCTAGGGTTTCAATGGGGGCACAAAACTGACGACAAGAACACGAACTAAACCAGCAACAAAACAATCACTAGGACAAAAACTCAACACTACGGACTCTAAAATTGAAAAATGCAAAGGCTAAACACGGCTTGGATAGGATGAACCCTAGAACTATTTTTTTTTTTTGACTTTTTCGTGGACGATAGGATGATAAAGAAACAAACTAAACTAAAGGTAGGGTGAAGCTGATGGTGCATCTAAAGCTCTGGTTACCACTTGATGTGGACTTGGGTCCCGATCTTCCGAAAGATTCAGATAACTCTTGATTTGGAGAAATGTGACACACGTCGATCAGGCTCATGAACAACACGATCGAACCCCGCAATCGCAGCACCACGTCTTCTGTAGTTATCAACCGGCGTTTCACGGTTGACCTCGCCAAGAAGGCTAATCCCTGCCTACGCAAGAACACAAGCAAGAAACAAGAAAGAATGCAACCAAAATTGCAGATGTATGATTAATCTCATAAGTTGGGGTCTCACAAACCGATGTACGGTGAAACTGTCTAACCAAAATAATCTAAGCAAAACCCAACCCTATATTGGGCGGCGGCTACTAATAATATAGAGTTTAGGGTCGTGCAAGACCCCCTGGACGCGCCCCTCTTGGGATCCAAGACGATACAAAGTCCAAAGGCCAAATAACGGTGCGCAGCACCAGGACAGATTCTGGACCTCAACTTGTTTCGAAGATTTCCATTGACTCCGGACAAATTTTGATGCAGAACCGGTTCCATTGGAAAGGTTATCAAATTATCGTTCCATGCATATAAAGAACGTCCAAATCCGAGCCCGTATGCAACCTGAGCGACCGTTTTAGTGCAGACTATTCCTGGACTCCGAATCAGACTTGAAGTCGACGTGGAATTGGCCTCCAACGTGGTTTGAACACCCTTGCTGGCCCTCTCCACCTCCAAGCTCTTCTCTAAACATCTCCTAGTCCTCTCCATGGTTCCTAATCATAATATACTCATTAGATAGCAATCTATCCTCAAAGGCTTATAAGAAAGTGCTTAGGAATGAGCTCACCTCTAAATTCAATTGTCGTGCTCGAGCTCTTGTGATTGGACCTTGGATGTCTAGTGGTGGAATGTTGTGTGTATCCAAAGGAGTGATGTCCTCATCACATTCTCCTAGGAAATCAGGATGCTCACCGTGAGAATACAATTGTGTCGGTCACGTCTATGGTGTCCGGGTTCGGATCTGCCGCGGGGATGGGATGAGCCTCATGAACATTAGGGCTGATCTCCTAGGGTAGATTTGTTGTGGCAGCAGTGTTTCGCTCCATAATGTTCATATCGGTAACAGGTGTTGAGACGGAGCCTCCCGATACAAGAGCATTGGGGCGATGTTCTCCATGTGGATGTGCTCTGTTGTTGGTGAAGTCGTGGATGTAATGGCTGCAGTCTCGGCATCTATAGCCTCCTCCTTGGAGGCTCCAAGCCGAGGCTAGCTCATTAGAGGAGATATTGTTGGCGAGGAACTGCGGGTTGGTGATGACGCCGTTGTAGAAATTGATGTCACAAAGGAGGCTAGAGAAGTGCAAAGGACGCCCTTGGTGCCTATGATAGCCATTTGTGAGTCGTTGTCATGGATGTAGATTAGGTCATCGATGCAGAACAAGTTCTTGCAATTGTGGCCCTTATGGTTGAATGCGATCATTGTGCCATCACCTATAGTAGCATCTCCATTGGAACCTCCTATCCTATGAGGGAAGTCCCATCCTGAGCTGCTCACTCTCGATGGAATGGCTCGTGTCGGGCATCAACACCTGGTGGCCTCCTAGCCGACGAGATAGTTGATGGCAAGGAAGAATACCGACAGGAGTAGTAAGGCAATAGATAACCATATAGTAGATACAATATGCTTACCGATTGTGATGTCATTCGCATAGATGGTCTCTGTTGCCCATCAATGTCCCGGGCAAGAGCATGTGCCACCACTAAGTTTCCCTCCTTAGCGGAGATGTCAATGATTGGAGTGGAGGTGTACCAAAATAATAGCCGGAGCCAAAGATTGATCTCCCAATGCCGGATCATCGAGTGGCAGAGTCGGGATGACATTCTCCAAAGTAGGGAAGACAAAGTTGGCTTCTCGGGCATTAGCTGGTTTGGCCTCGACTGCACCCTCCACTACGAATAAGGCTAGATTCACCCCATCGGTAATCATAAGAGAATCATTGCATATGTCAACACACGACCAATTTTGGTGGACAAGGTGGGGGAAACATCAAATTGACAGCTGAAGGTGAGTGAATTGTAGATGTCGGGTTTAAGATGGTGTTTTACCTCGATCATTGCACTCGGATGTGACATGCTTGAGCTGCCGGTAGGGCTGATCTCCCGGGTAGCTTTGTTGTTGCAACAACAACATCTTTTGGCTTGGCAGGAAGCAGATCTATGGTGTTGGTGGAGATAGTAGCAGCAGTTTGTGGTTGTACTAGCAAGGAGATCCGAGGGGCATCCAATATATGATCTGCAAAACAAACAGTATTGTGGCTACTGTTCGCTCCATGAACAGTACCACATGTAAATTTCACGAAGGTAGATCTGGTGAATGAGAAGCAGGTAGGTCGGGAGCGATGTTGGTGATGGCCGGCTCCTCCATGGCGTTGCCCTCGTAGATGATACGAAAATAGTTGTTGTCGTACTTGAAGCGGTTGTTCTCATTTACCAGCTCATCAATTGCCTCAAAGAGCATCCCCGGGTGGAACGAGAACTAGGTGTACTCCTTGCCATCGATCATGATCACGGACATGAAAGTGGTGGAATTCAAGAAAGCGGTGGTGCTAGGATCGAACAAGGTCTCTCGGATACTAGATGTAATAGAATAACCTAGGGCTGCCCTAGATCAGTTCGAGAGAAGGGGAGGCGGATATGGTGATGTAGAGGGAAGGGTGCGGGGAGAGACGGAGGCAGCGGCATGCGCATGAGAGAGAGAGAGAGAGAGAGAGAGAGAGAGAGAGAGAGAGAGAGAGGGAGAGGGATGGGAATAGAGGGGACTAAACCTGTACGCCCGTTAGTCTATAACACATCGTTCTAACCGGTAAAAGATCCATGGCTGTAACACCGTGCTTTTGAACATCCTAAAATGTCCCGGATTAGAATTTACTATAGTTAATATGTCAAAATAGGGCTACAAAAATTATTCTAAATTGCATATCATGGCATATAATTGCATCTAGAGCGTGTAGAATTTTTCAACCTTCCATTTAAAACTTGTTGCATTAAATTTCATAATTGTTTGCTTTAGAAATCATGTAGAAATTAGTTTAGAAAATAGGAAAGAAATAGAAAAAGGAAAAAAAGCCAAAAGCCCAAACCCCTTCCCTTGGCCCAAGATGGCCCATCCCTCTCCCCTCCCCTTTCCCCCATGCCCAACCCCGCTATTGGGCATCTAGCGAGGAGTCCGCATCGCGCGGAGCAAACGCCCTCTCCCCGTGTCTTTTCCTAACCACTAACACTTAACGGCTAAGTGAATGTGCAGGTAGCTCGGCGGAGTAGCGGTCGAGCGATGGCACAAAGCGCCATGGTTGACCGTGCGATGTGATGTGAGGCAAGCGACAGACGGCAGCCCTCCCAAGCCGGCTCGATGAGGACATCACTCCTTTGGATACAAATGACACACCTCCGCTCAATATTCAAGGACCAATCACTAGAGCTCGCGCCCGACAATTCAATTTAGAGGTGAGCTTGTTCCTAAGTGTTTCCTTTCATAATTTTGAAAATAGTTTGCGACCTAATGATTTTATTATGATTAGGAATCCAAGGAGAGGAACATAATATGAATGGAAGAGGGTTTGGAGGCGTGGAGGTCCAGCAAGAGGGTGCAAGGCATTGTGGAGGGCTAAATCAAGTCGACTTCGAGTCTGTTTCAGAGTCCAGGAACAGTCCGAATTAAAATAGACGCACAGATCGCATACGATGTCGGATTTGGATGTTCTACATATGGATGGAAAGATAACTTCATAACCTTTCCATTGGAACCGGTCGCATGTCAAAATTCATCCGGAGTCGACAGGAATCATCGAAATATTGGAATATCCAGAATCTGTTTTGGTGCTACGTCATCGTTTTTGGCCTTTGGGCCGTGTATCTCGTGTCACATTAGGGGAGCGTCCAGGGGGTTCTTGAACGTCCCCAAAGTCTTTATTAGCAGCAGCCGCCACCCATGTTAGGGTTGGGTTTTGCTTAGATTATTCTGCTTAGACAGTTTCGCCGTTCATCGATTTGTGAGACCCAACTCGTGAGTTTAATCACATATTTGCAATTTGGTTGCTTCTATCTTGTTCTTGCTTGTGTTCTTCGATTCGGATGCAAGGATTAGCCTTCTTGGCGAGGTCAATCGTGCTTGCACGGTTTATAACCAGAGAAGACGTGGTGCTACGATTGCGGGGTTCGGAACGTGTTGTTCGAAGCCGGATCGATTTGTGTCAAGCCTCCCCAAATCGCTGTTTATCGGAACCTTTCGGAATATCGGGACACCCCGTACACATCAAGTGGTAATCAGAGCTTCAGGTGCACCGTCGGATTCGCCCTACCTTTAGTTTAGTTTGTTTCTTTATTATCCTATCATCCACGAAAAAGCCAAAAAAATTTAGTTTTAGGGTTCACCCTGTCCAAGCCGTGTTTAGCCTTTGCATGTTTCAATTTCAGAGTCCGTAGTGTGAGTTTGTGTCCTAGTGATATTTTGTTGCTGGTTTAGTTCGTGTTCTTGTCGTCGGCTTTGTGTCCCCTTGAAACCCTAGCCGAATTCCCTCAAGTTTGCTTTGTCTCGGGAGTTTTCTCACCTCCCCTGCATCTACCATAGTCCCACCCTACACTCCCAACCTTTCCATCTAGAACTCAACACCCCACGACCAAGACCTCCTACTGTTCCCGTTGCATACATTAATCGTCGCAAAAACAAAAAAAAATCCTACCCGATTGCAATTCCATCCACCGAAACCCTAATTCGGGGTCCCTTCCTTCTAACAGACCATAACTTTCGCATATGGACTCGAAATTAGGCAAAAAAAATTTCAAATTGGGTAGAAAAAATTTCTCATCTGCTCGGCCCCGCTTCGCCGGGCAGGAAAAATCTCAAAAAAATCAAAAAAAATAGTTAAGCCCACCGATCCGAGGAAAAAAGTTTGGAACCCGTCGCGCTGCATCTTACGAGAAAATCTGTCGGTCACATTCCTTCTCTGTTTGACCCGAAACTTTGCATGGTTCCTTTTTTGTTGCCTCCGAGTGGAAGAAAAATATCAAAAAATTATATCAAAAAAGAAAAATTTGTGATTTCTACTAGTGCTAAAAGACAAAACAGGGTTTTGGCCTCGTTTTTTGTATCTAGTTGTTGTTTCTTCCTTGCTAGTTACCTTTTGCTTTGTTTCCTTTGTGCCTGTCATCCTTGTTTTGCCTGCACTACTGTTCTAGGACACGTGTAGACCAGCAACTAAGGACAAGTAGCTTTGGACATTTATTCAACATTACTATATGTTTTTTTAATTGTGTTCCACTCACATATTTGGCCCTCCTAGCTCCACATACTACTTCGGACAGCACGGGTTTTTGACCCTTGCAATCGTGGTACATGCCTTCTAGGTATCCTTTGCCTTGCTTGGTAAGACCCTTGTAAGAACTTGGTAACGTTCCATTTGCTTTTGTGAGAGTCACCACTGTCCACCATAGTAGTACTTGTTTATTAGGGATAACCTTCACTCTTTGTTCCTTTTTTGGTATTTGCTATGGAAGGAGATGATGCAGATGTTGCCACCCCTAAAGATTTCCACGAGTGTGTTAGTCATGGGCAGCTTCGATCTGTTCGTGACGAGGCACGTGAGGAGATGACAGAAGCTGTTAACAAGGCCGTTACCGACGGCATCAACAAACTCAATCTTGGCAACCAGATTGAGAGGATGGATAAGCGGTTGTCCACGATGGCGGACACGGTTAATACTCTAGCAGAAGTGGCGACAACGTTGACTAGCAAGCTGACCGAGGTGGAGAACCGTGTGAAGATCCACGAAGATGAGGCCGGTAGCAACGCCGGTGGAAACAGAAAAGATGACACGGTGAACAATGCCACTGTCGACGTCAATGACGCAGCTACACGAGCACAAAGGCTTCACCGACGTCTACAACAGAACACCCAAGGTATGGGTGGCCAACATCGACAACAAGGTAACAATAATCGAGCCCCCGATGATCCTTATGCTAAGATTAAGTTTACCATTCCACCTTTTTCGGGGCAATATGATGCGGAGGGTTACCTTGATTGGGAGATGACGAGTAGAGCAAATATTTAGTGGGCACCTCGTTCTCGAGCAGCATAGAGTTAGACAAGCCACTAGTAAATTTAAAGATTTTGCTATCATTTGGTGAAATTCTCTAACTGCTGATGATATTCCCGTAACTTGGACTCAACTTAAGGAAGCTATGCGTGATCGTTTTGAACCTCCTTCCTATCATAGAGATTTACGCAAAAACATCAGCGCTTAGAACAGGAGGATAAATCTGTGCAGGACTACTATGGTGAGCTTCAAAAAGGTTTACAATGCTACATGATAGTAGAGGATAATGAGAGCTCTATTGTTCGTTTTTACTCCGGTTTGAGACGTGATATACAGGACATTGTTGATTATAAGGAGTTTAACACCATCAACCAGTTGTTCCAGTTTGCTATGCTTGCAGAGAAAGAATTGCAGGGACGCGAGAAGCAACATAGGAGCAGCAGTACAAGCAGGCCATCTTACACCCCACGGTCGACGCCGTCTTCGGGGTTTTTTCCCGGCCATCTCCACCAGCAAGCAAACGGCCTCCCGCATCCGCGAGTGGTGTTACTGCAGCCCTACATGCACCTCCTACACGCCCTGCAAATTTAGGTAAAAATTCTGTGCAGGGTCCTGCTCAAAGGGCTACATTCAGTGCCACCGCTGCCATGGACTCGGCCATGTGCAGAAGGATTGCCCAAGTCAGCGGGCATACGTGGCCACTGAAGATGGAGGATACATCAGCACCTCCGACATAGAAGATGATGATGAAGACGAAGTCGCCGACGACACCAACGAGGGCCATGTACTTGGTGGAGAAGACACTTCGGGTTTCATGAACATCATTGTACAGCGTGTACTTAGCACACAAATTCAGACTTCTGAAAAGATACAACGCCACAACTTGTTCCAGATTTTCTTCGTAATCAAGAATCGACGAGCACGTGTGATCATTGATGGAGGAAGCTGCAACAACTTGGTGAGTTCAGATCTGGTTGAGAACTTAGTTTGGCCACAAGACTACATCCTCATCCATACCACATTCAATGGTTAAATGACTCGGGAAAAGCTAAGGTAACACAAACTTGTAGAGTTCCTTTTTCCATTGGTGTTTATTCGGATTATGCTGATTGTGATGTCGTTCCTATGCAAGCTTGTTTACTTTTATTGGGTTGTCCTTGGGAACATGATAATGATGCTACACACCATGGTAGAAGTAATAAATACACTTTTATGCATAAAGGACAGAAAATTAATTTAGTACCTTTGACCCCTGCTGAAATTGTACAAGCTGATAGAGAACGAGCCGCTTCTTTGAATAATTTTAAATCTGAAAATCACCAAATTGCTAATTCTGTTTTCCCACCTATAAAGGATAAGTCTGCACCTATTTCTAAGGGAGATGGGATTAATTTGAAAGGTCGTGTTACGCTTGCTAAAAAATCAGACCTTGCTGAAATTTCTAATGATGGTATTTTTTATGCTTTGATATGCAAACAAGCCTTGTATTCCTTTGATGATATTGCTAGCTCTTTGCCTTCTGCTATCACCGACCTTTTGCACGAGTTTGAGGATATTTTTTCAGCTGAGATTCCTTCTAGATTACCACCTTTGAGGGGAATAGAACATCAAATTGATTTGATTCCAGGAGCTACCTTGCCAAACCGTGCTGCTTATAGGACCAACCCCGAGGAGACAAAGGAAATTCAGTGACAAGTCCAAGACCTTTTGGACCACGGGTATGTACGAGAAAGCCTTAGTCCTTGTGGTGTTCCTGTACTTTTGGTTCCTAAAAAAGATGGTAGTTGGCGCATGTGTGTTGATTGTAGAGCCATTAACATTATTACTATTCGGTATCGTCATCCTATTCCTAGGTTAGAAGACATGCTTGATGAGTAATGCGGTGCTCTAATTTTCACTAAAATTGACTTCCGTAGTGGTTACCACCAAATTAGAATGAAACTTGGAGATGAATGGAAAACAGCTTTTAAAACTAAATTCGGATTGTATGAGTGGTTAGTAATGCCTTTTGGGTTAACTAATTGAGACAGACCGACCCACGGCTCGAAGATCCCGAGGTGTCTGTTTAAGCGAGACACAAGATAATACAACAACCGACGGAGTTCAAATATGACATAGCGGAAATTAACATCATTTTACATCAGAGTTTAGTGCAGCGGAAAATAAACCAGTTCAAGTTTGAAAATGCGGAAGCGGAAGCGATAATTAACGTTTAACAAATATACATCTCGATGATACATGCGGTGGTGATTAATCCGAGCCCGTACGGATAACCACGTAGCCAAACACAAGCAGCGGCAAGGCTAGGCTTCCCGGTGGGAAGACCAGCCCTCCGGGATCTGTAAGTCCCGGGGCAGTACACCAACGAGCAACTCATATGCATCATCCGTATTACCTAAAAAACAACATAGGCACAAAGCCCGAGCAACTAAAGCTCAACAAGACCGACCCGTCAAATGGTTCACAAAACCGACTCCTAGACATGCAAGGCTCGGAGGAGTGTACTGATTTTTCGGGGTATAAAACCGCAACTAAGCAGTGGATCCTTACTTTCAATATTATTGCCAGGTTTAATATTAGATAAATAAATTCAGTGATCATGCAAGAGAAACATAAATACAAGTGTAGCATAAATAATCAAGTAACCTCATCAACAATAATAACCGAGCAAGTACCATTAGCATTTAGAATTTAAATTCAAGTTATTTCTACGATGTGACTCGGTGAACAAGCGGGTACTCATTACTGCGAGGGACAGTGATACGTATCAATTTTTACACCAGCTGGGAAAAACCCGAAGCACACGACATACGCATCATTTAGGAACACGTATCTCAGCCTTTCACAAAGGTGTCATTCAAGCGGGAAGGGTACCGGATCTCCAAAGTGGCCAGCAGCTCATCGGTAACGTCGTGAGCCTACTACCCACTCCTTGCGCGGGCACAACGACCAAAGACCAGGGTTATCTTCCATAGTACAACATCCAGTGCTACATAAGCTTACTAGTCCCCAATAAAACTAGCATGTACTCAGTACAGCTTCAAAACTTGTCCGAAGGGGCCAACAACGATACGGTCCTCAACCGACACGGACGGGGCTACAACCTTGCAAACCATGCCCTCGTAAGGCACATGTGCCTGCCCTTTCCTCTCTCGGCCCGTCCACGTCTCAACTTTTAGTTGTTTACACGAACGGTCCGCCACCTTGCGAGACAAGCCCTATCTAGGCCCTTGCCTTCGCTCTTTCCAAAACAGACTCGTTCGGTTCTATTTACTTAAGCATATGATTAACAACTTGTTCTATTAACAGTTGAGTAATTGACCTTGTGTACCGTTGATCCTAGAATTAAGCCTAGCAATTACTCTAGTAGGCTAACTGTACCGAGTATAACATCTACATAGGATTTATCTCGGGGACAATGCAAGTGGATTTTCAGCCAAATACCTAGACTTAATGCACAATACATTCTAGACAGTCTAGCAATTGTGGTACTGAAAATAAAAACTTTAAAACCGGGAGGATGCATCGGGGCTTGCCTGGAGCTACTACAACAGAGTTAGGGTCTTCGAGTGCCGGGTCTTGATTGAGAGAGATATACTTTTGAAGATCCTCAACCGGCACTTCAACGTTTCCTAAATTAACGAGATGTCAATATCGATGAATGCAAGGACATGCAAAAATATGAATGATGTCGATGTATGAATGATACATTGAAAAACAGAATTGATATGTTACGTAAGATGGTTCTTGAAGACATATGCTTAAATATAAATTTATTTTAAAGTATGCTTTCATTATCACATGTAAAAATGAAGTACCTAATCATAATAATTAAAGGCATTTAAATGACATGGTCACATTTGCAAAGGTTCTGTACATATGCATTATACAAGAGCTGTATACAAGATATAATAAAATAATAACAAGTTTCATCATTTTATGTGGAGAGATTTAACTTTAAACATAAAAAGGACGGTTTCTACAATAAAAAATTCCCTAGGAAATTATTGGGTGCAAATATGGACATGGGGTAATACGGGTGATACTACAAGCTATTAGTGACATTTAGGCTCAGTATTATATTTATTTGATGCATAAATTAATTATTAGAAAATAAATATGCTAAACAAAGAATTAAGCATACAATGATATACATGCACAGACGTGATGAATATGATGCACCATACTAAAGAGCATTTCTAGAGGATTCCAAAACATTTTTTTGCATCATTTGCATTTCTAGATAAAAAGATATGAATTAAATAGGGTTTACAAACTTATAATTATTCTAAAAACATTATGCAGCAAAAATGGGTTTTATCAGCACCAATAAATAGTACTTGTTGTAAGGAATCCAACAAAATTGGTCTCACTCGATTTGACGTTCTAATACTCAAGATATGAATTTTCTAATTTAATTCAAAGTTCTGCCTAAATTACGAAATTGCCATTATGGAAAATTGAAATTAAAGCGATCACGTCGGCGGACACACGAGGGGCTATAGAGTTAGGATCTGGGTGCGGCCATGGTTACTGTGGATCCGAGAGCGGTGTGGCCAGCCATGTGGCTCGCCGGAGCTTCGCCGGAAAGGGATGACGCAAGGCGGAGGATGGCCGGACTTGGTCGAAACTCGAGCGGAAGCTCACCTACGTGCTGCGTGCGACAAGGAGAAGCCGGTGGAGGTGGTTCACAGGGCGCGCGGTCACCGGAGCTAGCTCGCCGGCGACAATGGCGGGTGGGCGACGTTCGGCGGCGGCGTGAGCTCGAACCGAAAGGCGAAAAGCTTGGGTTCTTGTGCTTCGACGTTCGGTGGAGCATGGCGAAGAGCGTCTTGTGGTCGCTCGTCCACGAAGCTCGCCGGAAGGAGGTCCGCACCATGGAGGTCAAAAGGCCGGCGGGCTATGGCCGGGGAAAAGTCCGAATCCGGCCTGCTCGGTGGGGGGACAAAGGGTAAAGTGCGTGAAATAGGTCCGGGAGGTCGATGTGCACGCTAGGGACCAAGCTCAAGCAAAACGGCTCACCGAGCTTCACGAATTTGGCGACGAGGTCGGAGGTGCCGTCAATGGTGACACCGGGAAAAGCTTCGATTGCTCACTGCTCGGTTGACGGTTTTGGATGAGGTTCCTTCCTAAAGCTTCGGAAGGTTCGTGCGCATCGGTCCGTGGGCTTGGTTGGAGCTGCGGCGCAGCTGAGGACGTCGAGCGGCGCGAGCTCGGGAGGTGCGGCAATGGTGAGCTCGGCTCTGCTGTGCTACTGCGCTTGGAGAGGGAGAGGGCAGAGAGAAGTGAGTGGGGGAGGAGCAGGGGGTGAGGCCGGGCTTGTGGTGCGCCGGGTGGTCGGGGCTGGGCGAGCTGTCGATCGTTTTCTGCTCCTGCCGCACGTGAGGGAAAAAGAAAGAAGAAGAAGGGACCGACAGGTGGGACCCGCGGAATATGCCATGGCATATTTCTCATTTTCGTTTGTGACTTTTCTCCAAATGTTGGGTCTTAAATAAAATACTTCCGGTGCTTGATAAATCCAAACAAAAATACGAAAGGGTAGTACTTCACTTGGATTAGACATGCACGAAGAGTTTAGGTCCAAAATCCTTTTGAGTTAATTTTGATAATTCACCAAAAAGGGGTAAAACTTAAGCTTGTCGGATTTTTGTAGGGAGTTTTGTTTACCCAAATGACATGGGACTTGTTCCTAGATTTTTCTCTTGTCCCCTTCTACAACATAAAGTTTTGCCAGAGGCAATTGTTATAGGAAAAGTTTGACTTGTAGTTCAACCCAATATGAATTTGTTTGAATTTGAAATTCAAATCATTATGCATGTGACCAAAAATTTTATATTGGGGCTCTACAGAGTCATTAGGTAATTGTAGAATTTTTAGTTGAGATGTTCGTGACACTGGGGTGTCACAGCCCTCCCTCCTTAAGGAAATCTCGTCCCGAGATTAACGTCGGACTAGAGGAAGGTTAACGTGTCATACCTGAGAGTTGATGCAAAAATCCTGGATAATGAGTACGTAAGAATTCTGCTGATTCCCAGATTGCTTCATCTTCGGAATGATTATTCCATTGGACTTTATAAAACTTGATTGCTCGCTTCCGAGTGACCCGTTCCTTTTCATCCAATATTTTCACCGGGTGCTCGGAATAGGTTAGGTCAGGTTGCAAGCGGGAATAATCTTCCAAGACAACATCCACTGGTGGCTTGAGACATTTCGTCGGTTGAGACACATGAAAGATGTCATGCACACCCGATAGATTGATCGGCAATTCCAACTTGTATGCTACCGGTCCACATTTCTCAATTATCTTGAATGGACCGATATAGCGGGAGCTAACTTTCCTTTGACTCCAAACCGCTGTATACCTTTCATAGGTGATACCCGAAGGTAGACATGGTCACCCTTTTCAAAAGCTAGGGGCCGTCGTCTTTTATTCGCATACATTTCTTGCCGTTCTTTTGCAGCTCTCAAATTTGCTCGAATAATCCGAACTTTCTCTTCGGCTTGCTGCACAAGATCAGGTCCAAAGGTATCTCTTTCTCCAGGTTCGGACCAATTGAGTGGAGTTCTACAGCTGCGTCCATATAATGCCTCAAACGGAGACATTCCTGCGCTCTCTTGATAACTGTTGTTATATGAAAATTCAGCGAGAGGCCAGTGATCATCCCAATTACCACCATGTGTCAAAACACAGGCCCTAAGCATGTCATCCAATATTTGGTTCACACGCTCAGTTTGTCCATCGGTGGCAGGGTGATAAGCTGAACTGCGAATTAACTTGGTACCCAAGGATGCATGTAGCTGTTCCCAAAATCGTGCCACAAATTGAGAACCACGATCTAAAATTATCGTCTTCGGTACACCATGCAAGCACAATATTCTGGAGATATAAAGGTCAGCATATTGGCGAACGGAATAGCAAGTGTTGACCTGTATAAAGTGGGCTGATTTTGTAAGTCGATCAACAACAACCCAAATGGAGTCATGCTTCCGAGAGGTACGAGGGAGACCAACAATAAAATCCATACTAATGTCTTCCCATTTCCACTCGGGAATGCTTGACGGTTGTAGCAATCCGGCTTTCTTCAAATGATCAGCCTTAATGCGTTGACACGTGTCACATTCCGCGACATAACGTGCGACTTCCCGCTTCATCCTAGTCCACCAAAAATTTTCTTTCAACCCTTGGTACATCTTGTTGCTACCTGGGTGAACTGAATATTTGGATTGATGAGCTTCATCCAAAATTTTGCGACGTAGCTCAAAATTTTTGGGGACTACCAAACGGTTGTTGAACCATAGAATACCGTTGGTATCTTGCTGAAAACAAGCAGCTTTGCTATCCTTAATTTTCTACCGAATATGTGCCATGCCCGCATCATCTTTCTCGGGCAGCGATCACTTCATCTCGGATGGTAGAATGAATGGCCAAATTATGTATGGCTGCAACCGGTGAAATATGAACACTTGATTCATCGGAAGGGACATCCTTTCTGCTGTTCTCAAATTCCAAATTCAGATTATTGCAATGCACCTTTCGGCTCAATGCATCGGCTACAACGTTGGCTTTACCGGGGTGATAATGAATTTCCAACTCATAATCCTTAATTAGCTCAAGCCATCTACGTTGTCGCATATTCAAATCAGATTGTGTGAAGATATACTTGAGGCTCTTATGGTCTGTGTAAATGTGCACAAGATTTCCCAACAAATAGTGCCGCCATATTTTCAGTGCAAGAACCACTGCGGCTAACTCCAAATCGTGAGTTGGGTAGTGCTCTTCATGCTTGCGCAATTGCCGAGATGCATAAGCAATAACACGGCCTTCTTGCATTAGCACACAACCAAGTCACGTTCTAGAAGCATCACAATACACATCAAAAGATTTTGTGATATCGGGTTGAGCCAAAACGGGAGCGGTGGTTAGCAACTTCTTCAAATTCTGAAAAGCCTCTTCACACTGTTGATTCCAATCAAACTTCACATTATTTTGTAGAAGCTTGGTGATAGGTTTTGCCAACTGAGAAAAATTAGGAATAAATCGTCGATAATATCCAGCTAGTCCAAGAAAACTGCGGACTTGAGAGACGGTTTTAGGTGGCTTGTAATTTAGCACATCTTGAACTTTTCCAGGGTCAACTGAGATACCCTCGGCTGAAACCACATGACCAAGGAATGGTACTTGTTCCAACCAAAATTCACACTTGCTGAATTTAGCATAAAGCTTGTGATCACACAATCGTTGCAACAAGATACGAGAGATGTTTGGCGTGTTCTTCTTTGGACTTGGAATAAACAAGAATGTCATCAATGAAAACAACAACAAACTTGTCTAACTCCGGCATGAATACTGAATTCATCAAGTACATGAAATATGCCGGGGCATTGGTCAATCCAAAGGACATCACCAAATATTCATAAAGCCCGTATCTTATGCAGAATGCGGTCTTTGGAATATCTTCTTCTCTGATTTTTATCTGATGGTAGCCTGAGCGGAGATCAATTTTTGAAAAGACCTTGGCACCAATCAGCTGATCAAAGAGAATATCAATGCGTGGCAATGGATACTTATTTTTTATGGTGACTTCATTCAGCGGTCGATAATCGACAACAAGGCGCAAACTTTTGTCCTTTTTCTTCACAAACATGGCAGGACAACCCCAAGGTGATGAACTTGGGCGTATGTATCCTTTGTCCAATAGTTCTTTTAGTTGGATTTTTAGTTCTGCCAATTCATTTGGTGCCATCTTGTACGGTTGACGAGAGATCGGAGATGTTCCCGGTTGTAACTCAATTTTGAATTCCACATCCCGATCAGGAGGTAAACCAGGTAGGTCATCGGGAAAAACATCTTGGAATTCACGGACAATCGAGATATCACCCATAGATTTTTCCTCCAAATGATGGACAACAATGGTAGTTTTTGGAGATAGGTGCAAAAGAATGGAATCAGGTCCATAAAGTGGGGAATTTAAATGGACGATACGAGGTGCAATGTCTAGCATGGCCTTATGAATTGTCATCCATTGCATGCCCAAAATAAAATCTATCCCTTGCTGTTCTAGCATGATAAAGGTGGTAGGATAAATTTTTCGGTTCAATTCCAAAGGTGCTCTACTCAAAACTTGATTAGCAAAAATTTTCCCACCAGGAGATTGAATAATATATGGCGTGCTAACAGTGTGGGTGAGCAACTTATGAGTTCGTATGCAAGACTTGCTAACAAAATTATGAGATGCTCCAGAATCGAATAAAATGACAATTGGGCATTGATTTAAGAAGAACGTACCCGCCAGAACTGGTTCACCCTGTGGAATGTCTTCAATGTTGGTGAAGTTAACACGTCCGGTCCTATTAGCTTGCCCACGCTGCTGATTTGCAGCTCTCTCACGTGCTTGCCTTCCAGCTTCACTTCGGGGATAAGTACAATCCTTAGCAAAATGACCATTTCGGCCACAATTGAAGCATGGATGTGGGTTGTACTGTCCAGAAGGCTGTGCAGAGCGTGCATTCTGATTTTGCTGTTGCTGAGGTGCTCGTGGTGCATACTGCTGCTGCTGAGGAGGCGGAGCATTGCCTTGCTGAGGTGGACGGCCATAAGGTTGCTGCGGCGGACGATAGAATTGCTGCTGTGGTGCAGCCCGGAAACGTTGCCCACTAGGCGAAGTGTACATAAGCCGGTATTTTGGTGGAGGACCAGACTGTGCACCACCCGTGGGAGCCTTTAGAGCCTTTCTCTTGCGCTCATCCGCTTCAACTTCTTGCTGAGCGTCTTCCTGAATGATGGCAGCATTTATCAGATCATTCAGTGTCCCAAGTACTCTGCCAGGTTAGCTTCTCTTTGAGCACAGGATTCATGCCCCTTCTAAAAGCAGCACGTTTCTTCTCTTCTGTATCAGTGTGATGAGGAGCATACTGTGCTAAGTGATTGAATCTCTGGGAGTACTCAATAACAGTCCTCCCTCCTTGTTTCAAATCTTTAAATTCACGCAACTTGCGTTCCATAAGTCCAGCGGGGATAAAGTGAGAGCGGAAAGCAGTCTTGAACTCATCCCACTGAACAACATGACCTTCGGGCAGCGAGGCCTAGTAATTTGCCCACCAAGCACTGGCGGATCCTTGCAACTGCTGTCCGGTAAACAGTGGCTTCTCAGCATTGGTGCAATTTAGCAAACCAAACTTCGACTCCAAGATACGGAGGAAATGGTCAGCATCTAGAGGTTCCTTAGCATACTTGAACTCTGGTGGCTTGGTGGAGTTGAAATCCTGATAAGTGCTTTGTCGTGGCTGATCATCACGACGTCCACCAACACGATTAGCATTCTGGGCTATCTGTCGGAGGAGCTCAGTGTCCTCCTGTCGGGATTCTAGCAATGATACAAGCACTTGCGCCAACGAAGGTGGCGGTGGTGGTGGAGGTTCATTGCGACGTCCTCCTTGCTGGGAACTTTCAGCTTCACCTCTACGAGTGTTCACCATGCTGAAAAGAATGAACGTTGTACATTAGTTTTCCTTATCCCATAGACAAAGATAAAAATCCTTGAAGGAATTAATGTACAAGAACATAAAAATTCAGAATCGCTCCAAAGAAAATAAGCCAACATGTGTTTCCATTGCTCTTGGAATAAAAATAATGGACACAAGATTAGTTGACATTGGGCACTTTCTGCGGTAATTGGCATCAAAATGCAACTCTTTCCAGTACAAAAAGGAGATGCATTTGCCTCAGGTGTACAATTCACTTCATCCCAAGGTACAATGAATATCTTAGACAATTTCGAACCAAAAAGGATCCGAGCTATTTGCTACATGACAATCTGGACAGACCACGTCTTCACTAGACAGCAGTCGAAAAAGTGCACTTTCTGGAAATTTCAGAGTCTACTCATATAATAGGGTTAGCACCACATTACAGAAGACTTCATAAGCTTTCCAGAATGTACTCAAACACATCAATCACATGAATAAATTGTGAGATATGAATTATCCACGGTGACGCATGATCCCAGGAAAATTGTCGGGACCATCCTTAATGTTTTACTTCCTGAGAGCAGTACCGGACGAATCAGGCTTGAAATTGAGTTTTAAAAGAAAGTAGACTTTCTAACCTTTCCAACAAGTACTTATTTGCCTCAAGATGATGTGTAAAACTAAAGTTGTGAATTTTATACGATGAGGCACCAAATCTCTGAGCATTCTGTCTGGACAGAAAACTGGTCATGATTCATTGACAGATTTGGCCAACTTCCATGCAAAATCATGGGAACCTCATCATACGAAAGTTGTAGATGGATAAAATATCTTTCCAACGGTCACTCATGTGAAATTTTTCACCATCTAGAACGAAAGATATGAATTATTTACCAACAGGAGTAAGAATCTGGGTTTCAGGGAACAGACTTCAAAGGTTTCGAATTTGAGGCACTTCTCAACATGGTTGAGCTTTGGCAAGAGTTGTGAAATCAGTGGGACTTCCAACACTTTCCAGAAAGTATTTGTATGCCTCAACATTCAAAAGGGTCAAATAGATATGAATTTTTCATTCAGCCTCAATGTCGCACATGCTCGCAAAAGGACAGCATGAACTGTCTAGCTCGTTTGACATATTCGGAGACTTTCGAAGGCTCAAATGGAGAAAGTGTGAATATGGAACTTGTAGATAATTTAGAAACCTTTTCAGAGAGTATGATACTATGGTTTGGAAACTTTTAGAACATGAGCTATGAATTTTTAAAGGATCAGGACAGATTCGTTACCGGTTCCAAGATTGAGCTCTAGATTTTTTCTGAAGTCAATATTTTAGCATCTTGGTTATTTAAAACATACACAAAACAATCAGAAGATTGAAAAGGGGACAAGGCAAATTTTAACTTAGGTTATGTGTATGCCATGCCGTGATGCAAGTTTATTATTTAACCTAATCGTTCCTCACCAAACGAAAAGAAATAGTTTCACCGTCTCAACGATGTACGAACTTTGAGTGGCAACCCGCACTCAATCACGTAAGTCAGTCTAAATTATCGACACACACTTAACTAACGTAGTTATGTACCTGCAGAAGATTCATTTCAGAAACAGTACATCAAATTCAAAAGAAACTACGAAAAGAAGCACAGTTCTACTAGTAACGACCCATGGAAAGGATCGCCTCGTGGTAAGCCACGAGCCAACAGATGTCCCGTATTCTCCGTCCGCGGGCACGGACCGCTAATTTAAATGCAAACATACATGAGCCATAGCCGTAGATGCAAGTATTTAAACAAACATAACCCAGGATTAGCATTACCACCAACTCTAACATCCTTATATATACTTGGGCATATACTAACGTATTCCTCACCATATTTACGACGTAGTTTTCAAAAATATGTCATAATTGTTGTATTATCCCGGACCAGGCTCTGGTACCAGCTGAGACAGACCGACCCACGGATCGAAGATCCCGAGGTGCTGTTTAAGCAGACACAAGATAATACAACAACCGACGGAGTTCAAATATGACATAGCGAAAATTAACATCATTTTACATCAGAGTTTAGTGCAGCGGAAAATAAACCAGTTCAAGTTTGAAAATGCGGAAGTGGAAGCGATAATTAACGTCTAACAAATATACATCTCGACGATACATGCGGTGGTGATTAATCCGAGCCCGTACGGATAACCACGTAGCCAAACACAAGCAGCGGCAAGGCTAGGCTTCCCGGTGGGAAGACCAGTCCTCCGGGCTCTGTAAGTCCCAGGGCAGTACACCAACAGGCAAAAATGAAGTACCTAATCATATAAATTTATTTTAAAGTAAGCTTTCATTATCACATGTAAAAATGAAGTACCTAATCATAATAATTAAAGGCATTTAAATGACATGGTCACATTTGCAAAGGTTCTGTACATATGCATTATACAAGAGCTGTATACAGGACATAATAAAATAATAACAAGTTTCATCATTTTATGTGGAGAGATTTAACTTTAAACATAAAAAGGACGGTTTCTACAATCAAAAATTCCCTAGGAAATTATTGGGTGCAAATATGGACATGGGGTAACACAGGGTGATACTACATGCTATTAGTGACATTTAGGCTCTGGTATTATATTTATTTGATGCATAAATTAATTATTAGAAAATAAACATGCTAAACAAAGAATTAAGCATACAATGATATACATGCACAGACATGATGAATATGATGCACCATACTAAAGACAATTTCTAGAGGATTCTAAAACATTTGTTTTTTGCATCATTTGCATTTCTAGATAAAAAGATATGAATTAAATAGGGTTTACAAACTTATAATTATTATGAAAACATTATGCAGCAAAAATGGGTTTTATCAGCACCAATAAATAGTACTTGTTGTAAGGAATCCAACAAAATTGGTCTCACTCGATTTGGAGTTCTAATACTCAAGATATGAATTTTCTAATTTAATTCAAAGATCTGCCTAAATTACGAAATTGCCATTACGGAAAATTGAATTAAAGCAATCACGCTGTGCAGACACACAGGGGGCTATAGAGTTAGGATCTGGGTGCGGCCATGGTTACCGTGGATCCAGAGCGGTGTGGCCAGCCATGTGGCTCGCCGGAGCTTCGCGGAAAGGAATGACGCAAGGCGGAGGATGGCCGGACTTGGTCGAAACTCGAGCGGAAGCTCACCTACGTGCTGCGTGCGACAAGGAGAAGCCGGTGGAGGTGGTTCACAGGGGCGCGCGGTCACCGGAGCTAGCTCGCCGGTGACAATGGCGGGTGGGCGACGTTCGGCGACGGCGTGAGCTCGAACCGAAAGGCGAAAAGCTTGGGTTCTTGTGCTTCGACGTTCGGTGGAGCATGGCGAAGAGCGTCTTGTGGTCGCTCGTCCACGAAGCTCGCCGGAAGGAGGTCCGCACCATGGAGGTCAAAAGGCCGGCAGGCTATGGCCGGGGAAAAGTCCGAATCCAGCCTGCTCAGTAGGGGGAACAAAGGGTAAAGTGCGTGAAATAGGTGCAGGAGGTCGATGTGCACGCTAGGGACCAAGCTCAAGCAAAACGGCTCACCGAGCTTCACGAATTTGGCGACGAGGTGGGAGGTGCCGTCAATGGTGACGCCGGGGAAAAGCTTCGATTGCTCACTGCTCGGTTGACGGTTTTGGATGAGGTTCCTTCCTAAAGCTTCGGAAGGTTCGTGCGCATCGGTCTCGTGGGCTTGGTTGGAGCTGGGGTGCAGCGAGGACGTCGGGCAGCGCGAGCTCGGGAGGTGCGGCAATGGTGAGCTCGGCTCTGCTGTGCTACTCGCGCTTGGAGAGGGAGAGGGCAGAGAGAAGTGAGTGGGGGAGGAGCAGGGGGGTGAGGCCGGGCTTGTGGTGCGCCGAGTGGACGGGGCTGGGCGAGCTGTCGATCGTTTTCTGCTCCTGCCGCACGTGAGGGAAAAAGAAAGAAGAAGAAGGGACCGACAGGTGGGACCCGCGGAATATGCCATGGCATATTTCTCATTTTCGTTTGTGACTTTTCTCCAAATGTTGGGTCTTAAATAAAATACTTCCGGTGCTTGATAAATCCAAACAAAAATACGAAAGGGTAGTACTTCACTTGGATTAGACATGCACGAAGAGTTTAGGTCCAAAATCCTTTTGAGTTAATTTTGATAATTCACCAAAAAGGGGTAAAACTTAAGCTTATCGGATTTTTGTAGGGAGTTTTGTTTACCCAAATGACATGGGACTTGTTCCTAGATTTTTCTCTTGTCCCCTTCTACAACATAAAGTTTTGCCAGAGGCAATTGTTATAGGAAAAGTTTGACATGTAGTTCAACCCAATATGAATTTGTTTGAATTTGAAATTCAAATCATTATGCATGTGACCAAAAATTTTATATTGGGGCTCTACAGAGTCATTAGGTAATTGTAGAATTTTTAGTTGAGATGTTTGTGACACTGGGGTGTCACACTAATGCACCTAGTAATTCATGCGCTTAATGAATGAGGTTGTGAGGGCTTTTATTGGGCGCTTTGTGGTGGTTTACTTTGATGATATCTTGATTTACAGCAAGTCTTTAGATGAACATATGGATTATTTACGTGTTGTTTTTACTGCTTTAAGAAATGCACGTTTATTTGCTAACCTTGAGAAGTGCACCTTTTGCACCGATCGAGTTTCTTTTCTTGGCTATGTTGTTACTCCACAGGGTATAGAGGTGGATGACAAGAAAATTGACGCTATTGTTAGCTAGCCGCAACCCCAAACCATCATACAGGTTCAAAGTTTTCTTGGTCTTGCAGGTTTCTATCTCCGCTTTGTCAAAGATTTCAGCACTATCGCTGCACCGTTGCATGAGTTGACAAAGAAGGTTGTTGTGTTTCAATGGAGCAAAGCACAAGAAGATTCCTTTAGCTCTTTGAAGGACAAGCTTACACATGCACCGCTGCTGTAATTCTAGATTTCGGTAAGACTTTTGAACTTGAGTATGATGCTAGTGGTATTGGCATTGGTCGTGTTTTGATGCAAAATGGCAAACCTATTGCTTACTTTAGTGAAAAGATAACTGGCCCATCGACGGGAATCATCGAAATATTGGAACGTCCGTAATCTGCTTTGGTGTTGCGTCACCGTTTTTGGCCTTTGGGCCGTGCATCTCGTGTGAGCCCATTAGGGGAGCCTCCATGGGGTTCTTGCATATCCCCAAAGTCTTTATTAGCAGCAGCCGCCACCCATGTTAGGGTTGGGTTTTGCTTAGATTATTCTGCTTAGACAGTTTCGCCGTTCATCGGTTTGTGAGACCCCAACTCGTGAGTTTAATCACATATTTGCAATTTGGTTGCTTCTATCTTGTTCTTGCTTGTGTTCTTCGATTCACGAGGCAAGGATTAGCCTTCTTGGCGAGATCAATCGTGCTTGCACGGTTGATAACCAGAGGAGACGTGGTGCTACGATTACGGTGTTCGTAACGTGTTGTTCAAAAGCCGGATCGATTTGTGTCAAGCCTCCGCCAAATCGCTGTTTATCGAAACCTTTCGGAAGATCGGGACACCCCGTACACATTAGGCTCCTAGGTGAAGGGCAAGGGACCGGGCAAAGTGTCGGCCAGCAATACTCTCCAGCTTGGTGCCGGCTAAGCTGCGGATCCTGCGTCTCTAGTACATTGTCCGGATTGCCCTCGAAAGTTACCGCCTCTCGGTAGAATCGAGGGCGCCGGCCGGGGTAGAATGGTCATGTAAAGTTGTGGTTCCCTAGGACTAAGAACGCTAAGTAGAGGTCTTTTTCTTTCCCATCGGGATGACTCGGAGTGGGAAAGCTGAGATTGGTTTTTTGAGGGATGTGAATGGAGCTCGGATCGTGAAATGCAAAGATCACGGAGCGGTTGTGGCGCGCTGCGGCAGATTTGGGAGTGGGTTGGACCTAGGTCACCCCACCTTATATAGATCTCCGAGCTGGGCTCGGGGGCTGGAAGTTAATGGGTTGTTTTTACGGCCCAATACGTGTTGCTCGAGTAATTTTATTACTTTGGCCCATTTATGCGTTTGTGACTTAACGGTTACAAATGAATGGTCTTCGTGATTTGAATAATCACGGGGCTCTTTGTAAAAGTGTGAGCCGTCCGAAATATGAAGTATTCAGCTGCTAGGATATGTTAGGTGCAAATTAATTTGTTTGGATGTATGATAAAGTTAGATCGAAGACAATTAGGTCTTGCCTAACTAAGAATTGCTAAATTGAATGCCTTAGGCCCTAGGTGTTAATCATTTGGCTGATTATAGGCTTTGGTGATTCGAGTCGATGTAAGACAATGGGAAAAAACTAGTCGGGTCAATCAGGATTTTGGTTCTTAGTTAAAATTAACTAAGTAGAATGAAGAATCAGACCCATTTGAGTGGTCTGCTATGTTAACCTGATATGAGTTTCAGTGGAATTATGAAGTTAAGACCGGTGTGACCGGTCCGAAAATATGTTCTTGGCGGATACTACTGGATAAATTATGAATTTGTGAAAAGTAATATAGAAAAGTCTCTTGAAAAAGACTCTTGCATTATTTGCAATATTCAAATGATAAAAGAGTCGAGAGCTATACCTAATTTGGTGCACCTAACCGGTGCACTATGTTCAAGAGCGGTCCGTAGAGATCGCAGGAAGTGGAAAGCAATAGAAATTGAAAGGAGCGGCCAATAGAGATTGCATATTGAAGGAAATAATAAAGAATCAACTAGTGGACTCTTGCATTATGTGAAATAAGTTCAAATGATCCAAGAGTCTAGGGCTATACCAATTGGGCACACCTAACCGGTGCACCAAAAGGAAAATACAGGAATTTTCATCACCTAATTAGGTGGTATGGAGGATAAAATATCAATTTTTTTGGTTTTTTGAAGCCGTTTTGAAGGAGGAAGAAATATTTAAGAAGTTGGAGTTCTTTTTAATTTCACACTGGAATCACACCAACATGGAGAAGACTGGTCGGTCTTATTCAAGGTAAAATCAAAAAATACTCGGGGCTGCTATCGTATACTTGCCTTATGGGTATACAATTGTCAAAGGAATGATTAGTCGGTGATATGGTGGCGTATCGATGAAGACAAGATTGGTCGGGAGGGCCTATAGAGTGGTGCCCGACCGGTATGGAATAATAGAAGGTTCCATATGCTGGTATGGAAGCAAGGTGAACTGCAATACCGCCGTATGATGACTTGATCGATAAGTAAAGGCGCAATATTCTGATATGACTAATTCAATAAGGAAAGCTTAGACATAGAGCTTTCGAGTATGTAATCTTTGTAACCGACTAGGACTCTACATGTAACCTTGTCTCCCCGGATATATAACACGGAGCAGGGACCCCCTCGAAAGGATCTAACAACTCGTAATTAGCAATCTGCTAAAGGTAATATATAACATACATGACGTAGGGTACTACTCTCAATTGAGGGGCCCGCACCTGTCTAAAATCTCGTGTTCTTGTGTGTTCCGTGTATTGCACCATCGAATTTCACGCTCGTGAGGGACCGGGTAGTTCTAGTGCCGAGACTAAGACTCGACGCCAAATATCCTCGCTGGAGCAAGGAAGTCTCGCACCGATCGACACATTGCAGGTCTCGATCGTTAGGTAGAGACAGGAGATGCCAATCGGCACATTGACGAGTGTCGATCAGCATGAAGATGAAATTTATCTCTCTAGTGTGAAGATGGGCATAGAATCTCATGAGCATAGATTTGCTATGTTTCTGGACATACAATTGTTAAGCACAATAGAGAGAGAGTGTAACACCCCAAAATTTCAAATTTTGGGTTGTGCATAAATTTCACTAAATTTTAAAACTTTTCAAACTATGATTGAATACTTTTCTAAAATTATTTATATTGTTATGTAAGCAAAAGGAGCATGTTGTCATTTTATGTAAACAAAAGAGCTATTTTCTAAATTAAATAAATTTTGATTTATGAAAATAGTATTTTAAAAAGGATGAATTTGTTTAATCTATTTAACTTTGTAACAAGAATTTTTTTTGCAACATATTTTCAACAAATAAAATGAGGTTTTCTTATTTTGGTGAATCTGGTTTTATGACCAGTTATCGTTCTTTTCTTCTAATTTTACTAAATTCAATTAGGGTTATAATTATCGAGTGTTGCATTCATGCTGGTAGAAATATATTAGATTTTTATTGTGTAAAAGATGTGTTTAAAATTCAAGTAAAAATTCGATTATAGGAATAGTATAGAAGTAGAAATAGATATAGAATAGAAAGAAAAAAGAAAAGGAAAAGAAACTGTCTCTCTCTTGGGCCTATTCTCTACGGCCCATTCCCTCTCCCTCTCTCATTTTTCTCCCAATTGAGCACCAAATCACATTCGACACATCTTTTCAAAACCTTCTCTAGATTTCTAGACAGTTATCAAAATTAGTACATGAACAGAGAAGTCATCCATAAATACCGCCATGATTTCTTTTATAAAGTTAGCAAATATTGCATTCATGCATCTTTGAAATGAAGTCGGTGCGTTGCAAGGACCAAATGGCATTCTTCGATATGCATATGTTCCCAAAGGACAAGTGAAGATGGTCTTTTGGTTTCACGGGAATATGAAAGAAACCACTATATCCATCCAAATAGGAAAAATATGAATTTTTGGCTAACCTTTCAAGCATTTGGTCAATGAATGGTAGAGGATAATCATATTTCTTGGTCACTTATTTAGGCTCCTGTAATCAATGCACATTCTCCAACTAGTCATTGTTCTTTGAAGTATCAACTCATTATTTTCATTGGGCACCACTGTTAATCCTCCATTCTTTTAGGTACGTAATGTACTTGACTCACCGATTCACAATCAGCATAGGGTAGATCATACCTGCATCTAATAATTGCAATATTTCCTTCTTCACCATTGGCTTCATTAATTCTTTCAATATTCTCATTCCTTCTACTACTGGCTTAGCATTTTCCTCAAGATTGATCTTATGAGTGCAAAAGGCAGGACTGATCCCCTTAATGTCACTGAGTGAATATCTAATGGCTTTCCTGTATCTTTTTAGAACAACGAGCAATTTCTCTGTCTCATCGGTTATTAATGCATTGTTGACTATCACAGGATATGTCTTGTTTTTACCTAAGTATTCATACCATAATCCCTCTGTAAGTTCCTTTTGTTCCACCTCTGGTTCATTCTCCGGATTTAATTCCCTGAGGGGTTCAAATTCCTCTGTTTATGACCTTGCTGATCGGTTCGCCGGTTGTGCCAATCGGCCCAGTTTATGTGTCGATCGGCTCCGGTGTTGTGACAATCGACACCGGTGCTATCTTGCTTTATTCCGTATAAGAATTCTGCTTTATTCCATGTAAGAATTCTTGATAGTAGGGTGGGTTGTCTTGCTCGGGCGGGTCATTAAACTAAAATATTATTTCTTCTTCTCCCAATTTCAATGTAAGCTGACCCTTTCCTGCATCTAAACAGTTTGAACTAGCCTCAAGAAAGGCCTTCCCGAATTATGTCTTCTACTCTAGATTCTCCCTTATCTAGAACAAAGAAATCCACGGGTATTCGCTTTGAGTTAATCTTGACTCTCACGTTCTTGACAACTCCAAATTGTTTAGTTTTCCCTCCGTCTGCCATGATTGGCTCAAGTTTCATTCCTATCAATTGTTGTTTGATTTCATAGGACAAGCCCATGAACACCTCATAAGTCATCAAACTAACATGGGAGCCAAAATCACATAAAGCCCTCGGGAATAATCTATATAAAATCTCACATGGTATATACGGATCTTCCTCTTCTTCTTCGAGTGAGACCCACAACACATACACCACATAACCCTTCATATGGAGATGGTTCAAAATAGTTGTCTAGCAATCTTTTGGCCTGCTTCATATCAGTCCCATCGAGTTCTATATCATCCTTATAAAGCTTCCCTAGCACTTTTTCGATCACCTCTTGATCCAGAATCTCCGATTTCAATTTGTTGCTTGAAAAATTATATTCTATCCTAGATTTCGAGGCGTGTTCGGATTGAAAGATCTTCTCATGCTTGAGCAGCTCATTGGAGAAATCAATTGGAATCCAATCCATTGGTTCAAACTCATCCAAAGGTTTTGCATTTGCGAGCGTCTTGCCTTCCTTGGGTTTAACAAATTTGCCCTCAAACTCCTTCGGATGATTGTCCGAATTGCAACTTAGATCTTATTATACTCCCTGTTACATGCAGTTGTGCACACTAGAGCCGAGGTGTCACCCGACAGTGTTGTGCTGATCAACGCAACCACCGTGCCGATCGGCTCCATAGGGGTTTCTACCGGAGCGACATCTACTATTGTTTCTAGTCCCTTGGATTGCTGTCATGTGCTCTCCACCGCATTGAACCGAGGTCCGACGGTCCGAACTACCAACGGCTCTTCCTTCCATGACATAAACGCACATGGCTCTTTTGGTTCTTAAAATTCTTCCCAATGCCTATGCAAGGCCTCATTTTCGGTGATCTTAGCTAATAACTCCATCCCAGCCTTTGTCGTCAGCCCCAAGAAACTCCCTCCGGCTGATCCATCCATATGCATCCTCGATACTTTGTCTATAGCCATGTTGAGGTCTAGGCGCACATATTGTCATGTATGCTGAGATCTGGCCCTTGTCTATGTACCCACTTATATACCGCAAGAGGACGGTGTACAGCTGTAGCTCTTTTTTCCTTAGAGTATTTCAAGGTTTAATCGAATCCATAGAGAACAAGTGGAACCCTTACTAATTATTAATCACTAACAGATTGCATCATGTGTGTATGTGAATGACAAAGTTATAAAACAATAAATACTAACAAGGATGTAACAAGATAATTAAGGGTTCTCTCCTTAGGATTGGTTCTCTAGCATGCAAATTCAATCTCATTAACTCGGATAAGAAACTTAGTATTCTACAAGACATAGTGGTTTCGTTCACTCCGGCTTGTCACATGCCGGAGGCTATTAGCTCCTCACTTGTTTCAAGTTGAGCAAAAGTGTAATTGCAATTTACACTAATGATATGAATAGATGGGTCCATCCTTATGATAATTGAGCGCATCGCATTGATTGAGTTCATTAAGGGAGTTACAATGAGAATAAGCGTTTTACATGACTAGATCCCCACACCGAGAGAAGAGAATATGAGACTAACACTCATCCTTCCACTAAACATGATGGAGGGATGAGGAACATCGCTGCAGCGTGCACATGTCGATCGGTGCAACCACTATGCCGATTGGCACAGACTCCTCCGATGGATCCGGACCGATTTCGCCGCCTTTCGCCGCCACTATCTTGAAACCCTAACCTTGCAGTAGTTATTAGCTTCTTATCATCGTCCTTTTCGTCTTGGCTATCATTCTCCTCTTTATCTTTGACGACCAATGTTTGGGTATCCACCGACTTCGACATGTATTGGACTACGCTACTCTCCTTCTCGGACAGGGCCTCATTATTAGGCCTTTCCTCAAGGGTGCCGATCGGCACGACCCACTTTCTTGGCCTTTTCTCCATTGCTCGTTGGCCCTCATCTGCAATTGTTCTCCTCTTTTATCTTTGACGACCAATGTCTAGGCATCCACCGACTCCAACTTGTATTGGACTAGGCTATTCTCCTTCTCGGATAGGGCCTCATTATTGGGCCTTTCCTCGAGTGTGCTGATCGGCGCAGGGTCGGCACAACCCACTTTCTTGGCCTTTTCTCCATTACTCGTAGGCCCTGATCTGCAATTGTCCAATTTTCCACCTATTTGCTGTATTATACGCCAAAACAGAACAACTATGAATATATACAATTATGGGGTTAAATGTTAGCATAAATCACAAAATCAAGATGTAATCATCCCTTTTTGATAGATAAAACAAGTGTCTAGAAGATGCCAACAGCCCCTCTTGATAGTACGATGTTCCTATACTCGAGAGAAATTTGAAAAACTTTAAATCTTTGTCCTGAGCATTGCTTTGTCCTTTTTTTCAAGATTTTTACCTTTGTTTGCTTTTCTTCATTTTTTCCTTCTAAATCTTTGCTCTCCTATTTATCACAACATAGAAACTATGTACATGCTCATTTTAAATATTAGTCTTTTTTTAATTATTGATGTCAATCACTCAAAACCATAATTAGGGGCCTAGATGCACTTCCACGATCCCACCCCCATCGTGGCCACCGATTCATGCACCGCTGTGTGTGAGATTCGATTGATTCGTGCACCATCGCGACCCTGCTCTCGCCTCCGCCTTAGGCACCGCTCGTGCCTCTACCCGAGGCGCCTCCCACACCGCCTCCTGCGCCTCCATGCTCGAGTTGGACGAGGCCTCGGCCACACCGAGAGATGGAGATGGGGCGGAGAAGGAGGCCGCCGTGCTGGACTGCCGAAGTGAGATTAATCGTGGGGGTATGATGCTGCATATGTGGGTCGTGAGTGGGCTCATGGAGGAAATGTGTCTCTAGTTTAGAGAGTGCAGTTCATCGTGTATTACCGTATTGCCAAATGATATAGCACCTTCAGTTGTGTATGAAAAAGTTAAACAAAAATACGTACTTATATAGCATGCAATTACATATCATCATGCAAAAGTTTAGGTGCAATTGAAACTTATGGAAAGAGAAACAAAAAAAAAATCAGCCTATGAATACTAGTGGGTTGCAGGTATGTGATGAACAGTTACAGTCTGCAATATTCATAGCCCGATTTCACTTTTTTGTTTATCTTTGCACAAGTTTTAATTGCATCTCAACTTTTACATAGTGATAGATAGTTGCATGTTCTCCATACATATTTTTATTATAATTTTTAATGCATATTTGAAGGTACTATTGAAGTTGGTAACAGGGTAACACCTAAAGGAGTGGTTCCTCAGTTGGAGGCTGTTTTTTCTCATTCTGGACCCATTTGATTATGGGTCAGCATTTAGGGAATCTGTTGTAGATAGAATTAGGGATGCGTTTCCAAATTTGGAGAACAAAAGTGCAAACAGGAATATCAACAGTATTAATATGGTATGTATGTGTTTTCCAAATAGTTTCCATTGTTCAAAGCTTAAACGACGGATTGAAAATTAAATCAGCTATGTTTTCCAAATGGGTTAATCGTATAAACCACTCCATAAATCACATAGAGCTTGAGATTCCCACCCATAATACTTTTTGTTACAAATTCCCACCCACCTAGTACATTTTGTTGCAAAAACCACCCTAGTTTACACATGTTTAATTGTTTGATATGTTTTCATCAATGTAAATTTCAACAAAATCAAATTTAACAGAATTTAACATGATTAAAGTATTTAAATGAATCTAATTCATCTTAGTTTCATGAAAAATTGAATTCATATTATTCACAAACTATTTGAAATGCCATTCAAATTCATATTTTTCGTTACATATTGTCTAAAAAAATATATGAAAACTATACTCCAAAAAATTCATAAATTTGATAAGCACACAACTCGTTGCTCCAAATGAATGAAAACAAGTTGAAACAATTAAACATGTGCAAACTAGGGTGGTTTTCGCAACAAAATGCACTAGGTGGATGGGGATTTGCAACAAAATGACTTATGGGGTGGTTTATGCAATTATCCCTTTCCAAATAGTTTCTTCCTGCAAAACTCACGTGTGGAAACACCGAGCCAATCTATTGTTCAGAGCTTAAACGGAGGATTAAAAATTAAATCAGCTCCCCATTGGTCTCGCAAACTAAGGATAAAGAACGCATTCATCCTAAATGCCTTTCTTGGACCGCTATCCACATGTGTAGCCTATTTCATTGTTTTTTATTGTAATTAAAGAAAACATCCCTTTTTTTCATTATGTCATACTCTTCATCTGTGTCCTTGTTCTTGCTAATTTTCTTGGTAGCATGATGTGTTGAGGTCAATTGTGCACATTCTAATGTCTGTTCAAACTTCAAAGAACATGACATTTTAGACAGTTTTAAAGTCAGACTAACCTAAACTTGTCTAATTTTTAGAAATAATATATACATATATATGAATAATGGTAAAAATATAATTTATAATGAATGTAATTGTAGTGATTTGATGTACTAATTATTTGTAGTTCTCTATAAGATCAAGAAAGTTAAGGTAGTTTGACTTAAACTAATTATAATATACTTCCTCTATCCACAAATATAGTATGTATTAGCTCCTTGTGCAAAGAACTAGGAGAAAACTGCTCCTCTTAATTGTGCACGCAATTCCAATTAAACTCTTCATTTTAGTGGTTTAATAGTCGTGCTAATTAATTACACATGCAGCTCTCACATTGTGGTCCCATCTTGCAGCCAATCACCTCCCCCACCTCGCCTCCCGCATGCTCTTCTTTTGCATGCATGTCTGTTTAATTCAAATTAAGTCTATGGTTGCACAGAAAAACAAGGATCCCAACTATAATACACACTAGGAAAATTTGTTGTCCCCCTATTCTATATTTATGGATGGAGGAAGTAATGTTTATTTCAAGATAGAAAGAATAGTTGCCTTTTGTCATAAGGTCTAGGAATCAGTGTCACACTTTGACTAATACATGTATACTTGTCGAGAAGGAGGAACTTTGTTGTGGCATGCTTGTCTTGTTTTGCTCTAGATTCAAGTTATCCCTTGTTCCTTTAATCTTACATTAGGCCAGTCTCGAGTGCATAGTTTCATCTCGTAGTTTTCAAGAGTACCACATCAGATTTAAAGATTTAGTTTCATGTATGAAACAATCTCTCTCAATACATAGTTTCATCTCACGATTCCATACACGAGTTATAGCATTAAATTAACATATATTTGTTGTGTTGAGACTGGTCAAAACGTGTTGGGACAAAACTCTATTTTCTCAATAGAAGTGTCATACCTATAAAACCGTGCCAAATAAGTTTCATCCCAACGAAACCCATTTGCCCAGTTTCATATTAATTATTATGCCACACCACCTCTTTTACTTGTGAGGCACCTTATTTTATGCTTGATGAAACCCCTACAAGGACTTACCTTATTGTCATCTTAGCATTTTTTTACTTTTTAACACCGGTGCAGCTATGCTTATTGTTATGGCTATGGTTGCACCTACACTGCATATATTTTAACCACGTATTGCTCAACATGATGCACCTCCACAAAGACTACAAGGGAGACTACCTCTGCTTAAATTACTTACCATTGTTTCTGTCTAATGTATTTACTCTATCTAATAACTTTTTATCCATATCTTTTCTTTTTTCATGCGTCTATCTTTTTTTATGAGGGGGAATAAAATTTCATTAGGGCTCGTTCGGTTGCGTCGGATTGGACCGGAATGGAGCCCAATCCGGTTGGAACACAACGAGGCTAGAACCAATCAGCTATATGAAAAAAAGGGTGAAATTTTTACATTTTGGTCCTTTAGGCAAACTATTTTTACATTTGGACCCCTAAGGGGAATGTTTTGAAAATTGGACCCAATGGACGGCGCCAAGTGGCACGGCGCCGTTGGTGCATGGAACGGCGCCATAGGCCCCGGCGCCGCGACTTGCCACGTTAGCAGCGAGGCAGGCGCGGAGAGTCCTACGTGGACACCACGACGCCGGGCCCTTTGGTGCCGAGCCTCGGGACCTTTAGCCAGCGCGCAGCCGCACCCCCCTTCTTCCTCCTCCCCATTCTTTTCTAGGCAGCCGCCATGACCGGAGCTCTAGTTGCTTCCCTTGGAAATCTCTTTGAGAAAGTTGTTCCCCAAGGTAATCTCCGTCACCTCTCTAGGTTTTTTTGTTGTTTCACCGTAAGATTTGTGCATATTTAGTGTGCCATGTTACGGTTAGGGTTGAAATGCAATGGCTTGATTTGTAGGTTTATTTGTTAGGGTTTGGATTTATTTGTGTGTATTTAGTGTGTTGCTGTAGGTGTTCGTTAGGGTTAGGGTTGAAACGATGTGTTGATTTAGTTTCATGTTGTATTGTTGTAGGTTATGCTAGGGTTATGCATTGGTAGGCATAGAAATATATGGTTTGTTATTAATCGGTCTGTGGATGTAGATGGCGAGATGTATAAGGGTACGTCATGGTGGTACTGTTATGAGAACCGATGATGATAGTGTTGAATTTGTTGGCATGTCGTCGAAAGTTTTTTTGTTCGGCAAAACACCTTCTCTGTGTGCACTCGGCTTGTCGAGTTCGTGAGCAGTTAGGTTGGATGGACAAGGAGATTCAATTGTTTGAGGGGCGCATTGATGTTGGTTCTTGACATATGCTTCTAATTGCCATTCGGGCAGTCTATCACCCACCCGTCCGTGATGAACCGAGTGCCGTATTGTCCCCACCCTCGAGGACATGACCGTGAGCGAGGAACCGGTCCTGGCTTATGGTGCGAGCACTTACAACTAATGTCGTCACACATACGACCATCATCCTCGAGCAATGCTTATGACCAATTCCTCCTCCGTGTCTACCAAAGCAAGCTCCACTTCCTTCTCCAAATCAAAGATGAGGTTTTGCAAGTGTCCGAGTATAGGTAATCATTGCACCGATAGGCTCCGGATCCACCCACTGCGTCCAACCGCAATTCTCTTCATCATCATAGGTCTGCAATTTACGAACCATGACATAAGCTTCACAATTCCAAAATTATGAAATATGTTGATTTACTTACTTCACCACGTGGGCAACGAAAAACGACGTCCACTATCGGAGGAAGCGATGCCATGAAACATTTGGACAACGCAATCCTCTCCATGGTTACATATTGGCCATTTCTCTTTCGTGTTCCAGTACGGGCTTAGTGGATTGAGCATGTTGTCAAACTCATCTTTTCCCTCTAGAGGGAAGTCCTCTAGTGGTTCTTCATACCATGTTGGCCCGGTTGTGCCTTCCCATATCACCGGCTCTTCGATCCCCCATTGCCTTCCTCGTCCCCTACGTCCACCTCTTCCTCTTCCTCTTCCTCCACCATCCATGGGTGACAAGGAACCCTAAAAAATATTACCCTTTGTAAATGCAAAGTAATATGAGGACTACAAATATGTGCTATCTAGTAACAAATACATAATGTACTACCTCATAAATGACAGCTTAAATTACAATCAATGAGCACAAATTTTGAAATGCATCATACAAATAATCGAATAATGCGAATAGATCCGCCGCTCACGAGTGCCTAAAATCGGAGGACAAGAGGGAGCAAACCTTGGGGAGCTATTCCTTGGGTCGGATTTGCCCTAAACCTTGCACACTTGATGGATTTGAGGAGGGGGAGATGTGAAATCCCATGTCACGATTAAGGCTAAGCACGTAATTAGAGCCCTAATGACAGCACTAATGAGGCACTAATACTAATCACCCAAAAAGGTAAACAGGAAAAAGAAAATAAGAAAAATAAAAGAGAAAAGAGAAACCTAGCTAAAACCCTAACCCTAACCCAACGGCTAAGAGAAGTGCAAACATTATAACAACACCACCCCCATATTTTTGCACCACTGCATTGCTCATGTAAAAAGATGAATTTAAAGTATTTTTACCAAATTTTTGAACAAAGTTTTGAATGCCCAAAAATTCAAATTCAAATCTGAAATGCCTCGGTTTATGAATTTTGTATGAATTTTTGGAAGCAAATTTAGAACTTCAAACTTTAAGATGAAAATTAAAGCACATCATGATGGAGCTCCACATATTTTTGGTTTCATTTTTGGAGCACCAGAACTACATATTTTACTCAAAGTTTCAAACCACAAATTCGAAATTTGAAAAATTCAATTGAGCTCATTGCCCGGTGGGCAATGGCGGCACCGCCCGCCGGTCCGGCGCCACCGCGGCCGCCCCACGCGTGCCCTGCCCCGTCAAATCACCACGCAAGCCCCCTGCCACCGCTCAACCACCCTGTACCCGCCGCCCAACCCCGGCCGGCCGGAATTGAATGGCATGCACCCCGGCCGCCCTCCACTCGCCGCCCCCTCGCCCTCCCTTAGAAAAATCCCGTGCAGAGGCCAAGACCTCACCTCGCCAGCTCCTTGCGGCTCACACCAGGCCGCAGCATGCCCCCACCCTTTTCCCCTCACTCCCGAGCGCAGCAGGAAGAGTTGGGAGCCGCCGCCGCCACAAGCTCCTCCGTCCGGGCAAGGCTCCGTTCTCCCTCCAAGCAAGTGCGCGAGCACCCCTGCTAACCCCCTCACGCTCCGGCTCTTTCTCGTGCAGCCACGACCGCGAATTTGGAGAAACTTCCCCGCCGCTGCATGACCGCGAATTTGGAGAAACTTCCCCACCGCCGCCGCCATCCGCCAACGGCTCCACGGCGCTAGCTCCCCTCGGACCACCTCCGCCTCGAGCGACCTCACGCCGCCACTCCCCGCACGAAGGTGATGCTCCCCGAAGAAACCGCCCCTCCTCTCTCCCTCTCTCCGTGACGCGCGCCCTCGCCGGAGCCGCTCCGGCGCCGTCGCTCATCGCCGGCCGCCTCCGGCCATCGACCACCCCCGTGGACCCCACCAAAGTGTTCCCCGCACCGCACGCATGTTTTTCCCCAAAGCGCGGAGCATGAGCTGCCCCGTAGCGCCGCCGCGAGCGACCTCGTCGGTGCCGGCCGCCGACCGCCGGAGCCCGCGCACCGCCCCATTCAAACTTGCCCCGGTGGCACTTTCGTAATGAAGCCCGAACTTCATTCGAATTTGAAAAATTCATAACTTGCTTGAAAGATCCAAAAATTACAAACTAAAATGTTATGGAAACTACAAAACATGTACTTTCATAAACGTAACATGAGCTGGCCAGATTTGAATGTTTTCATATTTTTACAAAAATGACAAAAGTCAACCCCTGAAAATTTAACTAAGTCATAACTTTAAAACTGTAGATCCAAAGATAATGCCACTTGGCCAAAACCTTCACCTAAGCATACATGAAGTTTTGGCACTGGAAGATCTGCATTTAATTATATATTTTTCAAGTTATTGCATTTCTTGCATTCTCTGTATTTAATTTTTATTTAAATCCGTGTAAATTATTTTTGCATGAAACTTGGTAATTAATTCCCCCTAGAACGGTGCATGTGTAGAAAAGTCCATGTTAATGTTTGAGCATGTTAAGTAATTATTTTTGCAAACCCTAGATCCGATTCCATAAAGGATTAATTTCAGCACTTGTATAATTGATTTTATATTTCTAAGAATTATGTTTTTGCATGTTTATGTAATTTCCACTGTCCACCATGTCCCATAGCACTTCATGGCAGGATTAGCAAAAGGGTTTCATGTAGTCCATGCATGTGTTAATTTTGGAATCGAATTCTTGTTTTAAAATGCGATCGTCATCGCATGCGATGATGAACTTCGCTTAGGCCTAGCTTTTGGGTTCGCATCTCTATACCTTATTAATTTCTCTTAAAAATCTGAAATTAGGGAGAACCACAGCACTGCTACACCTTGTATTACATTCTTGCTCATGTATTAAGGCTCTACTTGTAATGTGGTTGATTTCCTTAAAAGAGAACAAGTGTTATGTTCACGCTTACTAGGGTTTAATTGAACAAAGCTTTTGATTAACATATTCATATGTACCCTTACAAAACAGCATACATGCACTAATCTCATCATCGACCTTGTGTTCATATTATTTATGCAATTGCATTTCATCTCCTAGGTGACGACGCCGAATTGAACCTGCCGGAAGAGACGATTGCAACGCTCAACGCTTGTGAGGCTAGTGCTAACTTCGATCACTCCCAAGGCAAGCCCCGGTGCATTCCTATTATTTTGAAATGTCTTTCTTTATCACTCTATTAAGGATGATGAATGTGCATTTAAGTTTTAGACGTTGATTGGAAATCCACTTGCATAAAAATTCCTATATGTCCTATGTCGCTTATGTGTCATATCCTCGTTAGAAATGCTATGCTATGTTTATGGAGTCAACGATAGATTGGGGATCTCACTTATGGCTCATGGCTAAATGTGAACATGATGAATTGGTTAAAATTGAGAACACCCCATTGTGGCTCCGCGAACAAGTTTGAGTTGTGTACCACTTGCATATCTTTCTTATGGGGATTGGTAAACATATGTAGCTTGTAAGTTGTAAAGTGAGCCGGATATCTCACCGACCCGGAGGTGATGTGTATGGCACGATGGTTGCACGGGTTGAGGACCGTTGGAGAGTACATGGATTAAGCCTTGGGCGCGTTGTTGAACGGTCGCAAGGGGACGTGTACTCGGGGTCGGTGGCCCCGTGTTTTACTTTATGATGAACTCGTGAACGGTGGCCATACGTGTTCTTAAATGATGCGTATGTCGTGCATTTCGGTCTTTCCTGCAAGATTAATAATTCGATAATTATCGCCGTTTCCTCTCGGTTAATGAGTACCACTTGATTCGAGCGAGTTACAATGTGTAGTAAGAGGAAGAGAAAGAAAAGCTTGTTGTTTTATATTGATATAAATTTGTATTGCAAATTCTTGTCTTGCTAGTATGCTCACCAAAGTTTTTTTATGCAATAACCCTATTAATTTGGCTAAGTCATAAAATTGCCAACCTAATTAGCATTGGTGCTATTTATGCAAAATGCCAAGTTAAACCGGTCAAGCCCCATGCATCTAGGAGTCGGTCTTAGATGACCAATTTGACGGATAAGACTTGCGGAGTATGCTATATACTCGGGCTTTGCCACTACATGTTTATTTACGGGTTTCCCGCAAGCCGGGTTTTGTGATTGTTGTGGTAAGGTGGTTTGGGATGGAGAGGACCCAAAGAGTGGACCATTGAATGGATCCCTAGCTCTCCGACCCATGATGAGTGAGCCATGGCCTAGGCCGGCATGGTCCATTTAAGTTATCTATGTATCATCGAGTTGTGTATTTCGCTTCCGCACTTTAATTCGAACAAAGATCATGGTTATGTAATTTAAATTCGAACCTAATGTATCTTTTATTTCGAACTCTATGTTGTAATCAAGACTCAATTATGTGAACTTGCAAATCGTGTATGTTTGTTAATGTGATGCTATGTATGGTTGCTTCGTCAATCATCTCCCAAGGCGATCCGTACCACACTTAACTATCTTTCGGGATAGGGATGTGACAGGAGAGTGAACTGGAGAGAGAGTGAGAGGGAGGAGCGTGGAAAGAGAGTGCACGAAATGAAGACGGAGAAGGGAGGGGCGCCCTCGCACGCGCTATAGGTCGGGAGGCACGGCGCCAAAGGGTGCGGCGCCGCCCTGTCCACGTAGGACGGCATGCGCGCGCCGGCCTGCTAACGTGGCGCGAGAATGGCGCCGGGGATCCGGCGCCGTCCCATGTATCAACGGCGCCATGCCTCTTGGCGCCGTGCGTTGGGTCCATATTTGGATATAGTTCACCGAGGGATCCAAATGTGAAAAAGTTCGCCAAAAGGACCAAATTGTAAAAATTTCACCGCAAAAAGGACCGTTCATTTTGGGCTGACTCGGAATCAAATCGGGGTTATTTCGATCGAAATCGGGTCTCCGACGGTTGGATTCGATCTTTATTGGCTTAGGTCCGGAACAGTTCAACCACGCTCGACGTAGAGGCGGAGACGGCGACGCGAGGGGGAGGCGGAGACGGCGGCGCGAGATGGAGGTGGCGGTGGCGTTGTCGCTTGACAAGACGCGACAAGCACGACGGCCGGCGCGAGGTGACTGTGCTGTCGTGTGAGAAGAGGACCACCTCGACGACGACGGTGATAGTGCGATAGCGCAACACGACCTCCACCGCCACGACGACGGCTTCCCGCCCAACGTCCGAGCTGCTCGGCGCTTTCTCTACGGTAACTTTCATCCCTTGTCTTCCTTGTTCTTGCTAGGCTTCGCACTAGGGTTCTTGATGTTTTTGCATCGGTGTTGGATGTATCAACCAATAAGATAAAAGAATCAAGATGCACTATGTAAGAAAACGACTTTAGAGACTCTTCCCAAATCATATTGGAGACTCTAAATTTTCGAGTCTCCAAATTCACGTCTCTAATGATACGCCATTGGAGACTCTAATTTTTAGAGTCTGCAATGACCCCATCATTGGAGACTCTTGTTAGCAAAACGAGTCTCCAATGATTGGGCATTACGGACTCCGATTGCCAAAAAGAGTCTGCAATGACCGGCCATTGGAGACTCTTTTTGGTAACTAGAGTCTCCAATGACCAGTCATTGGAGACTCATTTTGCTAGCCGAGTCTCCAATGATAACTTTCAAAAACAAAAAAAAAGTGACGGTTGTATATCAAGCTGCTTTAAGCAAGCAAATTGAGTCAACACATCAATCTTACGGTTTCAAAACAATCAGAGCATACAACACAACACTGATTTTTAATTAATACATCAATCGTATGGATGACAACCTAGCACATCCGATGCACCTTCTATTTACACTTGCAACAATGATCGTGCAAATAACAAAATTGTGATACTTCAGCCATATCAACTACTCTAAATATTGCACGCCAAAGTGCAGTCAAACTAGCAGGCCAGAGCAATTGCAAGATGAGATAATTAATTTACAGAATTTTGACACAAGCTCTACTTCAATAACCTACCATAGTAGCGCCATACATCCTGCAATCAAAATCTCTCATAGCCTTCCGCAATCAAAATCAGATGTAGAGGCATACATCCTGCATACAAGAAATGACCAAAAATCTGAGTATACTTACATAGAGGATTACATGCAATATATCAATGAATAAAAAGTCTAGGAAGTGTTGTTGTAGAGTATAGAGCAGAGGTAGCAGTACAATAAAGCTCAAGTAGTTTATGTAATTCTACAATTACCAATCTAACTCACTAGTTCACTGAAAATAAATAAAATAATCCCTCAAGCATCAGTGAGCAACTAGAAATGGAAGAATGGAACTGTAGTAATGTTTCAGCTCCCTCTATGTTCTACTACACATTGTTGCTTCACCACATTCATGTCACAGAACAAGTGCAGGTGGTAGCGCAGTTGTGCAGTTTATCTTCCCCTTTCTACCATTCAGACAAGATCCCCAGCGCACCATCTCATCATAATAGTGTTTGAAGTAGTAGTGTCTGCCAGAAATTTTAAGGCCTACATCTACACTGCATGATAAAAGCCACTCATCGCAGAAAACATAAGGTTGAACTATTTCTAAGCTGCATAGACTAATCTCTGAACTGAAACGAGGGGAGAATCATTTGCACCCCCACATAATAAAGCAATTATTGTGCATCATAAAACGAAGGGAGCAGGGATCAGGCTCATTCAATCAATTGGTATATGTGATTGTAACACATAAAGTTTTATGAAAATAAAGACAACTATCTCATCACCAGCCACTATGAAATGAAAGGGCTAATCATACTGCAATCTCGGCATCCACGGAAAATTTTCTAAGAGACAAGCCTGACAAAATAGGAACTGGATGGTGTTTTCAGTAAAATATTTTTGTCTGAAGCTACGCACTAAATACATAAAAATATAAGGTAGCGATTAACGTGCATGACCAGCTGTTGTAAAAATGAAAAGAAAATTATGCCTCCATGAAACATTATATTAAATCGAGGCAGAAGGACCAAGCATTGTGACAGTAGGACTCACCAACAAAGCAAGTAGATAGGCGCAGTTGAACAGAATGCATAGAATTAAGAACTTGAAGTCTACAGAAATTATTGGCGCAAGAGGGTTCCACTCCATATCCTCCACACTATCATATGTAGAAGGAGACCCTGCATGTCAAAGCAACAGGAAAAAAATAAATTAATGAGGGAAACAAAATTTAGATTTCAATTTCACATAGCACATGCCTCCACTGATAAGATGCCTGAAATGAAATCAGTACTTGTTCATTGCTCATACCCCACTTTTGCATAGGTAAGGTAAAATGCAAAGCCCTTTTGAATATAGTTTCTAGCTTTGGAGATTGAAAAATACAAACTGACCTATAGATTTTTCCAGTGCGATGGAAGGTACAGATGAAAAATGACACATGTTCACAGGAAAGACACATGATAGAGTAACAGTTCAGAGGAAAGAAATTCTTCTTAACTGGACCATCCAGAGCAGCTCATCTAGCAACGATTGATCTTACTAAAAATAACAGGCACACAGCAGGGCAGAGCACAGTGATGCAACAAAGTACAAGTGCAAGCTACAGAGAAAAATAACCTTTCTATTCCTTGCGCACTCGTTAGTTTCTTCAACCTGAAAATAGAGCACGAGCTCATGGCCTTCTTCACAGACCTACACACAAGTAACGAAGAAGCAAGCAAAAGAACAGAGCAAAACAGCTACGTGCTCTTCACTGAAAAATACCAAAACCCAATCGAACAAGGTCCTAAAATCATGAAATTAAAGCAGCAGCCTAACCACATGTTGCGTGAACCAATCCAAGTAAAATCCTCAAAATGATTACAAATCAAGCCCCAATTTCATGAAATCGTGGAACCCTAAACCCTAAACAAATGGGGAAACCTAGCGAAACTGAAATTAAGGTGAGCTCGAAAGGACAACGTCCTAGTATCATCAACTGCAGCAATGAACGAGGCACGCATCAAGCTAAAAGGAACCAAAAGGGAAAGGAACCTCAGGTACGGGGCCATCACTCCCTGCCACGTCGGTGTTGTGCCCAGTTGCTACGGACCACGCAACTCATCGCATCGACACAAGGTAGAGGCACATATCATTGCGTCGAGGTGCCCCACGGACAGCGCGGGGAACCCGAGGATCTTCCCGTCGGCGGCAGGCAGCGCGAACGGGACGCACTCCTGCGCCCCGAACGGCCCCGTACGCGTGGAGGTTGGAGACGAACGTGAGCGAGCACGACGAAGTTACCGCGGAACGCACTGCAGTGGCCTCGTCGGCGGTATCTGCGCGGGACGGGAGGGAGGGGAAGGGAAGAGAAGCTGCGTGGGGACTGGGGAAGGAGGGGACGGAGGGAGGAGGACGAAGGGGTCAGGAGTCAGGACTCGGGGTCTCGAGACCGGGCGCTGCGCTGGGTTCGGACGCGAGCAACTACAAAGACGAGTTGATAAAAATTTCGGGTCCGTTCCAACACAAAGCAGACTCGGATTGCTGAGCCGAGTCTCCGATGACTAACATTTTTCATTGCAGACTCGGTTTGTGGAGTAGCGTCTCCAACTATGTCATGTTTAAGATGTGTTTTACATGGATCAAACTTAATGCAGACTCTTCTGATTAAGACGAGTCTCTAATAAATCATTGCAGACTCGTTTTAAATCAGAGTCTCTGATTATGGTGTCTTGTTTAATACATTTTTACATAGTGATGCTTCAGGTTGAGTATTTTTCTTATATGTGTATTGCTAGGTCATGAGATTTTCTTATCTCCAATTTTTATTCTGACCAATGGAAACAACAAACTAATATGGTATAACACCTTGTGTTTATTAGTCACATATGTAAGTGACTTTTCAGTTGTAATTAAACAAGTGGTAGTATTTAGAATGTGGTCATGGTTACAGGCCAAACATCGTCAGACAAAAAGGATGGAGAGTAGAGACAATTTGCATCTATATGAGCAAATATTTTCTGTCTATTATGCTCTGACCGGAATAGCATTTTAAATTAACTTTGCCTCTGTGGTTTTGTTGAATTCATAGTAGTATGCAAAACATGGAATCAGATAGTTTGTTATCTTTACTTTATACATTCAGAAGTGCCATGTCACATCTCGGTTAAGCACTTGCTCTAAAATATCCTTTTATACATGCAGGTCCCACATTAGGGCCTTCCTGTGTGAAGCATTTGTAAGCTGCCATGATGCTTTTCACTTTAATACCATGGACTCTATCCAGGTGCATTTCAATGAAGGTAACAATATGTTAGTATTGGTCCTCTCATATTGGCGATTACAATCGATACGATTGGTTGGTAACATGCTGAATAATAATTATTTTCTTATATAAAACTGAAGGAATGTAAGGGTAGAGTGGAGGGTTTGAGTGATTGCAGAAATGTAAGTGGCTTGAGCATTCTGGAACTAGGATGTAAGTTGTAATTATGTTCGTAATTGAACTATTTATACAGATGCTCTAAACAGGTTAATAATTTCATCATCTGAAGTGTCTGATCCTTGTTACCTTTGAGTTCTTTTATTTTTTTTGCTATTGCAGTTATCCCCTTTTTCTGATGCACTTTCAGATGGGTTCAAAAGTGGCAGATGACAGCATGTTCCATTTTCCTTGCCTGTTGTTTTTTGTATTGGATAAGCTGACAAGACAATCCATCTCTCTTCACTGATCGTGATTGGTGACTGATATGACTGCATGTGTTATTGCAAAACACAATGGTTAGTCCACCAGGTTCTGGTTAACCACTACAATTATTCGTTACTTCTCCTGCTAATACATGCTTCACAATAGATTTTGTGTATATTATTGATTACAATTATGTTTTACTTCTGAAAAGTCAAAATTTCTTTAAGTATTTGTTTCTTGCAAATTAGGATTCGCTCATCCATGATTTACTGTTCAGCAATAAAATAAGGATTAGCTCATATGCCACCTAAGTTTTTTTACCTTTTGATTTGTACAGGTTCTGTTTAGTAAGCAGGGTATGGGGTATCTATTAACTACATCAGAGGAAATTCATGTTTAATGGAGTTAGCAAAAGAGGAGGAAGCACCACCTGCTTGTGAACTTTGCACATATTGAGGGGCATGAGGCTGTAAGAGCATCTCCAAGAGAATAGCAAAAAAGATCTAGCTAAATCCCGTTTTTAGCTATTATCTAAAAATTTAGACCCTCTGAAAAGTTGATGTAATCCAACAGATTATCTAAAATTTTCTATATTTTATATTGAAATCTACCATCTCACAATTGGGCCTTTGTTTTTCTTGTTATCATTTCAGTTCCGCAGCTCATTTAATAAGACGAGCCCATGTATTTGCTCCTGCCTATTCATGAGTGTTATTGTTCCTAAAAAAATCATGGGTTGTCTTCCTCGTGGAGATGCTGCGGCATCCCATCCAAGCCTACGGCAGGAACCACTCACGGCGCATAAATCCGACCCTCGGCAGAACCGGCCTCCGGATCCTCCATGCCAAGCGCGAATCCTTTGTTGGGAGAAGATCATCGAGCGGCACCTGTTTCTACAGCAGCCACTGCATATGGACGAGGCAGCGGTGGAGCTTGGCGGCATTAATTTGGTGCTCTTTTGCGAGGGATCGAAGCTGAGGCACGTGGGGGAAGGGTGAAAAGTCACAGGAGACAGCGATTTGGTGCTTGTTTGAGAGGGATTGAAGTCAGGGGCACGCGGGGAAGGACTAGGCGCGGAAAAGAGGGAGACACATGAAAGGAGGAAGAAAAGGCGCGGAAGGGAGAGAGGGGCGTGCGCGGGAGGAAGAAGATAGCGTGCGTTCAACATCAGGTAAAGATGGCGTACCTGGGGGAGAGGATGCCTACCGAGAAAAACGGAGGAGGAAGATGGAGTATCTGTTGGATTGCGATTTCTAGCCCATCTTCTCTATATTTAGAGAAACAGACCTTATACAGAGTCTGTTGGAGATGCTCTAAGATTGTCTAGCTAATAAGCATAATGCTAAATATAGTCTTTTTTCAGAAATGTAAATTCGGATACGCCTTTTTCACTTTATATGTAGGGATAGGTGCTTGGAATTTGATCATGTGTAGGTTAAAGATATTTGACTACAAACGCTTGTTATTTCCATCTGCAGAAAAATTCTTCACATTGGGCTGCTTATTGAGTTGTGCTTGATGCTAAGTTGCTTGGTTCATCTTTCTGAGCATTTTTTTTTGTGTATTTGCAGAATGAAGAATGAATCCAAAAACATGGGAGACATTGATTTCATATTTTATACTGTTCATTTGCATTGTTGTTTGATGTATATCAGTCCCCCCCCCCCCCCTCCCTCTCCAGTTAAGAGATCTTGAAAGAGGTAAGAGGTATTCACATTCTTGTCGCTACTCCTGATTGTTTGGTTGATTTGTGTATTCTGATGCACTTTTGTTTAACTGAAAGTGTTGTCAAATAGACCCCCAGAATTTTATCCTCTTTCAACTGAAACCTGAAACTTATCAATTACACATTCTTAGGATGCTCTGTTCTTAGGAGATGAATATTAGGAGTAGGACAAAAGCATGCTCCGTTGTTACCTTCTCCACTATCCTTTAAGAACTAGGTTTTCTTTTTAAGGACTGAACGACTAAGTTAAGAACTGAATGGTTTAGGAACTGCGTGGCTAGAACTGAACAGTTATTCTTTTTAAGAAGTAAATGACTGTCTGAGCTTAATTTTAGCTTATGATTTCCAAGTTCAGGTAATAACAATTTACCATTAATTGATTGACATGCACCCTACTCGAATGATGCTTAGTGCCTCATCATTTTTTCTTGAGTAAAATGGACCAAAGGTACATGAACTTGTGTGACTGTGTCATTTAGGTTCATGTACTTTTATTTTGTATTTCTAGGTCCACAAACTTGTTTGTTTATGTCGTTTAGGTCCACAAACTTTTATTTTGCATTTCTAGGTCCACAAACTTGTTTGCTTGTGTCAATTAGGTCCAGAAAATTGTTTGTCTTTGTCATTTAGTTCTATAAAATTTGTAGGTCTACAAACTTGTTTGACCTTGACACATTAGTTCATCAACATTTTCTTAACACTTATAAATTCATAAGACTAATAAAATGATGCAACATTCATTGAATATTTTGATATAAGCATTTCAAAAAAATGTCACAATGATTTAGGCATTTTAATCATGATAAAAAGTGTCTCTATTAGATATAGATAATTTGAGCATGTTACAAGAATATTGCCTTTCTTATACTACAAATAGTTCCTTTGAAGTGGATGCAGCCATCTCACAAGCTCAACTATTCTGGTGTCATCTCACAAGCTCAACTATTCCGGTGAATTTCTGTGTTAGATCTTTTTCTAATGCATAACTTAAAAGGTTTATGACTTTATAACTGTCGTATACTTGCCTTATGGGTATACAATCGTTGAAGGAATGTGTGATCAGAGATATGGTGGCATACTAATGAGGATAAGACTGGTTGAGAGAGCCCACGAGTGGTGCTCGACCAATATAGAATAACGAAGTTTCCATATACTTGGTATGGAAATAAGGCGGGCGTAAAGACCGACGTATGATGACTTGATTGACAAGTAAAGAAGCAATTGTAGTCTGTTAGGACTTCAAATCAATAAGAAAAGCTTGGAGATAGAGCTTCCGAGTATGTAATGCATGTAATCGACAAGAACTCGCATGTAACCCTAACTCCTCCGGATATATAAGACGGAGCGGGGACCCTCGTAAACTCCCTAGACAACTCGCAATTAGCAATCTGCTAAGAGCAATACATAACACACAGGACGTAGGGTATTACTCTCCGTTGAGAGGCCCGAACCTGTCTAAAATCTCGTGTTCTTGTGTGTTCCGTGTGTTGCACCATCGAATTCCACGCTCGAGAGGGACCGGGTAGTTCTAGTATCGAGTTTAAGACTCGACAATAACTATTCAAAAAGTTTATGGACCTAAATTATATAGGCAGACAAGTTTGTAGACCTATAAATGAAAATGAAAGTTCGTGGACCTAAACAATTCGGACAAACAAGTTCTTGGACTTAGAAATGTAAAAATAAAAGTTTATGGGCCTAAACAACACAACCACACAAATTCATGGATCTCTAGCGTATTTCTCTTTATTGTTTAATATAATACTTCCTCATGGTGTTCATATGACTCATGGCCTTAATAATTTTTAGGTGTAGAATTTGAGTGTTGGAAAGTCCTCAAGCTTGTTTACTGTGCATAAGACTCTATATTTAACAAGATGCTTATGTTTCCTTTTCAGGATGTTAAACATTGAGACTTATTGTTGTGTAGGGATATCTTTAGGATAACATGCTTAGCTAAACAGCTCACTGTTTTCCTTTATAGGCTGATGTTACCAAGACTGAGGGGACTTCTGTTGCAAATTGATCCTATGTGTGAAGAAGTTCTACCTGGTTCGAATTAAAAGGGGTCAAAAGTTGTGTGGAAGCTAATGATGCTGATGATCGCTGTTGTATCTTGTTTCTAATTTGTATAAGCTCGTAGACTGATAATTATGACGTGTCTACGACTTGAATATTTAAGGTCTTGTTGAATACATAGCTTACGATACTGAAGTCTGATGAAAAACTGCTCATGGTTATGGTTGCTTGTAGTCTACAGAATCTTGCGTTGAATATATTTTTGAGGTTGCTTGTAATCTGGCCGGAATTAAACATAAGGAAACGAATAACTTTCTGGCAGGGTAATTAATCAGGCTAAAATGAAATCAGCTGGAACAACTGAATCCCCCTATCCAGAGAGTCATCCGGATTCACTGGTTCTGGACCCAAAACCATTCCGGGCCCAGATTGAAAAAGGCACAACCGAACAAGGCCTTAACCAAGTGCTGACTGAATGTCAGCAGCAATCAACCGGTTTACATCGGCAGGATGGCTATCAGGCCAGAGCCTGAACTCATTCATGGATAACTCACACTCCATTTTTGCTAGTCTATCAGCTACTGTATTACATGATCGTGAATTGAACCCCACTTGCACGGCTACAAACTCAGATAGTAACAGAAATTTCACCTCCTGCACGAGCATTCCCAATGGGGATAGATCGTAGAGATATGCAAGCAGGGCACTCCGCACATTGGCTGCATCCACCTCCAGATGAATTCCCGTTACTATCTCCGCTTGCATAGCATCTCATCTTTTTCTTACCGTTCACGTCCTTTTTCTCTTCAAGTTTTAACAGTCG